>JARHVA010001912.1:2202500-2802500 GCA_037957365.1 Torreya grandis
TGAGTTCTCATATGTGTGTGTTTGATTTATTTTTGATATTATATAATTACTATCTAGATGTTTCCATGATATACATCATGCAACTTAGGATCTGGTGTGATCACATTCTTCGTGCTTCAATGATATATCTACCTAGACATGTTCCCTCTATATACTACATGGTACATTCACAATTTACATGGTTATATTATCCTTTTAATGTAAGGTAAATACTATTTGATACTTTCCATCACCTCAAGGGGGGCATATAAATATGGGCATGCCATAGTCACATGACTTTCACATTACTTCATATATTCGAATTGTAGTGGGAGCATGTTTTGGAAACATTTTATCAACATTTGTCATAGTTTCATATTTAGTGGGGATATGTTTTGGAAACATATTATTCACACTAATTTACTATTCAACATACCCAAAATATAGTGGGGCTATGATTTGGAAACACATCCTCCACATTGGAACTTATATTAGTTTTTAGATTATAATGGGGGCATGTTTTGGAAACATGTTCTCCACACTTACAAAGTTTTAAATTTGCCAAAATTCACAATTATATGATTCAGATACACATTATTGGTAGAATTATATACATTGGTACCATTTTTATACATAATTTCAGCATGAGACATATCTAAGGTGCATATATTATACAATGTGTACCTAATATTTCAAAATCAAATCAATTTTATATATCAAACACTTTAAGGGATTTTCATCACCTACTAGGTTGGACATTTATATATTGTATTGAGCCAATCTATAACAATAATTAGTTAATTTTTTGGTATGGTTGAGGTGATTAAATCATTCAATCTTTCTAATTTCATACATTAGACTTGATTATATCATCCAACCTCACTAGTTTTATAGTGTGACTTAACTTGGTTCACTCAAACTCACCAGGTTATAAGTATGATTAGGTTGCATGGTTGAGCTAATCTCAATTTTTTGGTGGTAACTCATCTTTTCTCAAAGGTTTGGGGCATGTTTCCTCTAATATTTCTTTATCTATTTAGATATATGCACTTTATGAATTTTATATTTGTCTTAATATCAATTTTAGTGATTCATAATGATACATATTTAAAATAAAATTTCCAAAAGGTAAGATGATTGCATCAATACATATGTGTAATATTAAATCTTTCTCTCTTTTAAATTCAATCATTTCAAAGCTTTCAATTTAAGATGATATGCACTGATTATATACTATAACATGCTCTTTGTTGTAGTTTAGTCACCAATAAAGCACTCAATCTAGACTCAAATAAAGATAAGGTGTGTTATTCACACCCAAATACACATTTATTCTCCTTTAAAATATTAATTTCATTACTAAGATAGTGGGGGAATGTAGACACTATTTTTGAATTATATAACACCTTAGTCTTGTACACTTGGAAAATACATATCTTGGATGTACCTTGAACTTATAGACATTTCCCACTACCAAAAGGATTTCATAAATTATCTCTTTGTGTCTAATTTATTATCTTTTAGTCTAACAAATGTTAATTTTATGACTTAGACCTTTTATCTTACTTAAAATTTTATAAACCTACTTATCTTCAGTTTCTATAAGTTCTAGACCAGCACCTATTTTCCAACTACTTGGACACTTGTGCCCAATAAAACACCTATATTGACGTAAGTGTCATATCCTAACATAAGTGTATAGTGCCCTAAAATAATCCAATTTATAAATGAAACATATTTTTATAGTTAGCCTAAGTGCTTTAATTTGAGATATTCTCCAAAGGGATTGGTATAAATATAATATCAACCCTCATTCATTATTAACCTATAATACACCAAATAACTCACAATTAAACTTAATAAAATCATTATAGAAAGCACTAAAATGAGAAAATATTCCCTATTCTCTTATATCTATATATCAATTTTACTAATAACACATATATAGGTCTAAATTACTAAATAATAATTTCATGGACCATATTTGATAATTTATGAGCTAGGTCATTATTGTACTTGCATATCAAGCATTTAATTATTAATACATAATCCAAAATTTATAGGAGAACTACATAACTTGACACCATGTGCCCATTAACCCATTTTTACATAGCCAATATGAAGATGAATAACTAGGTTTTTTCTATTTGAAAAGGAGTAATAATCCATGACAAAAATCTGAATTCACCAAAGTGAAGATGACATAAGATCCAAAAGCATCTAGGTGGTCACATCTAGTGTTAGTAGGTATTCCATACTAGACACTTGTATCCAAGCTAGAAAGTAGCATCGATATAACAATCCTAGATAAACATAAGTTTTCACAACTATAATGATCAAATTCATATAATTAGATGATTATTAAATAATATATATCCATCTAACTTTCTACTTATTTCCATATCTAGATCTATATTAGCATCAAAACTAACTTAGTATCTTGTTTCCTTTATTATTTTAATATCTAGCATAGTTATACTTTCTATCTTTATCATATAAACATAATAAATTTAATATATGTTTAATTTGTGTTTTATAAATAATTGACCTACTTTAGAGATAGTCTACCATCCTTATTCCCTAGCCTATCTCTATCCCTTAAACCCTAAATTCCCCTTAATCTAGATTTTAGGGTTAAACATTATATTCCCCTAGGGTACTCTTATCTAATGGGTGATTACATCATGATGAGTGTTAGGTAGGGCCTAAAGGATGTATAATATTGATAATAATAGTGATGAGTACATTTAGAGTCATTTATTAGCTTAGAGGAGTGTGCAAGGTGGTCAAAAGTGATCAAAAAGGGCCATGACATAGGTCTAGAGCCAAATGTGTAAGAGATTGGTCACAAGTGCATGGTTTTATCTTAAATATAATTTATGTTTCTATATTTTCACCCATTTTATTCTCATAATGTATAAAAATAGAAGTACTAGAGTAAAATAAATAGAGTGCATACCTAAACTTATCTATAAAGAAGAGTCCTAGATATATGCCATAATGTTTAACTATGTTCCATGTAAAAACCTATAATGAAACATATGCAATATCAAAATTTAATTGAGATGAATATCAAAAATTTAAAGAAAATAAACTAGAGAGTGACAAGGAATTAATACACCTGATTGGGTATGTGAACCATTGTGCTTTCCTAGTGTAAAAAATTGGTGACTATAGTGGGTTTTACGCTTGGAGTCTTTATTGATGTTGAATAGATTGGATTGGATTGTGTATTCTCCAATCCTCATCAATGGGTGAGTGTGATTAATAACTCAAGTGTTATTGACCCCATCATCGCATATTCAAGGTATTAAATTAAATTTATAATGTGAACCATTGTGTTTTCCTATGTATTAAATTAAATTATTCTAGTGCAATTATGGTGAAAATACTAAGTATAATCTGGGTCTAGTGTATATCATGTAGAGAATAACATGAATTTTTCATTCCATCTATAAGATTTTTACATAAAACTAAGTAATGAGGAAATAATGTGTTGCACACATGTCCCTTGCTGATATCTAGTGAATATAGATTTTGAGACTAAGTAAATAATTTTAATTATGAGAAAACCTATTTGGTAACTTGTAAAAACATGTTTTTCATCATTTCCCCCATACTAATAAAATCTAAGATAAATTAAGTGAATTTGTGAACCAAAATTATGAAACTATTAAGTGTTATTCTAGGAAAATTGAGGTTCTGAGAAAATTTATAAATTCCTATTTCTTAATCATTTAGACAACAATGATGGGAAGGACACTATTGTAGTTCTCTCCTATCCAATGTGTCACTCCTATCCAAATTGATATTTTGTGTGTTTTCTAAGTCTAAAATTGTGTCAACTATGTAATCTCTATTAAATCATGCATGTGTACTAATATATAAATTCTAGTCTCTAAGAGAAACCTTTGTGAATGCCCCCTCTTTTGAGGTGATTTTTTGAGCCTACACAATAACATAACTCATAATAAAAAGTTGTGTAAAATTTTATTATGATGTAAAAATGGAAATCTGGGTAATATTGACAACATTTAAAATCATGACATCATTTTATATGTAAACTAAGCATAGTAATAATGTAAGATGCATGTGGAAATAAAAATTCATAGTTAGTATGTCTAGATAGATGTGACAATGAAGCACATAGATAATTGACCAATTGAGTATATAATGTTGATTAAAATACTTAGGGAAGAAGGCATGATATCCATCATGGTATTATAATAGCTAGGTATATGCATGAAATCCATCATGGCATCTAAATCTAAGTAAAGAAGTAAGAAAAATGTCATGTCATGATGCATCTAAATATGCTTGATTTCTATTTATTTAGATATAAATATGTCCCTTATTTGGAAAAGTATGTGACCTTGCCTTTATGATCAAATGATATGAAACCTTTATTATTAATAATCATTTTTCGTATTGATTTTAACCATGATCCTCCAAGAACAAAATTGTAGGCACTTGAATTTCAAATAACACAAAAATTAGGATAGCACTCTTTTGATGAAAAATAATTTTTAACTTAATTGATCCCATACACATTGTAGATGAATGATTTTAATCCAAGTTTTGATGCCAATCTCCAAGAGAGATAATAAATTACATATTAAAAAAATTATTTCTTAATATTCCTTAACTGTAACATCTATAAATTATTTTCCATCTATGTGAGTAGTGATAATGAAAGGGTCTTGATATGAGGAAAGGCTTGGAATTATCCCCTTTGTAACCATATTTCAAACTATATATTTTTTATACATTTCATGATTTTCAATTTATTTTTTATAAACCCTCTTGTAATAATATTTTTTGCTTATCTTGACTTTAATTTAGCAATTTCTATTGTAGTAACTTCACTTTTGCTTGTTGTAACTTTTATAACCTTTGATTTTCAAATTGTTCATTTTGTAATTTCTCTTTTTCATCTTGTGCCTTTTGTACTATTTCTTTCTCTAAATTAGATTTTATAACCTTTCTTGTGCTAATTGGGCATTTTCAACCTTTTCTTCCTCTGATTTGTCCTTTGGTAACCACTTTTATACTAGTTTTTATTTTATCACTTGTGCTTTAGGAGATACACTCATAAGGTGAGTGGGTTTCTTAAGTGATGTATCAATGATAGGATCATAGCTATCAATTATATTTTTTATTTTCTTCTTCAAATCCAAAAAATTATTTGTATGATGCCCATAAATTCTATGATATATACAATAGTATTTTGGTTTCCTTATAGGATTTAGAGGAATTAGTTGGATCAGCTTATTTTGAATTATTTCACTTAGAATATGACTTGAAATCTTATTATCCATTTTCATAATTTTTTAATTACTTATTTTATAGGTAATTGGTTGTATTTTTCATTTTGATATGAAATATTTTTATTTAAAACATTGGTTAATTGAGATGCACATACATGATTAATACTAGCATATTTTGGATTCTTTGCACATGTAATATGTTATTCCAATAAAATGATATTTGCATTGAAAAACTAATTTTTATTTTGAACTCTAATATTAAATTTCCCATACTGATGATTTGATCTTTTAGAGCCTCACAAGCATAAGCCCTATGAGCTTCATATTGAACATGCATATATACAACCTGAAGAGAAGATGTGGGAGGTGGAGGGGTTTGAGGAAATATATTTTTATTAGCTTAAATTAACCCTATAGTATTATCTACCTTACCTCATAATATAGTTATAGTATGGACATGGTTAGATGCAAAGTATCGATTAAAACCTTGAGGGTTAGGAGGATGAGGAAATGATTCATTTCTATACGTATAATGTGACACTTAAATGTAGAAAAATATTTTTATAATATAATTTATCAGATCTAAAAATCCTAAAATTATAAATGGAAATAGGAAAAATAAATATACAAATCTTAGGGTTTGGAAACATTCAAATAAGAAATGAGTTCACCAATATGTTTTATCAAATTTGGGATTTTTTAAAGAACCCTAGATGATAACACTACTATAAAAAATCAAGAGAATAATATAAAAATAATAGAATTCAATGATTTAGAACTATTATATTATATAAACTTATTGAAAATAGAAAATTATGATGAAAAAACAAAGATTTAGCTAAAAACTATATCTATTGGAGGAATTAGAGTTTGAAACTTGTTGGGCAAAGTGGCATAGTGACTGGAATTAGGAATCATGAACTAGATCTAGGCCTAGATAATAGAAATAGGAAGAGGACACTATATCTATGGTTATCTTATCTAACCTAGGGAACTCTTTTCCACTTATAATGAGAAAATTAGGGTTTTTAGGTTCTTTGTGTCTTTGTCTATAGAGCTTATATTTGGTGTGGGAGCTTACGATCACTTACAAATACCATTGTATGATTAATTTTCTTCAAAACCCTAGATCTTTGACATGTGAATACCAATGAAAATAAATGGGTAAAATGGGGTCAATGGTTTAATTTTGGTAAGACCTCAACACTCAATGTGTTGAGTGTTACCTACATACCAATACTCTAAAAAGGGATCAAACATCATGTAGTTATCCCATGCTATAATGGTGTGTGAATAACTGGTGAAATATTGTTGGTGTAATACTGATGTGATTAAGTTAATTAACCATGAATTTTGACATATAAAATGTATTCAGACTTGATATTTGGTATACTAGGGTTATATGTAATCAGAATTAGGATAAATAGGTACTTTCTCTTAATGTGAAATTTTATTTTGGTGTTTTCGATGTGGAATAATCTTACCTATAAAATGGTTTTAAATGTGTTTATATAGTAATCCTTGAAATTATTTTGAATTGGGATCATTAGGGACATAGTTAGACCATCTTATAGCTTTTGATTTTTTAAATTAATTATTATTTGATGGTAAGATAGGAGGGGAAAGGACACTAGAGTGGTACACTTTAGTCCCCTAGGGCACTCTTGCCCAATGAGTGATTCCATCATGTTGAGTGTTAGGTAGGTATTAAAGTATGTCTAATGTATAAAATAATAGGGATGAATATAGTTATGGGTCATTTATCAGCTTAAAAGAGTGTCCAAGATAGTTTAAAGTGATCAAAATATGCCCTAAGATAGGTTTAGAGCTAAATGTGTAAGAGAGTTGTCACAAGTTAATTTTTTTAGCTTAAATGTTAATTTATGTGTCTACACAAGGAAGTTGAGAGGTTAATGAAAGGGTTTAATGAATAGGTTAATTAGCTAATGATTAGGTTGAATGAGTTTAATGAGAGGGTTGAATGACTTGAATGAGATTTTTAATGGTTCAAATTATTTTTTAAGTGGTTAATGAGGAGGTTAAATAATTTATTTAAATGTTTCTTTTTATGAATTATGTGTGCATGGGATTAATTAAAAATTAATTAACTTAATTATTTATGATTAATTTAGTTAATTACTTGTGGGGTAATGTTAGTAGGACTATATGTAATTATTTTGTTATTAATATGGGGGTCATGTCATTATTAGGGTGATGTTAATAAAAAATTTGATGATGGATTGATATTATGATCGAATTAGGCTAACGTGATTAGGGTGATGGAATTAGGGTGTCTACATTCTCCCCTCTATGAAAGGGAATTGTAATTAAAATAAGAAACAAACTTTCAAATAATTTAAAAGAAAAATAATAAGAAACAAGTGTAAAAAATTGACCCTAGTTACATGGTTAGTTGTTTAGGTAGATTCACCCTCAAGACGGTATGCAAGGATGAAAAACATAAATGGACTATCAAAAAGAAAATAAATATGATGTGAATGGGTTATGGGGTAAATTGAGTAGGTGGAGGTGAAAACATAGGAGGTAGGGGTGAAATTAGGTCATTTTCACTTTTTCCACTTAGGAAATTGGAGCTTTAACCTAGGATAAGACACTGAGAAAACATGGCCTACATTCTTGCAAATGAACACTATGGTGAGCACATAAGGTAGCACAACAACTAGAGGGAGAATATGGACTGATAATTAACTTTTTTGGTTTTTTATCTTATAATTTTTTGGTATCATTAATAAGTAAAATATGTGGGAAACATAAATGTTAAGAGGAAAATTTTCTTTGTGGTGTTTACATACATGCAAACAGCATTTATGTTCATGCAAATGTAATGAAATTACTTAAATGTTCACAATATAGAATAATATATAGCATAATTAAGAATATAATAATCCAAAACAATAATTTATGAAAGAGTAGATGTTACATTTTATTTGATCTTTAATGAACAGTATCTATTTTGAACAAACAATTGTTAACGAGATAGTATTTCCATAGTCCATTGATTAGTTAGATAATTTTCAAGATAAAATTGTGTTAGATTTTTTTGTCCAATGGTAAAAAATGTCTAACATAGTTTTATAAAAAAAAATCTCTAATTTAATAATTGTTTATGGATTTGTAAAATTTTAAAATAAGTGGAATGTATTTTGTATATTATACTATGTTTGTAGTTCAGACTGCAAAATTTTATATTCTAAACCTTTATTTTTAATATATCTATTTATTATAAGATGTATGAATATATATTATTTGTATGTATTTTTTCATGGATAATACAATCGCATTCACATCATTTATTGATTAGTGTATTTTAACTTATATCGATATAATGGACTAACTACATTTTCATTTGTCTGATGTTGATGCAAGATAGTTTCACTATCGCTAATTAGATAGAGAGAGAACAACATATGGGAGAGTTTGATGGATCATGGAATTTATGAGAAGGAAGAATATAACAAATAACTAATACACACTCCCACATTAGTTGCTTGAGTAATGTTTTGAGTCTTATAGGATTTGGTTATATCTACATCTATTATTTTGTGTTTCTTATATTATGTGTTTTTTTCTAGATAGCCTCTATATTAATATTATGATGCCTTTTATCATGTTATGTTTTATGTAAAAATCATAATGTTGTGCTATTGAACATTTGTTTTACATGTTGATTCTATTTTAAGTTACATACATAATAATCTTTATTTTTAGAATTCTCTGTATTCGATATTTATAGAGAGTAGTATGTTGCATTGGTCACATAGTTATTTTTACTCATAGAATTTCATGGTGTACTACTTACTCAGTCATATTGTGAATAAATAAGGTTTTATAGTGAGCATAATTATTTAATTAATGCATTATTTGAATGAACTTCCTATTAGTGGTTTAAAGTCTTAAAAACATTAAATCTATATAGGGGTGCATAACCTAGAGTATATTTGGAGGGCATTTTGGGTGTCATTCCAAAAAGGGATTAAATTCACTATTATTAATGTCTTAGACATGAATTAGTGGTGCATTATAAAAATTTTATTCTTTTTAAACATAAAATTAATCATGGTATTAGGATTTGTGAAGGATTCATGGTAAAAAGGTGAAATTGGAAATCATTAGTTATTTTGACTATGGTAATTTTTTTAGAGATCAACTTTTGTTGAAACCCTGCATGACATACATAACCAATTTGTTAGAGAGATTAAGTTGAACTCATAATAGTTATTGCATGCCTTTATGGATCTTGAAATGACTATGAGTGAATGACATAATTTGTGGAAGGAACGTAAGCATGTAGTTCAATTCACAATGAGATTATGGGGAGATAAAAATGAGAAAAGGAGGCAAAAAATAACATGATGAGAAGAAAAGGAATGACATTCAAGAAAGACATGAGGAAATAGTGACTGTGAAGGAGAAAAACATGAAAAATAAATACCATCTAGTATTATTTATATTTCTAGGCAAGTATCAATGTCCATATATCCTAGGTATGAATATTGGGGTTTTTTCTTGTTCGGTAGGAATGTTGAATTTTTTGTTTCATTCTTATATTTGGCATAAAACATAGAAAATTTTAGATTTTTATAATGAACCTAGTATTATGTAAAATATTAGTTGGGTTTTTATTTTGAACATTTGCATTACTTAAAGGGTTGAATATATGTATTTAGAAGGAGATATGGAGTTCTTGTGTTTAGTAATAAATGAAATAAAAGAGAAAATAAATAGGGTTTCTCCTTAGGTCAGTTATATGTGAACTTTTATGAGGGTTTTAGGCTCTCTAGAATGTTTAATTAGTTCATACATTAGACAATTCAGCCCTATGAAATTGGGGGTGAGCATTTTCTCTCACCCACAAGTTCAAAATGGCAACCTTCTAATTAAAAATGTGACCATATAGCTTGAAAATGTACATTGTGGGTCAGCAATAACATTTTGGTAGGTTATTTATAGAAAAATAAATCTATATTTAGACACATAGTTGGTTATAATAACTACCTATAGGCCTAAATATTAATAAAGGTAGCTCTTATAATTAAAATATAACATGTGGCAATATGTGGGTTTAAAGTTTGTAAATGTATCAAATTAGTAATGTCTTATTTTGTTGAAATATAGAAGTGGAGACAATAAAATGACTCTAATAACCTTAAAACCCCTCATATTAAATTATTTGAAGCTAAATAGTAATAAAGGACATACTCAAATCTTGTTAGAATGAATTTGTTAATTATTGGAAAACTTTAAGATGTACATAGAATCATAATTTTAACAGTTTCCTTTACAATATAAGATGGAATATAAAGTATAAAAGGAATATGTTGTAGATTTTTTGGGCTACTTTTGAATGTTATAAATGAGAAGGGATAACACTTAGTATGTGGAAATTGTGATCAGGAGGAGATTTGAATGATATCAAAATCTAAAAATTTGTAAGGGTTAGATTTCTAAGATTTGAACTTGATTACCTTAATTATAAAAAAATGACTTATAAAGTTGTTAAATATAACAATACCTTATTATATGATATTTATGAATAATTGAATAATGACATTTTATCCTTTGGTATGTTGTGTTGATTATGGAAAATTTGGGTTTATCACCCTATAAGATCTAGGTGTTTGAGGGATATATGGTCTATGGTAGATTATTTTTAATACATTTATATACATTTAAGTGGAGTAATAATGAAACAATAATATGTTTTTCCATATAGTAATAAATTTCCCATGATAACTAGAAAATATTTCACCTTAATATATGCATGTGGGTTATTTGAATTGTGTAGGACTACTTTAGTACTATAGGTACTACAATGAGATATTTATTATGTTATGATATATTAGGTGCCTAGTGAATTTAGACACATCATTAGTGTGATAAATTATTTGATTTATTAGTGTATAATTTCATATGTGAATTTGTTGTTGGTGATCATGTCTCTCATATTAACATGATTATTCTTCTATAAACTTTGCTTGAAGTATCTCTAAAGAAGTATGTTATATTTATTAAACTATTTTGGGATGAATTATTCTGAACATATGCTTTTGTGTGGATTATTCACAAGTTATCTTTTCTATTAAGGTATGATGAGTGAGTATTGGAAAGAGGCCCTTGCATTAATTACTCATCATCAGTTAACACATAAGATAATATGTTTTAGAAAAGAGTATTATTTTGTGGACTATGACCCAGCGTCATTTGAAGTCTAAAAACTATAATGAAAATCTTTGTCCAAATAAATGTTATCATTATATGTATTGTCTATTCACTATACTTTCTAGTTACATGTGTGCATAATGCCATATTAAATAGAATAATATTCCATGATATTTATGATTATTTCATGTATTAGTGAATGTACCACACATAGTTATAATTAATTTCTTGATGACCACATCATCATTATATGTCCCTTAGTGAAGGTAAGGACCACTCATTATGGGGAGGTGTGAGGGGGCATCAGTCTATGGTTGAAGGTAAAGTGCCTAGATGATGATATCCCTATCTAAAAATGAATAAATCCCTTTATGAGATATACTCATGATTATTATATATATATGAATATTTGTTATATGTAAACTCTATTTTATCAATTGTGTTGTTATAATTTGGCATTATTGATGTTATTAGTCTACATGGCAATGGATGTAAGTAAATGTGAAAAACACTATTGTTATTCTATTCTAAAGTAGTGGTTTTACATTGGTTGTGTATCTGAATATGCTTATAATGAATTTCATTATTGATGAATGGTACTTATATCTATAATTTATAATTTGTTGTATATTTTTATTATTTTTGCACCATTGTAATCTTGTTTGGGAGCCAAAAAATGAAAGTTGATTATAAGCTTGAATCAGTGGATAAATTGGTAATTTATGTTGTTGTAACTAGTATAATTTCCAATATTAAGGTAAAATATATAATGGTGTGTAAATTGTAAATTTGTATAGTTAATAATAAATCAATGGTTAGTGTAGGTAATTAATCTTATTTTTTGAACAAAAAAATGTACTTTTATTCAAATAACCTAGTAAGGTTTTAACATGTGTTATCATAGTGTAAGTTTAAATGATCTGACTTAATGAGTCCATTTATGTTAACCTAAATATCCTCATTTTTATAATGATAACACGGTGCATGTTATATCTAACATTGAAGAAACTTTGAATCGGGATCAATAACCTAATAATAACTAGTTAGCTACAAAATAAGATGATGAGATTGATCAAATTATTGCAATCTTGAATGACACACATGATAAAGAAGTTACCTTGGAATAGGAATTACATGGGCATGATGAAGAAGAGAATCAAGTTGAGCATGAGGATTAATATGTTGATTAGGGAGAGAACCAAGAACATCAACATGTTGAGTAACATCAAACTGCAAGAGTGTAGGTGGTTCTAGAGTTTGTGTATGATATGAAAAAGGTGAATACATCTAAGTTCGATGGAACAATGTTGGTATATAAAGTTGAGGGTTGGCTCACAAAATGGTGAAGTATTTCAAAATTCAAAATTACTCTGAAGTGACCAAAGTAGTATGGGGATCATACCAATTAGCTAATGAAGTAGTAACTTGGTGGGACAATAATAAGTTAGAAATAGGTCTTGAATCCACCACCACCACTTGGGAATAATTTTTAATTTTTTTTAGGGCCTGGTGGTTACCATAACTCTATTTTGATCAAAAAGTGGTAGATTTATAGAATCTAATGCATGGAGATCTATCAGTGACATGGTACTGGGAGTAGTTTCCCAAACTCCTTAAGTATGTTCCCCAGTACCAAAAATATGAAAGTTTATGAATCATAAAGGTCATAATTTGTATAAGGCCACAAATATAATGTAAATTAGATGTGCATGGACCTAATACCATGGATCAATTTATTAAGAATATTTTAAAGTAAGAATAAATTTAAATCACTTACAAAGGTCAAATATAAGTATAAAAAAATAATTAGAAGCATAATGGGAATTCAAAAAATAGAATCAATAACTAGAATTCCATATTCAACAATGCTTTAGGGACTAATAAATCATGTAATAAATTCAAGGAAGGAAATAAAGGATGTAACAAATCAAAAATTAAAGGACCTCCTAGTGGATTTTTCACTTGTGGAGGGGATAATTATGCTAAAGCCTATCCTCAATGGAAGATATGTGGTAAATCAAATAACCCTTCTTCATCGTCCTCTTAGCAAGGGACCTTCCAATAGAGGTTTCATGTAGCAGTTAACAATCTACAAGCCTAAATTTCAAATTTATCCAATAAAGGTGTCAGGTACTCTGTTTGGGAATTATATTTCAATTTTAATAGTGTTATAACTATTAAGTGTTTCATTTCTCATAGTACACTCAGTAAATTATCTAGGAACATTGGGCATATGGTAAATGCATGGATAATTTAGTATGGAAATCATTCTAGGGTAAAATTCCTTGTAGAAGTAGAGGTGGAATTGTCTAATTTTTTCACCATAGTAGATTTGTTTGTAGTTTTGATGAGATCATATGATGTGATCCTAGGAATAAATTGGTTATGGAAGCATAAAGCAAAATTGGATTGCTTTGAAAATAAATATGAATTATTAGATGATTTGGGGAATCAAACCCAAATATAAGGTGAGAAGAAAGAGTTAAAGTTAAGGAAAATTTTAGCCATTCAATTAAATAAGGCTTAATGGAAAGGATGTCAGGTGTTCATGGCCAAGTTAGATGAAGCTAAAGAACCTAATTTTGGAGCATATCCCTTTTTTCAATAATTTCATGATGTATTTTGAGAAGACCTACCTAGATGACCTCCCAAAATGGAATTTGACTTCACAATTCACATCATTCCTAGATTTTGGCCTCAATATAAGGTACCATATAGGATGAAAATAATAGATTTAGTTGAGTTAAAGTCCCAAATTCATGAGATGTTATCAAAAGGGATAATTTGACCAAGTATTTTTCCATGGTGTGTATTAGTAGTTATTTTTAAGAAGGATGAACCCTTCATCTATGTATAGATTATAGAATGTTGAATAAATTGACCATAAAAAATAGGTATCTTTTACCCCACTTTAATGATATATTTAATCAAATGTGTGGTGTAATGATATTTTTAAAGATAGACCTTAGATTAGGGTATCATTAGTTCAGAATCAAGGAGGGAGACATTCCAAAAACTACTTTTAAAATGAGATAAAGGAACTATGAATTCATAATTCTTACTTTTGGGCTAATGAATTCACCTACAACATTCATGAATCTCATAAAAACTATGTTTAGATATAATCTTGATCAATTCATGCTTGTCTTCCTAGATGATATTTTGATTATCTCTAAGAGTGAGGAAGAACATGTTGATCACTTGTATTTAGTTTTACAATGATTTTGAAAGCATAATCCCTATAAAATGTCTAAATGTAATTTATTCCAAAGGAAAGTGAAATATTAGGGAATATTATCTTAGTTGAATGGATATCATTAGATCCAACTAAGATTAAAGCTATCATGGAATGGTCATCACCCAAAAATGTTCATGAGGTACGTAGTTTTATGGGTTTAGTAGGGTATTACTAGAAATTTGTGCCAAATTTTTCCAAGATAGCTAACCCCATCACCTTATTATAATGAAAGTAACATTATTTTTTGTGGAGTGACAAATATGAAGAAGCTTTCAAACCTTGAAAAAGAGGCTTACTTCTACATATGTTTTATGGGTACCAAATCTTAATGGCCATTTTTGTTATAATTGATGGTTTTAAGGATGCCTTAAGTGGAGTGTTTTTTCAATAAGGTTTAACAGTAGCTCATGAGTCAAGGAAATTCAAGATTTATGAGGATAATTACACTATACATGATTTAGAATTAGACACAGTTATGCATGCCTTCTAGGTTTGGAGACATTATTTATTGGGTAAACCATTTAAACTCAAGATAGATAATTTGGGGCTCAATTTTATCTTCTTGTAACTAAATTTGAATGCTAAAAAAAGGTGTTATTTAGAGTTTTTGTTTGATTATGATTTTGACATCAACTATATAAAATCCAAAGAGAATAGGGTTACAAATGTTATTAGTCATAGAAGGTACATAGTAGTAATGGCTACTATTATAAGTACCTTCTAAGATCAATTTTTGATATTCTCACCAAGAGATGAATTTTATGAGCAAGTCAAGAAAGTGCTAGAGAAAAATCTAAATGACCATAGATATGAAGGATTAATTTTGAGAATGTGGGGTTCCTCAGGTTTAATAGGAGATTATATATGCCAATCAAATAAAATATAAGTTATTATGACTAAATAATTACATAATTATCTTTATTACAGTCATTTATGAGCGAAAAAGATTATGATAGAACAAAAACCTTTGTACTTCTAGAAGGTCATTAATAAATATGTATTTGATTTTGTATCTAGATATTTGAAATGTCAGTGAGTGAAGGCAGGACATGTTCATCATGTTGGGTTGTTGTACCCATATGACATTCCTGAATGGAAATGGAAATTAATTAATATGGAATTTTTACAAGGATTGTCAATGTCTAGGAATAGAAATGATATGATTTGGTGGTAGTTGACAAACTCACCAAGGTAGCATACCTAATTATAGGGAATTTATTTGATGATGCACTAGTCCTAACAAAAAGGTTTGTTCAAGAAATTTATAGGTTGCATGGTTTTCATAATAAAATAATTTTAGATAGAGATCCACATGTGAATTTTAGGTTATATCAAACCTTAAATCAATCTTGTGGACTCAGTTGAATTTTTGTAAAACCTATCATCTAAAAACTGATGGGAAAATTGAAAGAGTAAATCAAGTTTTGGATGACCTTTTGAGAATGTATTTCATGGAGAAAAAATACAAGTAAGAGGAATACCTTCCATGAGTTGAGTTTTCCTAAAATAATTATTACCATTCAACTCTAAAAATGACATCATTTGAGGCCTTGTATGGCATAAAATGTAGAACACCCATTAGCTAGGATAGATGAGAGGATAAAGTGGTTTTTAGACTTGATATGCTTGTTGAAATGGAAGAACAAGTGAATCTAATTAGATAAAGGTTTGTTAAATCTAATGATAGGTAGAAAAGCTATGTTGATCTAAAAAGAATAGCAAGGTAGTTCTCAGTTGGAGACATAATTTTTTTGTGTGTTAAAGCACAAAATAGCTCTATAAAATTTGGTAAATCATCTCAATTATCACCTATATATAGGACCTTTTGAGGTTATATAAGTGATTAACAATGTTGCATACAAAATTTGTTTTCCACTAGATTTATCATAAATTCATAATGTTTTTCATGTATTTTATTTGAATAAATAACTAGATGATCCTTCACATGTACTTGATTGGAATGCATTACAAGTTCTAGATCTAAGAGTGCTAATAATATAACTAATCAGAATAATTGGAGCACGTAAATTTGACTTGTGTAATAGATAAGTGTACTCAATGAAAGGCTAGTGGGATAAATATTATGAATAAAGTGCCACTTAGGAGGATTATGAGGATTTTCATAGACTATTTTCTCATTTATTTACTTAATGTGTTTGTTGAACTTATGATATTTTCATAAATGTTTTATTTTTAATAACATCATTAGAGAAATGACCTGCTTAAGGGGAGGAGGATGTTACATCATATCTAATATTTTACAAATAGTATATATTTTAAATAAACAATTATTTATAGGTTTATTAAATTTTGAAATAAGTGGAATGGATGATGTATATTGTGTTATATTTATTGTTCAAACTACTACATTTTATATTTAGAATCTCTATTTTTAGTATATTTGTTTATCATAAAATGTATGAATATGTTTTATTTTATATATGTTTGCATGGATAATATAGTGGTATTCACATATTTTATTTATTAGTAATATTTTTAGTTATATCTATATAATGGACTAACTACTTTTTTATTTGTCTAGTGTTGATGTAGTATAGTTTCACCCTCACTAATCAGATAGAAGGGGATCATCATAGGGGGGAGGGTGAAATATCATGGAATCTACAAGCAAGAAGAACAAAACTAAGAATTAATACACACTCACACATCAATTTATTAATAAATGTTTGAGCCTTATAGGATATGGTTTTATATGCATTGATTGTTAATTTGTTTGTGATTTTCATATTGTGTGTTTTTATCTAGATAGCCTCTATATTATTGTTATGATTTCTTGATTGTACTATTTTATACGTATGAATCATGACTTTTTTCTATTGAAAATTTGTTTTGCATGTTAAGTGTATTTCGAGTTTCATACATAATAAGCTTTAGTTTCAAAATTCTCCACGTTAAATCTTGCTTGATAAGAGTATGTTGATATAGTTTCATACTTATTTATACTTGTGGAATTACATGATCTACAACCTACTCAGTCATATTGTAAATAAATTAGGTTTTATATTAAGCATTATTATTTAATCAATGCATTTTTTGAATAAACTTAATTTGAGTGGTTTAAGTTCTTAAAACATTAAATATTCATAGGGGTGCATATACTAGAGGATTTTTTGAGGAAATTCTTAGCCATGAATTCATCATACATTATAAAATGCTTATCTTATTTAAACAAAAAAAAATCATGGTATTAGGGTTTGAATAAGATTCATGGAGAAAAGGTGAAGTTGGAAATCATTAGTTATTTTGACTTTGGTAATTTTTGGGAGGTTAGTTTTGGGTAAAACCTTACATGGCATAGGGAACTAATTTTTTGGAGATCTTGATTTAAAATAACATTAGTTATTATATGCCATTATGATTCTTTAAATAATTTTTAATGAATGGAAAAATTTGTGTAAGGAATGTACGCATGTAGTTCAAGTCACAAGGAGATTATGTGGAGACAAAAATGAGAAAATGAGGAATAAAATAACACAATGAGAGGATAATGAATGGCATTATAGAAATACAAGAGGAAATAGTGACTCTGGAGGAGCAAAGTGTGAAAAATAAAGACCATTTTTTATTATTTCTATTTCTAGGAAAGTATCTTAGTCTATATAACATGGGTTTGAAAATTGGGGTTTTTTCTTTTTAAGGTATGTTTAATCTTTTATTTTCATTCTTATTTTTGGCATAAAACATAGATAACTTTAGATGTTTCCACCAAACTTGGTAATATGTAAAATATTATTTGGGAATTTCTTTTAAACATCTATATTACTTAAAGGGTTGAATGTATGCAACTAGTAGCAAAAATAGATTTTTTATTTTAATAATAAAGTAAATAGGGTTGTTAATTAGGTCAGTTATATGTGAAATTTTATGATGGTTGTAAGTTATTTGGAACATTTTTTTATTTCATGCATTAGTTGATATACCCCTTTGAACTTGGGGGTGAGAGTTCTCTCTCACCCATAATTTTAAAATGGTAACTCTATAATTAAAAACGTGACCACATAGCTTGAAAATGTACATTGTGACATAAGATTAGCATTTTGGTAGGTCTGTTAAAGAAAATTAAATCTATATTTAGAATGTAGGTGGTTATAATAACCACCTACAGGTCTAAATATTAAAGGAGTAGCTCTTTTAATTAAAATATAACCTATAGAAATATGTGGGTTTGAATTTTGTTAGTGTCTTGAACTAGTAACATCTTATTCTTTTGAAATATGGAAGTGAAGACAACAACATGACTCTAATAACCTTAAAATGCATAATATTAAATAATTTGAAGCTAAATAATAATAAATTATGTACAATCCCCAAGGGTTAGCTTGAGTGGATAGGATTAATGACTTTGGTCACCTAGGTCTCAAGTTTAATTCCTATCGAACACCCTACAATGCATCATGGCTTAGGGGCATATGCTAGCCTATAATTTGAAGTGGCCATGGGGATATCTTAAGTTAGGGTTAAAACTTCTCCATGTGTTCCACATGGATCATAACAAGGTGATTTAGTTGTGGATTATTCAGTGGGCATTATGGACCCAGGCCCACCCCCACTGAGCTTTAGTTGTTGATTAAATTTTACCAATGAGATGTAGAAGGATTGGTGAAGTGGTTTGGTTGTGTTTATCCCCACCCAAGTTTGAATATTAGAGGGTGTTTATAGGCTAGATGTGTCCATTTATTCAATTGTTTCAATGTGTTCAAAGTGTTAATGGTTTTATAGTTCTCTCAAGGATTGGGCCCTCGATTTATGCCCCAGAACTGGCTATAGCTTCGGTCAAAAGCTAAGCACTAATTAAAAAAATTAATAATAATAATAATAATAATAATAAAGGATGTACATATATCTTGTTAGAATGAATTTTTTAATTATTGAAAATTTGTAGATGTATACAGAATCATAATTTTAATAGTTTCCTTTACAAGTTACATTAAGATTTAAAATATGGACTACATAATATAAAATGAATAGGTTATAGCTTTTATAGATATTTTTTAAGTGTTATTAATGAGAAGGGATAAAACTTAGTACATGAAAATTGTGATCAAGAATAGATTTGAATGATATCAAAATTCAAAAATTAGTAGGGGTTAAATTTTTAATATTTTAAATTGATTACCTTAATTATATAAAAGTGAATTATAAAGTTACTAAATATAATAATACCTTGTATATGAGACTTCATAATAATTAAATAGTAGTATTTTATCCTTTGGTATGTGTTATCAATTATAATTTGAACCCATTTATGTATTTGTAGTATTATGAGTAGCATGAGTTGTAGCACATGAAAAATCTAATGACACAATAGGATCACCTCCAAGTTGTGTAACCTTGGAAAATTGAGGTGAACCTTTAGAGAATGTTACATTCCTTTCACTAAGCTTATTGAAATTGGTATATGACTAGTTCACATCAAACTACTACCTCTTAGTGATATTTCTCCTAACTAGGGTTTGACTTGAGGAAAAGAGTTTAAAAATGAGTTTAAAAAATGAAAAATGGTGAATTTACCACATTGTATAGTGGAAATTAATTCTTTTTTAATTTGGTCATAGTTTAGTGTTTAATATGTTGAGTTTATTAAAGCACAATCTTCCACAAATATGAGATCAAATGTAATATGGAATCTTTATCAAATAAGGAATATATTTCTTTATTTTTTTATAAACAAGATTTCAAAAGGGCATATATAATACCATAGATGAATTTATATGATTGAAACAAGAATTAGAGAATTTCAAGAATTTAATAAATAACCTTACATACACAAATAGACACCACACAAGGAAGGAAAAAATTTAGTCTATTATCTTTCTCTAGGTTACAGCATGTTGATCAATTCTTCCAAAGGTAGAATAATTTATCTACTAGTAAAAATATAGATGGGATATGCTAAGGTACCCATATTTATACAAAAATAATCCCTTTAAAGAGTGGAAGTTAACAAAAACTTACACCCAATTTCAAAGCAAGAAAATTTAGTAAACTTCATGCAAACAACTTCCTTTTCAGCTTGAAATGACATCCTTAGTGGACTAGACGGCTAGAAAATAATCATGCAACTACTGGGCATTTTAATAAGTTTTAGACTAGATAAATCCATTAGAATCTTCTAGTTGAAATTTTTCTTATTCTAGTTGTTTTTCTATTATCTCTCTCAAGAAATGAGGTGCCAAAATGACCCATTACTTAATAAACATTGAATGTTTTTGGATATTTTAATATATAACTTACAAAACCTAATCTATAATTTGAAGTGAATACTTTTACAAATTTTAAGTCATTCAACTTGAAAAAATAAAAGTGTAAATTACAACGTGAATTTTTTCAATTGAAGCAATTCAAACTTTGTCAAAATGAAGAGTGTGAATTACAAGTTTGCACTTTACAACTTAAAGCCTAACAAAAGATAATTGAAAATTACAATTGGCTCTTTCACAAAAAGAGTTGTCAAAATGATAGTTGTAATTTGTAACTTTAAAATATATCTTACAATAAAAAATGTAATTTACATAATGTATTTTTGTAATTAATTGAAAATTAATCCACAACCATGACCTCTAAATATTCCTTATCCTTTTTTTCTTGTATCATCTTGATATAAGCGTAAAAGCTATTAAAAATATTTTAAAGACATTATTCATCAAGACCAAGTGTGTAAAGCTTGTTAATCTCACATTCTAATATTACTTCAAATATCTCCCTAGATGAAATTTTATAGACTTGAGTATCTTTTTGCATCTGATCTAGTGTATTGTGATACCTAATGAATCAATGGATGGAACTCAAGTTAAAAGTTATATCTTGAGTTTATTCTCTCTTGACTACCCCCTTGAATTTTTATTGAACCTCTTGAATAATAAGGTGTTGATCTTGGTGATATATTACATCACATGATAATTTACCAAGTAAATCTTTAATGTCATGAATTATATGTGTGGCCTTGTCACATGTACTTTTGGCCTTATTAATACTCTCAGTGAGTATCCTGATTCTGAAATGGGCTAACCTATCCAACTCTTCATGATTTAAATAACTCTTTAATATCTTATTTTATATGAGGGTGTCAATCTCAATTAGGTCAATATCCTACAATTTTGAAAAAAATAGGGTCAGTCTTTCAATCTCTTCCTCATATTTGCTTATCTCTGCTTTCAAAGATGCATGATCATCCTTTAGAGTTTTATAATAGTCCATTTCTAGATTTATCACTCTATTTAATTTTGTTATGAGTTCATCATCCTAGTATTTTTTGGCCCTTCCCATGGTACCAATCTTTGTCATTACCTCAAATGTTTCTTTTTTAAGGAATTGAGCAAGAGATTGAGTTGTCTAGGATATTGGCTCAATGAACTTCCTCAAGGTAGTTGTCAACTGCTCAAATTTATTTTTTATTCATCCTTAGTGACCTTGTCACTATCTATATTCTCAAAAATAGATATGATAGGTAAATTAACATCATGATTCAATCCTTCTCTTGTTAGCTAACCCATGTATAATTTTAACATTTGATAATCCCTGACCACTAGATCTTCCTTTTATTTATTCAAAGGGGTAACTACTCTATCCACATATATTTACCTTATTAAATTATATGATATTATGGATATGGTCTTGGGGCATGGATTTGGTCATTTGGATTCCTCTAAAATACCAAATTCTAGAGTGATCGGAGACACCACTTGTTTCCTTTTCTTTACTAATAATTGTGTCAGTTAACTTGGAGTGGTAAACTATGAATCAATAGCTAAAATGGGCATTATCATCTATGAATTTGTAGCTGAATCTACTACACTAGTAATTACTATAACAAGTGATGTATATTTTACTAATATTACTACTAAGTCCTTAGCTAATAATTTGGCTATATCTTTCCAATTTATGAATTGAGTAGCCATAATTATATCAGTGGGTCCCTATATCTCCACCTCCTTAGTGGGGGATTAGGTTTCTATGGGAGTGGAATAAATGGATAATTCAATGGGTGAAGTGTATGTAGATGTACTTATTAGGGGTGTATAAGTTAGAAGTGATATGAGTGGAAAGGTATGCATGGGTAGTTGGAATAGGGGAACCTATGGAAGGGTGGAATCCAAGGTATAAAATGAATTAATTAACATAGTGGGAACACTCAGTGTAGACTTAAATTAAAACTATGATGGAAGATTAAAATGAATTTGTATCTATCATAGTGGTTGGGATGGTTAGTGGGATTACAATCAAGATGATTGAGTCTACAACCATCTCCTATTGGGTGGTGTTAGTGATTAATGGAATGGTAGTGGATATTGGGGATGACATGGAAGTGATTATGGAAGAGGGAGGTGTAGGTAGAGTTTGTGCATCCAATTGTATTGATTGGCTTATTTCTAAGGGATTGACTTGCATAGGTAAGTTAGATGAAGGTGTAATTACTTGCACTGGTGGGCTGGTGGAAATAGGAGGAGTGATTACTTGAGCAGACTAGGTAGTGGAGATATAAGGAGAGAGTATTTTGGTTGGTTAAATAGTATAAATAGGAAGGGGGACTACTTATGTTAGTTGAACATTAGTTATGTCATATATAGAAGTTGATAGTGGTTGATCCATCAGTTATGTATTGTTTCTTGGTTACTAGAAGTAGCCCTTTTTACCTTTTGCTTCTACTTTTTCTTATGTGACATAACTAGCATGTCTACCTGGTCCTCTTGGGTTCCACTAGTGGGACCCTCTAGTTTTATTTCCACACCCTTATCCTTCACTTATCTTAGCTTATCACTAATACTCAGGGTCTCTTTGGTTATTTTGACCCCTTTGTTCCTTAACTAGTTTATTATTTTGTTTATAACTTGAGTGGTCCTATCCATCAATGAAAATGATTTAGATACATACCACCTAACCAATGGAAGAGGTTGGAGATATATTTTATTATCATAATATACCCTATCAATTAGTGACTCATCATCTTTTAAATCTTCAAGGACTGGTACCATGTTGTAGGTTTTTATTTGTTCTAGGGTCATTTTAAAATAATGTCTCAACCTTAATTCCTCTTCATCCTACATATCTTCCTAGTAATATTCATAAAAAGGAACATGGAAGTATGTGGTAACACCCACTATACTGGTACTATGTCCAATCACATGATAGAATGGCATTACATCAAGATCCCTTAAGGTCATTTGAGTCATCTTGACATATGCACATTTAGCTTTTGATAGGGAAAGGCAAGTGTATCTCCCTATACTGATAGGGAAGTAGATCCTTGCCTTATGCCTAATTGAGAATAACTTGTGGGTTTCTACAAGTTACCTCATAAGTTCCATTAGGGCCCATTTGTTTCTTAAATACCTAAGAAGGTTATAAGGGTACCCACTAAAACCACCAACTCTAATGTATGAATATGTTGGGAACTAAATCAAATATGACCCTCAATTTATAATTTTAGTTGTCATAACATAAAAAAATCTTCTCCTTCCTAGCTCCTTTTCAAACATAATTATGATTTAATATATGAAAGCATCATTTACCCTTATGAAATATTATTTGTTTGCCTCAAGGGTGAGGTTAGGGTAGTACTTAAATACCTTATTGACTTGACTGAAAATTGTATTCAATCCTAGGAAAGTCCTCCCTTTTGTTAATATATAGACAAGGTATGTTGTCATATAAAACTTTCTTATAGTTTGAACCTCCATCAACTATTTGCAAATGGATTCATAAATCAACTAGGCCCAGAGGATGTACTATTTATTTTGATGGATTACCTAGATATACCAACATCTAATATAGATAGTTCTTGGCATCTAGGTTACCTGTAACTCTATGCAAGAGTATAATGATATCTCCTACTTCATCTTTGAAGTTTATTCTAGCCAGGGTTTTAGGCATTCTTATGGATGTAAATATAGAGTTATTTAGCCATTATTTGTTTATAACCCATAGATAGGATGCATTATTAACTTGATAGAACTTTTGGAAAAGTTGGGAGTTATAGATGGATAGATTTCATATTCTATAATCAAGAACATAGTGTCAATGAAATTAGGGTCCAAGTTTAGAATCTTCTCTCTTTTTTCATTCACCACCTCTCTCTTATTAGCATCATAATGTTTTACTATTATGAGCACAAGATCAAGGATCTGTACTAATAGTAGGAAGGATGCAGCTTGGGGTAAACCATTGTCATATATGCTTTAGATCTAATCATTCTTGAATTATGCATTTACTAAGTTCCAAAAATATGCTAGGTCTATGTGACCTAGATATGTGTTGATGATCTCATTTGTGTTTCAATCTAGGTTAGATGGGACACCAGGTCCCTTTAAATTGACCTTTCTAAACATGTGATCTAGATAAATTGGCATGGGAAAACCAACTATAGAGTTGGTCAAGGTATAAATTTGTTATTATAGGTTATTATTTTGCTATGAACTTTGTAGGGTTTTGGCTTATAATTTTACTTAGAAAGGCCACCAAATATATGTTATGCAATTACAGTTGAAATGTATGACATAAATGTATGGCAAGGTTTCAAAATTTAATTTTCACTTACAAAATTTGATGAAAAATATGGTAGGATTTTTGGTTTACAAAATCAATTTGGATGTTTGATGGGAACTTAGAGTTTTTAGGACAAAATAAACCTCTGTCAAAGTTTTGTATGTGTTTTAGCAACTGGGATCTCTACAGGCGTTTGATCTTGCAAAATCAAAAGGGATTTTTGCTAGAGTTTTTGTGGAGAATCTTTATGGGAATATTCTAAATTTCAATAACATGACGAAACCCCTAGACTTTTTTAAAAATATCTAGAGAACACTATTGGTCTAATAGTATGTGAATGAGGAAAATATGAAATATTCATACAATATTATAAAATGTGATCAAATATTGCAAAATGATGTTAAGTCCAAGATAAAAACCTAAATTTCTATCTAATAACCCTATGCTTAGTTGAAAGAGAAATAATAGTAGTGATTTTGAAGGAAATCTAAATGACCTAGAGGAATCCCATTTTTTGCATGTGTAGGGGATGGCAATGGCAACTTTGGGTGTGTGGCATTGCTTGGCATCACTTGGAATTTGGTTCACAAGTTTCTTGCCATTCAGAGCTTTAATTTAAATTTTTAAATGTTAAAAATGACCAAAAAACCTAATTTTATTAATAAAACTCACAGTAAATGCTAATTAGGGTGGTGGTTGGGTAAACAGTGGGAAAGTGGGATTTAGGGGTTATAGTGCAATTTTTCAAGTTTACAAAATTGTGATTTACATTTGTATCTCTACTTTTTTCTAAGTGATTTTGTTAGAGGTAGGAATGACATGGAAGTATGTTTCATAACTTTGGTTTCAATTTTAAACTTTGCAAAGTTACAAAGTGTAATCGAAGTTATGATTCCCACTAAGTGGGGAGGAAGGTCAAAAAGTGAAACTTGATTTGAACTTCATAAATTTGAAAAAATGCAAAGTACAATTAGAGTTTTGATTCCCACTAGTATGGTGAATAGTGAAAGTGGAACTTGAGTTTCACTTTGCAACTTGTAAAGTTGCAAAGTGTAATCAAAGTTCTGGTTTTTAAAGATATTAGGTAAGAGCAGAAGGTGGGGTTTTGATTCCATTTTTTAACTTGTAAAGTGCAACCAGAGTTTTGGTTATCGTTAGGCATTAGGTAAGCACAAAGTAGAGGTTTGTGTGCACTTTACAACTTTGTAAAGTTACAAACTACACTCAAATCTCTAGTTTTTATTAATTATTGGAAAAAGGTTTATTGGTCACTTTTAAATATTTTCCCATAAAAATAATGGGTCTTCCTAGGAGGTATCGCACTTACCATTAGTTATAACAAGTCAATTAATCCTACCTTAGAATTAAAAACATTTAGTAATCTCTATAAATATTGGGTAAAACTAAATACTTTAGTTACTACCAAGATATTAGTAAAAACACTCTATAGAGACACTTTATATTAGTACAATTAACTTAAATCCCATTATATCACTAGATTGGAAGATATAGTTAATTCTATAATATAATATTTTCAAACTAGTGACCTCCTTGAGAATACCTTGGCTTACTTTATCAATTGTAAGCAACTTGAAACCAAAACAACATAAGCCTTCATCAAATAGTGGAATAACTTATCTAATAACTATGAGCATAACATGGCAAATGATAACCTATTTCATCTATTCACTAATGTTCTTTATCCCAAGTTATAATATCAGGTTAGGAGTCTCTCTCCAATAACATTGTAAAAATCCCTCGACAAGATAAATGAAAATCTTTTCTCATACACTAGTTTGAACTATCCCAACCTCTCATGGGTACTTGCATTCTCCTTAAAAGTAAAAATTATCATGATACCAATGATGGTGTCACCGATCTTTATGATACCATTCACAATATTCAATCCATCACTCCCAACAACATTATGGAGCATGTTCCCCCACTAAACAATACCCCTAATCCCTAATTTTACCAAACAAACAACATTAATATTCATAATTCATTATCCTTAGTTGAGCTTCAAAATAATACACCAAGGCCTCTACCATGAGATCTTGACCCCACTCATCCTATGAAATCATGGTATGACCCAAACAATTTTTTTGGTTTTATGCAAGTTGGGGCCACTCTCATGAGACTTGTAGACAATTACGTAATTTAGTTATGGATTTTATTCTTGGCCCAAAATTTGATCATGATTCACTCATTCATAAATTTCAACAAGGATATGACATAACCATTAAAGTTCATGAAACACAAAATAAAAATCAAGCTTTGAATTAAGATAATGCTCATTTTTTCATATATAAATATCATCTTCCTAATCATCAATATAGTAATGACAAACCTAATCCTTACACTAATAACATTAAAATTATTATAGACTAAAATCCTAAAGAGAATGTGGTAAGTATGATTAATATGTAAAGGGTAGTCACTTTCATTGATTTTAATCCAACACACACACACACAACACACACACACCAAACCTCCCAAACATTATGTGTTATTTAAGATTCTTCCCCATTTCATCTAATAGAGTTGAGGTAAAAGGACCTTATCTCTTTCCAAGAACCACTTATAACAACTCAATTAGATAATACCTCTCATACTATTTATAAAACTACCCCAACATATACTCCCATCAACAACATTATTCAACCTTATAATAACATTTATTCAAATTAATCATAAGAAATACCTAAATAAACTATCCCATCATCTCAAGATAATCAATTGAATTTTCATCCAACTAAACCAACCATGTCTTATAAATATAAATTTGAATGCACTTCTAATCCTTCTTCTTAGGAGATCCTATGACATTATGTACCTCTATCTAGCAGTCCCCCCATGGGTTATGATAAATGGGACCCCATCATGGAATTTACTAATCTCCCATCTTAATTACACTTTCTTGAATTCATGAAAACTTCCCCCATCATCACAACCACCTGATTCAATTATTATTTGAAATGAATATTCCTCATCCTCCCCTAGTAGGAAGTGAATCTACCTTATCTATGTTGGAAGATAGTATCTTAAAAAAATACAAAGAGATGTCTATACACATTGATGAAACCATGAACACTTCTCTTTCCCTAAAATTTCTTTCTAATTTCATGATCCCAAATGAGATTCTTCTTTGTGCAGATGATCCTCCACTATTTATAAGATTTTGAATTAGTGAAATCTAAGTCAATCATGTTGTGATTAATGAGCGTTCAATTACTTATGCCACCTCCCTCAATTTCATTAAAATTATTGGATATTCTAAGTGTAATATTAATTCCACACATAGTACATGCCAAGGTTATGATAGAAGGTAAATTCATCCTTTAGGTTGTGTGTGGATTTCTATTACCATCCCTCATGTTATTTTTCAAGTGAAGCTTATGATATTTAACTTTCTCCTTTCTTATAATAACATTGCTTGGCAGACTTAGATTCCTCACATGAGGTATGTCATCTCTTCTTCCTGCCAATGTGTCAAGTTTCCAAATAATGGTGATATATATAGGATTTAAGGTGACATAAACCCTTGGAATTTTGAATAATTCTAGGAATATGGTATCTTTAAAATTCCAACCCTTGCCTAGTGTCCCATTCAGGGAATCTCAACATTTCAAATATCCTATCAACTCAACCCAAGGTTATCATGGTCACCCCAAACTCATTTTGAAAATACCACCTAACCTCTTATATTATAATGATGATAAAATGGATTAAATTAACCTCAAGATAAAAACTTTGGATTTATCCCCTCATCTAATCACTCAACTTATACCATTATTGAAGCCACATTCCCATCATCTCCCTATCAATAATATACTTGTGGTCTTAACCAAAATGCAACATTCTATTCATCACACCACTTTTGATGAAAATATCATACCTACATACACCATCGACCTTCATACACCTGATTATGATGATGGTTATAATTTAGATGATCCATTTCTAGGTGGACTTGTTTAATCTAGATATGCCAAAATTCTTTGATATCATTCTTCTTTTTTTCAATCTTTTCATTCATCTTATAGTATTATTTCTTGCATCATTCCTACTTCTAGTATTAATCTTTTTTTTAGGGTAGAGATAGAGAACTCACATGGTACACCTCCATTTTTTATAGATACTATTAGGAGAATGCTCATGGATCATGCTATGACTGGTCCTTATCATTTTTTATAGATACCAAGATATTTATAGCTTACTTCCCCTAGAGATTTTTGATACAATCCTTAATCCCTTTATGCATCTTGATTATCCCTTAAATGAGCCTAGTCTAGATCATACTCCCACTCTACCTTTATTTAAGCTTCACCTTGTATCTAATTTTGTTTATCCTTATACGATCCTAAGCCAGTCTCTATATCATCCGTACCTCCCCCTTGGTGATGGCCTTATAACTTTACCATAATTTTATACCCTACCTACCCAATGGGATAATCAACCTTACTATGACATTCATAGAGTTACTCATTATTGGAGTAGACACTGCTAGTTATACTAGCCTTCCCTAGCTCTTGCTTCTACTCCTTCCATTAGTAGACCCCCAAAGTCTACTAAAAAGTGTATATGTTTTTTCCATGGCATAGATAAACATTCTTCCACCCATTATCAAAATATTATACAATATATTGACACATTTCATCCTACCCTTCCTTATCCCAAATACAAGGCTATACCTCCTCCCAAGTTATTACCTAAGTAATAGAGAGGTATATTATCTTTGGCACAAGTGTGGTACCCATCATACTGATCATTGTCACATCCTCTAACAACATCTTCATGATCAGCTTATGACCATTCATACACCCATTGTTCCTCTTCCCACATATCTTCCGCATAAAAAATCTCCTCCTTATTCACATGTGCCTCTCGTGCTACCTACATCTTATCCTACACCCATGGTGCCACCTTCTTGTCTTACAAATATAATTGTTATTCCATCATCTATTCCCCTTCTTGAGTATTTTATGCATGAGAGCCCTTATGAGCATGATCCTTTATCTATACCTACATTTTTTGTTGAAGAGATTCAATGATAGATTTTTTCACAGCTTTCCTTAAGGATAGATGAGACTCTAATTATAGTTAATATCCAACTTCATAGAGATATATCAGATGTTATGGATAATATTTATGGATAGCTTTAGTAGTATTTGTGAACATAGCATGGTGTTATTTCACTTTAATCTTCATTATGCTTTTGGATTATACTTGTGATCCACTTTTATATATCTTATATCATTTGACTATATGTTAAATTTTTTTTCATTTATCTATTTCACATGGATCTTTATATTATGCATTTTGTGTTGTATATGGCTTCATTTTTGTTTCATCTTTCCTTATTGTTTATTTTTATGTTTTCCTTGATTACATGCTTATATTTATTAATTCATTTATTTTCATGGATGTCTTTGTATTTTCTCATGTTTTTTTGCTACCTTATCTCAACCACATGAATAATTATTATTATGACTTAGTTACACAAACCTTTCTCCCCTTAGTAATCCTTTTTTACCATGTGATCAATTAGAAAATATGTCATCTCATTGTAATATTTTTCTTACCAATCTACTTTGGATCTCCCTTTATTCCCTTATTTTCATTTCATAAACTAAGCATACACATGGTTGAAATTTGAGATAACATGTTGGTTCATAGGTAATCCTAAGTGTTTAGTTAGTCATATTTTTGGATACTTGGCTTCCTTTAGCCTAAGTCTAAATCTCATTCATGTGTATCACTTTTATCACTCATGTTTGTTATTCCAAATCTGTATGGAGGAGGAATCATAAAATCTATAAAATATAAAATTCAAATAATTTAAACATAAGGCAATGATATAAAAGGTAACATATAAATTTCAAAAGACAAATCACACTAAAAGATGTGATTCATAGCACATATCTTTTTTCTAATTGAATCTCAAGCTTCACAGTTGGATTCATGATAGAGTAGAGGACCATTTGGTTGTGGTAGGCCACTAGATTGGAAAAGAAACTAAAAGAATCTTTTAGTGCTACTTACTTTCTCATACAAGTACCCAATCTTCACCATAGACCGACAACTCCATAAGAGGTCCTAGGGAAAAAGGAACATATTGTGGGAAGGTAGGTCCATTTTATTTTTATTTTTCATATAACCAACATGAGTATATATTAGTATCTCACTTATTTACCTATATGTCTTTATGTTTATTATGAATGGGTATCTTTTGTATTCTAATGGTCACTAACCACTTATTATCTTTTTTGTGTAATTAGTGTGCCTTATATTTCCTAAGTTATTCTCATAGATGCCTATGTTATGATTTTTACATTCCCTCTTACAATTATAACATTCCTAAAATTTCCCCTTGAGAAATATTATTTTGTTAACTGATCATTCCCCTTAGGATTTCCATTTGTGAGTTGCATTGTAAGATCATGTGTAAGACTAGGCCTTCCTCATAAATTACCACATTGAAAATGCCCTTTTAAAATAATTTTCATAGTTATTTCCACCTCATTGGTGTTCCCTTTGTGAGTTGAAATTTAAAACCATGGATAGGACTAGGCCTTCCTCACAAAATATTCCAATACCCAAGTCAAAATGAAATTACATGTGTCAAATTTGAGATAAGTAGTGATTGATTATGAGCTCCATGTCATTGGCATGCTTCCCATCTTGATATAGTATGTTCTATAGTTGATTCATTAATATCTCACTTTTATCTTTTTATTTTCCAATTTCATGTATGCTAACAACCATTTTATTAATTTTTTCATACTTCCCATCTTAAATTAATGTGATTAATTTAATTTCCTTTTTCTAGTTTTGTCTTTCTTTTTATACTTGATTTAGTATGCTTGATTGACTTAATTGTTTTATTTTTATACCATTCAATTTTCATGTATATTCTATTTTTTTACATTATTTCCATACTCCCCAACATGATTTAGTGTGATTTTACTTATTTTAACTTGGAACAAATCTTTTTCATGGTTTAAAAACATTTATTCACCTTTTTACCATCTTTATAATATTATATTTAGTCACATTTTGTTATTTCACGTTTCCCATCATGATATAATGTGTAATACATTTGTTTTTACTACTTATATTTTTCCAAGTCATTTTTACCTTTTTCTTTTTAACCATGCATGTGTATCACATAATTCTATAAAAGAAAAGACTAAACATATATTTCCCATAACATATATAGCTATAGCAAAATACAAGTTCTAGAAATAAATTTATCCATGCATCAACATCCACAACCAAATGTAGCTCATGATATCATTACAAATGTCAAAATTAATATTTATCATGTGTTTTATATAAAATACAAAATAAAATCACTCTAACTCTAAGGTTGGGATCCATCCTACCTATCATGTGGCCTAAACACACTACCCATATATGCCTAGAACTATCCCCTATAATTAGTGTGTTGTAATGAGGTAGTCTAGGATCTCAAATATATAACCTATCCCTATAGATTAGCCACCTATGCCTGCACCTATCCAAGATGGATAGTAGTATCCATGTGTCTTACTTTCTCTGGTGCTAAGGCCTACCAAGCCTATTCCTCTCTTTCCCACCACTACCAACAATTATAGACCATCCTCATGTACTCGAATTTTCCTCACAACCTCCCCTATAATTCTAAACTAGCCTACCTAGGTTGGGGTAGATGGAACCATAAGAACATCCAGAGTGTTGGGGTTGTATGGTGACATCACCTCATCCAAAATGTCATGATGCATATCCATAATTATTGGGCCTCTATCTCATTAATTAGGACTCACTCCAACACAACATCAAGGCATGAAGGGATCATTTTTTTGAGTGGTTCACCTTTGGGATTTGTGTAGCTAGTTGGAGGTTACAATGCATACCTTTCACTAGCTAGTAGGTAGATAACTATCTCCCAAGTTTTCAGGGAATTTTCAAGGATTTGAAGATACATGATAGCTATAGTTTAAACGTTATAGAGTCATGAAGATGGTAGTTATGATGACCAAGTTCTATCTCAGCACTTAGTGTACAACTTCCACCCTAGTAAAGATGCTCCTGAAGGTTATTTAAGGATCTCAAGCTAAAAGAGGTAGAAAGAGGAAGAAATTATAGTGACGCTCTAGCAAATTGATCTTATTGATCTATAGTCATTTCTCTAGTGGTCATTAAGGCTTAAGATAGTATGGAGGCCACTTGGCTCCATTATAAGTGCCTAATCTCACATGTGAGCCTCTAGGTTGTTAAGTAGTATGAATTGAACATACACTCTACTATGAACTCTATACTTTGTTATGAACTCTAATTAATGGAAAAAAATGTTGCATTAAAACATAATCAGTCTAGTTTATATGTATTTTTATGTTGGTAATGGAATGCATATAATTGTAGTGTCATACTTTCTATGCAATAATTTTAAGTAATGTTCATGCATGTTACTAGTTTGCATCTTTAATAGATTCCATATAAAATTTTATGACATCAACATCATTTTGTACAGAAATTGAGTTAAGGTTATACACTAAGTATTCTATCCTTGTCAAGATCATGTATCTAGTATGAGTAGTTTGAGTGCAAGTAGCCTTTTGAGCCTTCAAATGCCTATATGACACTAGGATTATTCTATGAAATACTTGCACCTATAGGTCTACCTAAAGATTTTTTTGAAATGATTAAGTACTCTAATGGAAGCCTCATGCCATGGCATAACTAGCCCAACATAGGCCCTAATTCCTTCTTAGTTGTGCTTCAAAAGAGTGCATAAGGCCTATGCCTTATGTGGAATGATGTTGGCATAGCTGAGTGATAAAATATTGATCATAAAGGGAGTATCCCATACTTGTACCTAGTCATAATAAATAGATAATTAACTAGAGAACCTTCCAATAGCTACAATAATAATCAGGGCTCCCCATTTGACCTCCTCTACTATAGGATCTACAAAACTAAATATAAATAGGCATGAAATCACATATCTATCTCAAATCAATCTATCTACCATAATCACAAATCAATTAGAGTCTTGTATCATAAACTTAAATAAAAATTACAATATTTCTCACTAGTTCTAGTGTTACCAACCACCTTCTCTCTATTTACTCACCCATCAAGCATGGTCTACCCATTTTCTCATCCACCAATTACCTCTTTCATGAGCCACCTCTTAACTAGTGCAAAACTAGGCTCCACCACTTGATCAAACCATGATCCTCGTCTGATAGGTGCCTCTATGGACTAGTTATGTCCTTGAGTAGTATTTGGGTCCTCCTATGTTATAACCCTCACTTGCACCTACTCTTAAAAATAGTTCTTCCATCTTTGATGAGGCCATGGTGGTCATTATTATTATTGTTTTGATGCCTACTATGAATCAACATCAAAATCTATGGAATTTCCCCTTGCTGGCTCCACTACTACTTATTATCATGCTTGACTAGTCTATGGTCTAGCACATTATAGCCTGATCATTGGTATCTATACCAATACCCCTCCTCCTCTCCTTCTCAAATCTCTAGCATATCATACCTAATAATAAGTCACTACTATAAGGGCCATAAGGTATGGGATTTTTAACTATCCTAGCATGTTTTCCATTAGATGTAGCTCTACCCATGAGGTGTAGTGGCCTATGATTTGCACCCATACTAACCCTATAATAATAGTTGACCAACTAGGCCATATAGTATCAATATGTGTATATTTATGCCACATGATCTCTCCTCATTTGATAGTCTATAGGGATGGAACATAGGGCATGACTTATGCTATATGTTATTCTATCCACTTAATGACTTGAGGTAACCTATCATCAACCACAAGGGTAACCTAGTTGGATGATACATGGGGAACCTCTCATATATCCAAGCACTCATTAAAACTATAAGCCCAATGGTTTTCTTCCTTCTAGATAACATTACATACATATTATGCATGAGCTAGACTTAGATGACATCTCCAAAATCATAGAGTGTTCCCTGATCTACTATCAACTAACATAAGGCTATCACATACAGTGGTACCTTGCCATTTGACTTGTGACATAACACTCATACTATCACAAGTCCTATCACTACCTTCTAGGTATTTAGAATGGAAATAATATAAACATAAAATAAGCTCACCCTTAATCTAGGATAAATATTATCTGAGCATGTCTCCTATTAGGCTAGTGCTCATCTCTCATCTAGATCCTATGATGTGTCAGTAATTACTAGTGTCCCACCTATAAGGAGTCTAATCAATATATAGACATCCTCTAAAATAATACCCATCAAAATGATGTCCCCATCCACCACCCATCAAAAAAAATTGGTCAATCATTCCCATGCTTCAAGGAACATGACAATGATATCAACACTCAAGGGGATCCATCTCATCTTCATGATACCTCTAAAACCTAGCATGACCAATCAAGCTCTATCCACATAACTTAAATGATCCAAAAAATATTGTAGCCATGATGCATCTATTAGGTACCAATATCTATGGCTTCCCTAAAAAATATCAAACAAAAAAGGATGTATCAGATCTCTATGTCATAAATAATCAAAATACATTCTTTAAAATTTAAAAAAAGTCTACTTAATCAGTTGGTTTGATTTAGTTGCTTACATTTTTTTTATACACAATCAACCCATTTTATAGTAAATCTACCTTGTACCCTTTTCTAATACTAAATTAGGCCTTATCATTTACAAATAAATCAACTTATTTTATACTAAATCTACCTTCCTTATGTTTAGCATACTAAATTATCCCTATGATATATAGTTGGCCCTTTCTATAGAATATATCGACCCTCTTCTACCAAATGAATCAACCTTCTAGTACACAGTCAACCTTATCCTAATGACAAACTATGTCATCCCACTCTATTTAGTTAACCACCCCTTATAGTACTATGTCATCCCACTACTATGTACTCAACCCCTTTCTTTCTACTCACATTATAGACTAAGTCGATTAGGTTAAATCGGTTCTTTCACAGTGGTGATTTTTTGACTATTTACCATAAATGCCTTAGGCATTTATTGGTCTAACTTCTTCCTACCTAGTATCTTTTTCTACCCCTAGTGTACCTAAAAACTTCCTAAGGTCAATTTTGGTGCTTGAATTTTTCTTAACAATTAATTTTCTATATCTATCTCAATATCAAATCAAAATATGCAAAAAAATTGAAATTCACAATTGCTTACTTGTGTTGTATTTGCTATGACCACTATGTATCCTCCCCATCTTAGTTTTCATCTCCTCACCATGATGACTCTCTATTATCAAACTAGGTCTCTATTATAGATCAAATTTTCACCCTTGATAGGGTGATTTAAACCCTATCAATTTGATCTATGTAATGGGATTGATCCTAGGCTATGGATGACCTTATGTGGATCAAACCTCTATGATATAGGGCTAGTTCCCCTTGATGTATCAATTAGGATCTAATATTAAATATCTTGTAAGGAAAAGGGAGAAAGATAACATAAAATCAAATCTATCTAGGGGGTGATACACCAAATAAGTTTATCACTACCAACTAGCTACATGTGCACTTATAGACTAAGAAAACTAACCTTACATACACTACTCCTAATTTGAATCTCTCACATAAGTGTTTCAATGTGAAGGTGGTGATAGATTCTTAGGGTAAGGATGACTAATCAAAATTTATTAGAATAAACTAGTGAATATAAAATCTCACTCAACCCTTACACCATACTTACACACTTCACATGACCTATAAAATAAGCTTTCAAACTACATCTAGGTGTTAAAAAAGGACAACATGCCAATGAAGATGAGTTAAATCACTTGACAAGATCAACTAATCATACACACACTCTAATAATAGTCATATAAGGAGGTAAAACTAATTTTTTTCTCATTATTAAAAAGCATAAAAATGGGTAAGGCTTTACCATACCCAGGTGGAGGATGATTACAAAGCCCATCTAGGCTAAATTTATAGAGACTTGAGACTAGAGGAGAGAGGGATATAGATGTGAGCCATTGATAAATGTCAAGTGAGAGTTAAAATAAATAAAGAGTTTTACAATAGTTTCAAAAGACCTTCAAATACAATTATTACTTGATTATTCTTCATCTTTCAAATGGCATATGAGTCTTCATATTTGTTTGACACATTGATCTTCCTCTTGAAAATTGCCCTTCTCTTGGATTGTGAGGTGATAAGTGGTCTTCTTCATCATAAATTAATGTTTATTTAATCATTATATATTCTCTGACACCTTACATCAATTTAATAATCTTCTATATTGATGTTATAATGATTATTACACCTCTTAGGTGTCTTGAATCCTAATTTGTCTTATTACACCTATTTTACCCCAAATGGCTCAAATATTGATTTTTTATTTATGATTACAACATATATTCATGTATTTAATCTAAATATCTTATAATTGATAAATAAACTCATTTGTAATCATCAATCAGTCTCAAAGACCTCATCTTACACTTAAAGCTTGCACTAGCCTTCAATTCCTTGTATCCCTAAAAATATACAAAAATCCTTGTGTAGGATAATGTATGGATAATCTTAGGTAATTAAAGATATTTAAGAGTAAAAAAATACCCTTACAAACCTATTTCAAATTTCATGACTAGGACCTACGTGGAAGTGTTCTTAATCACCTAATCTCTCTCCAATTAGGCCTCAATTAGGTCTCAAGGCCTAGAAACTAAGATTTTGTTTTAGACTTCTCCCACAAAAGTGAAACTACAAATAAGTGTTTAATTAATTTTTAGTACTATTTTAACATATTTTATATCCAAATTTCATATTATGGAACCTTGTGTAGCTAGGCAAACCAAGAAATGGCCAAAAAACTAGCCTTTCACAAGCCTTTTTCACATTACCTTCAACAATCAGACCTATATGAGCACTTTCAAGGTTATATGTATATAATTTTTGGCCTAAGAGGATAAAATACACCTAAATACATACTATAAAATTATTTTCATCTACCCATAAGGTCAAATACCCTATTTTAAGCCCAAAAACTTATAAAATTACAACATTTAATGAGTTTGTACAGGTGAAAGTATAATAAAATGTCATGGTAATGGTCCTAATAGATAAAATAATATGTTACAAGTGGTTTTAATTTCAATTCAACTCATTTAATTCACTTTGGAATCTAATTTTTCCAATCAGGTCATACTTAGTCTTTTAGGTAGCTAAAAACATGCTCATCATCTTAATGATGATTCATAAAACTTAGATCCTTAAAAAAATAAAAAATTACACAAATAAAAAGTATAAAATTTCACTTAACATCCCCAAATATATTAGTATCACATGAAATTTTTTTGTATTGTTCCAAGCTTGAGAAGGTGCTCTTCAGACTAAAAGTCTTCATTTGGTGAGCTTGAGAGAGAAAGTGAGTTAGAAATGGAATTTTGGAGTTTGGTTTTAGATATAAAAACTTCAAGTAGGTCTAAAACATCCATAATGACATGTCCCAATTATATTCTCACCATTATTCTTCTCTAGACCTATCATAACCATCATCAACTCAAGCTAGTGCTTATATGCATTTTAAAGCAAATGACCCTAATAACTATGTTTACCCTTTTTCACTATCTTTTCCTAAGTTTGAATATTTTAAATGTCTATATTCAATTTATATACCTTTCATTCCCCCATACCCTTCATCTCCAACTCATTATAGGCACAAATCACTCACTCTTCATAAGCAAGCCTAAACAGTCCCATTAGGCCTATAGATTTCTATGGCTAAGAGCTCCCTTTTTTTCAATTGTTGATGAGTTAAAAACTTTATATAATGTTTCATTATATTTATCACTACATTCCTAGTTTTTTTTCCATCATTATTCAACTTCTCAATGTCCTTAGGTTCCCCTTTCCCTTTAAATAATCATTCTTTTGATGACTATACTTATAGGCATGTAGGTTTTCATTAGTTGTAGACATAAAAATTAGTTTGTGACATTAAATAAATGAGTCTCCAACTCATTAATATCCCTTAATTAAAATTAATCATATTCTATACTATATTCTTATGGTTTCATTTGGTCCTCTACCCATCATTCATACTTTTCATCTCCAATTGCCTAGAAACAGGCCTGAGTATAGATTATGGGTTGAGTGACTATAGGATTAATATAGTTTACTTTGAAACACCCTATGATGATATTCAAAACTTTATTAAATTTCATATTTATTCCATATAACTTTTTCACTCATCTTATTCCTAAAAATATTTAGGTTTCCATCTCATTTTCATAAACCACTCTTTCTTCACCAATCTATACACAGGCATGTAGGGTACAGGTTTAAGCCTATTAGGCTTCAATAGGTATTGTCATCAGTAATCCATTTGTATTTTAGGTTATTCAAGACCAATTTTAGGTTTTAACTAGTTTCATAAACTTTATTATTCATTAATACCCAACCCTCATGCCATTATTTAGTTCTCTTATTTAATGCTTAAAAATGGGTTGAACTACTCAAGTTGGCCTATAAGTGATTATTGGGTGTCTTGACATTGGGTTATGAGACTACACTTTCTTCAAAATGTATTTAACATATACAAGGTCCCAGAGGTCATACATCATTCTATGAATCCTGAAAACTCTTCAAGACTTCACCTTCACAACATAAGTATACATATTTTCCTTCAAAATGTCTAAGACGTGGTTGTGTGATAGTTAGGCAAGGTTACATTTTAATTTTTTTCCTCTGTCACTTATACCCCTCAATTCAATAATAAAACCCTATGCTAATTCATCTCTTAAATATTCCTTTCACATGAATGTAGACCTACAAATTTGTAGACCTATAGGTCTATATTTTCATACTTTAAGCCTTAGATGAGGCTTGTCTTGATCAATTTAAACCTAATAAAATTTATATATTACCTCATTTAACTTCCCATGATTTAATTATCTCCAAACACCTTTGATAATTTTGTATTATACCTTTCAAACCATATGTGTAGGTAGCTTGCTCACAGTCCTTAAAGTGAGCTATGATGTGATGTTTTGGAAGGCTAGTACAAAATGCTCAAATTATTGGAAGGATTTAAATGAAGTGACAATATGATGAAATAAATTTAATGGTGATTATTATTAATTAAACCTTGAAAAACTACCAAACCTTGAATTATAAACCCTACAAACTATCCTCTAGAGATATTTTTCTCGCCTTTTAATGCCACATGCCAAAAAGATAGGTGATGAAAGTGTGAGAAGGTTTATTAGAATTTGAGGGGTATTTTCCATCACTCTCTTTACCTTCACTACATCATTCATGTATGAAACATACTCAAAAATAAGGCCTTAGGATTTTTTAGGGGTTTAATACCACCTGCTGGTCTTAATGATTGTTAAAAATTATGGGCTCACCAATCTAAGAACCAATGCTAAAAAAGTGAACGCCATTAGACCACCTTCCTCTTACCATAAGCTTAGGCCATGACTCTCTCTCCTTTGTCCATAACAAGTACATAAAATTGGACTTTGATAATCTACCAAGAGGTTGATGGAGGTTCTATAGAATTTTTTTGAATTTTAAGACTTGTACAAGCTTGATATCTTTGTATATAACTTGGGAAAGTGAATAAATACTCTGAAGACATTTTCATCTAAAATTAGATCTTCTAAGTCTGTACAAGTGCCTGTAAAGGAGTGATTCTCTCTCATTTGGGTATTGAACCTATAAAACTAGGATAATCTAGCATCCCTAACATATTTTTAGGTTAGATAAATGATTTATAACCTTATAAAAGTGTGATTTATGGTTATTCCATCTTTTTTGTCTTTGTCACACATTAAATTTTGATTATATGCACTTTTTAATTGTATGACACTTTACCTTAAACTTTACAAAATAACCTTAAATTATCCAAACAAATTTAAAATGTTAATACAAGGTGGTCAAAGAATGATATAACTTTTAAAGGTAATTTTAAACCTATGACACCTTTTATACCAGCCTCTTCACACCATTTTATGACTAGACTAACATAAGATTTAATATAAGGCATTACCTTAATATTGTCAAATTAACCTTAAATTATGCTAATAAAAATTTAGTAAGACCTTTTTAATACCTAATAAATCATGGAATGGATTATGAACAATTTCATAATTCATGGAAAGCAAGTTTTTTTTTAACCTAGGTAATGGTATCCAAAATTTTGGCTAACATCTTTGGCAGTCTCCTGAGGATGCTTGCTTTTTAAGCATATAGATTATTTGCCTAGTCCATTTATTGGGAAATGGAGTCATCTACTACTCAAACTCAAACCTAAAATGAATTTGACCAAGACAATACAACTGACTTGACCTCAATACACATAACACACAAAGACAAGAACAACACACAAAGCAAAGGAAATTAGACTAAAAAACACACTTGTGCTAACAAGAACTTAGTGAGAACAAAGCATAAACAACTATACACAACTAAACTCAACATATATTTATCCTCTAGGGTCAAATGGGAATCTCTTGAAATCATAATTATACCATGGAATTATATCGTCACATTCTAAATAGAGTCTAATTAGGTATGGTTTATGAAGTGAGAGTTCCCACTTACATTTGGAGATGTTGGCCTAATCATAGTCTCTTTGACCAGAAACTAGACCTTGTTGATTCATTATCAAGTACATAGGATGACTAAATAGTCAAGTACCAATCATACTCATTCCAAACTTATTTTCTTGGCACAAACAATCTCAATTATGCTTCATCCACAGGTTGCTCTTGATCAAGTTAAACATTCTTATATAAATCTCTTGGCATGATTGTAGTGTTAGATTCAAGAAGTGTATCTTGATTCTTCATATCTTGAAGCCAATAAATTTTAGTTTCCTTTTCCAAGAGTGAGAAGCACCTGCAAATGAAATGAGAGGTTGATAACCTCATTTAAGAACATCAAACAAGTCATCTTCAAATATAATAGCCTTTTAGAATGGAAACCTTGGAGATTTTCCTTCCTCTTGGTTGGTACCTTACTTGACAAAATTTCCTTATTCAATCTAAACTATACCATTACATGTCTCTAGAAGAGTGTATCTTGATTTCATCTAGTTTTAATTTATTTGGACTTTCTTAAAGCTTGATAGGAGTTGATGTAGAATTAGTTCCAACACAATTTAAGGAGCTAGAATTTGTACCTTCTTGATCATGATCATAGGGTTAAAATCAACTTCTTTCCATCTCCAATGGATCCTTATAAGCTTCTTCTTGTATTGTGGCAACTTGATCATCTTGTACTCCATCAAATTTACCTTCCTCTTAAACTTCAAAGGTTGATTGGCATCTCTTTTGACCAATAAGTGTTCCAATTATAGGATCATATTCACATACACTTTAAATTTCATCCACATAACCTTATTGGGAGTGATATACAAGTATAAATTATCTTTATTATTCAAGAAGAGGCTGCTCACCTTCACAAACCAGTGTTGAGTTCTCATGTTTAATGTGTTTCTCCTCCTCTTACCTTTATTCATCAATTAATCCCTCCATCTTTGGAATGTTTTATGGATTTCAATATTTTCCACAAGGACCTCATTATTCATTTCAATACTCTATTTAATAGACTTACAAGATGGAAACTTCTTACGTTTTTAAAGCTTCTCAACAAGGATCTCTTGTTTAATATGGATTTCTTCTTGAATTTACTTCTAGGATGGGAAGGATTTAGGCTCTTGAGGAGGGATGGGAGGGGCTTGAATAGGTTTGTATTCTTCTTTGCTCTCTACTCCCTAATCTATGTTTGTTCTAATGAGCAAGGGTTTCCAAAGGTAGTTGTGCTAGATCAGGGAGAAGATCCACCAGGGTACTAGTTTGGAGAATCATAAGGATTTCACCAATTGATTCCAACTTGTATCAGAGAGCAAGAGAGGAAGGCAAGGTATCATTTAGGTTTTAGGTTGTTGTAGTTCTTTAAATGCACTTGTGGAGTGCGTGGAGCAACTAGCAGTAGTTCTGGTTGGAGGTGAACATCAACTCTGTGTTTGAGTTGTGTGTTGGGACCGTAAGAGAGAGATCTTTGAGGAAAGAGTTAGAAGGTTCTTAAGTAAGAGGAGTGAGAATTTTATGCCAAGATAGATTCATTAGCTTCCCTCCAAGTATCAATAAATCTCTCTAATTATGATTTGTCTTGGTTTTCAATAGTATGTTTCTCAACAACAACCTCATTCTTCTTTTTAATGTTCTCTTGGATTTATTTCTAAGATGGGAAGGATTGAGGGGTATGTGAAGGGCTTGAGAGACTTTTAAGCTAATTTGAAATGGTCTTTTTATGAAACATGGGTGGAACATAAGGGGTATAAGATAGTATAGATGAAGGTACATGGGGTTGATAACATTGAACCAATTGTCCTTCATGAACTCTTAGATTATCTTTTATGTCTTGAACTAGGCCACTTGTGTCCATCATATCACTTGAGAGTCTTTGCTAATTTGCTCTCCCAATTGATGCCCACTCTCTCTTTATCAACTATAATGAGTCTGGCATGAACAGGATCTCACATTATAAATTATATGACTAGGCAAATTTTAACCATACTCCATTTATTTGTTAATCCCTATCATAAACCTTTCATATCCCAAGAGGTTTTGCTTGAAACTTAATATGGAATATTTTTAAATGTGGCTATGCTGACTAGGGGTAACATGGTTTTGAGAAGGCTAATTAGGGGAATGAGAGGGTTACCAAAGAGGTGGAATATCTTGGTATGATTATTGAGGTAAAGAGGGAGGTTAATATTTTTTAAAACAAGGCTGATAAGGTTCAATATACAATTGATAAGGGTAAAAAAATGTTGAAAAGGATGAACATGAGTTTGATATAGCTCTTCAACTTGTGTGAAATAAAAATCAATATCAAACCCAACCATGAAAGCTCAAGAGAAAGGTAGAAATGTCACAACACTTTCTTAAAATGGTACCTAGGCTACTATTACCGAATGAATGCATTAGGAGTAACTATTAATATTTGTTGAACTACCTCCAAAGGCTAGTACAGATGAGTATTATAGAGTAACACCAAAAAGTCTTCAATTAATTTCAATCTTGTCCCACTAGGTGTGATATAATTATTATAGCTCAAATTTTCAATATGCAATGCACCTTTGAGTGGGTGATTCAATCCCTCTCAACTTGAGTTATGCAATGGGATTTATCCTAGTCTATGGGTGACCTTAGATGGATCAAACCTCTAGGTTATAGGCGTAGCTCCCCTTGATGTATCAATTAGGATCTACTACTAACTATGGTACAAGGAAAAGGGAGAAAGATAACATGAAAGCAAATATATCTAAGGGTATGATACATCAAATAAGTTTATCACTACCAACTAGCTACATGTGAACTTATAGACCAAACAAACTAACCTTACATACACTACTCCTAATTTGAATCTCTCAAATAAGTGTTTTAATGTGAAGGTGATGATATATGCTTAGGATTAGGAAGACTAATCAAGAGTTCTTAGAGCACACTAGTGAATAGAAACTCTAACTCAACCCTTAAACCACACTTAAACACTTCACATGACCTATAAAAGAAGATTTCAATTTGCATCTGTGTTATAAAAGGGCAACATGCTAAGGAAGATAAATCAAATCACTTGACAATATCTACTATTCATATACACACTCTAATAAGAGTCATAGAAGGAGGTAAAATTAATTTTTTTCTCATTTATAAAAGGAATATAAATGGGTAGGGATTTTCCATACCCAGGTGGAGGATGAATACAAAGCCTATCCAAGCTGAATTTATAGAGAAATGAGACTAGAAAAGAGAGAGGGGCGTAGACATGAGCCATTGAAAAATGTCAAGTCAGAGTTAAAATCAATAAAGAGTTGGAAAATAGTTTTATAATACCTTAAAATATAATTTTAACTTCCTTGATTATTATTCATCTTCCAAATGGCATAAGAGTCTTCATATTTGCTTGACACCTTGATCTTCTTCTTTAAAACTTCCCTTCTCTTGGCTTGTGAGGTGATAAGTGGTCATCTTCATCATCAAGTCATGTTGAGTTGATATTTATCTAATATATGACACATTTAATAAATTAAATAATTTTATATATTTATTTTAAAATGATTATTACACCTCTTAAGTGTGTGTAGCCCAATTTGTCTTACTATGCCTAATTTGCCCCAAATAGCTCAAATATTGATTTTGTATTTATTATTACAACCTATATTCATGTATGTAATATTAATATCTTATTATACTTTTATAAACTCCTTTAGAATCCTTAATAACTCTCAAATACCTCATCTTTCACTTAAAGCTCTCACTAGCCTTCAATTCCTCATAGCCTTGAAAACATGCAAAGCTCCTTGTGTAGGAAAATTTATGAATGACCTTGGGAAAATAAAGATATTTTTGAGTACATAGTATCCCCTTACATATCTATTCCAAAATTAATGACTAGAACCTGAGTGGAAGTTTGCTTAATCACCTAATAACTCTCTCCAATTAGGCCTCAATAAGGTCTTAAGGCCTAGAAACTAAGATTTTGCTCTAAACTTCCCACACATGTGAAATAAAAAATAAGTGTTTAATTAACTTTTAGGACCCTATGACCATGATTCATTCCAAATTTAGACTTCTATAATCTTGTGTAGGTAGGCAAACCAAGAAATGGCTAAAAACATGTATTTCACAAGCCTTTTTCACATTGCCTTCAATAATTGATAGACTTGTAGGAATACTTTCAGGGTTATATGTATGGATTTTTGGTCCTAAAAAGATATAATACACCTCAATCCATTATCTACAATATTTAATGAGTTTTTATAGGTGCATTTACAATAAAATGTCATGTTGATGGTCCTCATAGAGTGAATAATAATTTCCAAGTGGTTTCAAGGTAATACAACTCATTTAAATCACTTGGGAATCCAATTTGTCAAATCAGGTCATACCTGGTCTTCTAGGTAGCCAAAAACATGCTCATCATCTTAACGATGATTCATAAAACTCAAAGCCTTAACCAATGAAAAAAATCCACAAATCATAAGTAAACAAGGTTCCCTAACATCCCCAAAGAGCTTGGGATCCCATGCAACTTTTCCATATTATTTCAAGCTTGAGAAGATGCTCTTGGAGCTACAAAGTCTTTATTTAGTGAGTTTGAGAGGGAAAGTGAGTTAGAAATGGAATTTTGGAGTTTGGTTTTATCTCTAAACACTTCAGTGATATCTAAAACATCCGTCATGACATGTCCCAATTATCCTCTCACCATTATTATTCTCTAAACCTATCATAATCATCATCAACTCAAGCTAGGGTTTGTAACCATTCTAATGCAAATGATCCTAATGATTGTGTTTTCCTTTTTTCACCATATTTTTATAAGTTTGAATCTTTTTAAGGTCTTTGTATAGGTAATATAATTTTAATTCCCCCTTACCCTTCATTTACCATATTGAAAAATCTCTCACTCTTCGTAAGTAGATATAAATAATCCCATTAGACCTATAAGTATCTATGCATGAGAGTTCCCTTTTTCTCCGTTGTTGAGGAGTTAAAAAAATTATAGAATGCTCCATTATAGTTTTCACTAACTTCATAGGTTTAGTGTCATCATTATGTAACTTATAAATGTCCTTAGGCTCCCCTTTCCCCTTCTACAATCATTCTTTTCATGATTATACTTATAGACATTTAGGTTTTTCATTAGCTATAGGCATCAAAATTAGTTTGTGGCATTGAAAAAATGAGTCTTAAACTCATTACTCTCCCTTAATTAAACTTAATCATATTCCACATTTTATTCCTATGGTTTAATTTTGTCTTATGTTCATCATACATAGTTTTCATCTCCAATTTCCTAGAAATAGGCACGACTATAGGTTATGGGCTGAGTGACTATAAGATTAAGATAGGTTTGCTTTAAACCATGTTCTGATGATATTAAATTTTTTATTGAAGTGATTATTGATTAAATATACCTTTTTAACTCATATTATTCTTAAAAATCTTTAGGTTTTCATCTCACTTTCACAAACTACTCTTTCTTCACCAATTTATACACAGGCCTGTAGAGTACAAGTTTAGGCCTATTAGGCTTGAATAGGTACTATCATTAGTAATAAATTTATATATAATTAAATACTATTATTAGGTTTCAATTATTTTCATAAACCTTATTATTCATTAATATCCAACCCTCATACCACTATTTAGTACTTATCTTTCTCAATTCTTGAAAATGAGTGTAACTACTCAAACTAGCCTATAAGTGCATATTGGGTGTCTTGACATTGGGTTATAAAACTAAAATTTCTCCAAAATGTCTTGAAATTATAAAATTTAATATATGTCATACATAATTATATGAATCCTATAAACCCTTCAATACTTTACCTTCACAACATAAGTATAAATCTTTTCCTTCAAAATGTTTAAGATATGGTTGTGTGTGATAGTTAGGTAAGGTTACATTTTAATTATTTTCCTCTGTCACTTTCTCTTTGTACATATCCCATATAATTTTTCATACACCTCACATCAATTTTACCACTCACTTCAATAGTAAAACCCTATGTTGACTTCATCTCCTAAATATGCATTTCGCATAAATGCAAACCTAAAGGTCTATAGATCTATAAATCTATATTTTCATACTTAAATCCTTACTTGAGGCTATTTTGATCAATTTAAACCTAATAAAATTTGTATATTACCTAATTAAATTTCCCATGAGGTCATTATCTCTAAAAACCTTTGATAATGTTGTATTAGACCTTTCAAATCATATGTGCAGGCAACCTGCTCATAGTCCTTAAAGTGATCTATGATGTGACCTTTTATAAGTCTAGTACATAATGATAATATTATTATAGGGATTTAAATGAATATATAAGACTATTAAATACAATTAACAATATTTTTTGTGCATTTAATCCTAGAAAAATTCCAAACCTTGAAGTGTGAACCCTATAAATTATCTTATGGATGTATTTTGCTCACCTTCTAATGCCATACATGCCAAAAAGATATAAGATGAAATTATGAGAATTTTTCATGGACTTTCAGGGGTATTTTCATCACTCTCTTTTCATACACTAACTCATTCATGTATGAAACATGCTCAAAACTGAGGCCTTAGGGTTTTGCAAGGGTGTAAGACCACCTATTGGTCTTGATAATTGTTCATAAATATGGGGTCACCAATCTGAGAACCAATGCCATAAAATTGATGGAAATTAGACCCCATTCCTCTTACTAAAATATTAGGCCATGAATCTCTCCTTTTCCATACCAAGTATAGGAATTTGGCTTTTGTTAATCTACCAAGAAGTCAATGAAGGTTCTAAAGCAAATTTTAGACTTTTAAGACCTGTACAAGCTTTATATCCATAGATATGACTTAGGGAAGATGTAAAAATACTCTAAATACATTTTCACATAAAGTTAGATCATCCAAGTCTATATAAGTTATTGAAAAGGAGTGTTTCTCTCTCATTTGGGTGTTGAACCTATAAAACTAGCATAATTTGACATCCTTGACATATTTTTAAGTTAGATAACTTTTTTATAATCTTGGAAAAGTGTGATGTATGGTTATTCCATATTTTTTGGATTTGTCACATGTTTAATTTTGAATATATGCACTTTTACCTTATATGTCACTTTATCTTAAAATCCACAAAAGAACCTTGACTTATCCAAACAAATGTAAAATGTTAATACAAGGTGGTCAAGGCATGATATGAATTTGAGAGATACTTTTGAACCTATGATACATTTTAGACCAACTTATTCATGTTATAGGTACAATAATTGGGGATTTAAATCAATGAGTCCATATAGTTAAACTTTAGTTCTAATCCTTTCAAACTCTTAATTAGTCAATATATACATTCATGAGGCATACATTCATAGCAATGGATAATAAAGACAATGCAAGATCAAGCACATAACACGTGACCTACATGGGAAACCCTCTTGGGGAATAAAACCTACTAGAACCTACAATTAGAATAATATCCTATAATAACAAGAACCAATTTAGACCAGTTACAAATAATCAAGGAACTACAATCCCTATTTAGTAAGACTACAATCCCACAAGGTGATAAAACACCTATCTAACTAAACTGCAACAACAACTAGAATTTTATCAAGTTTCACCTTATAGGGAGGCTAAAACCACCTTAGATGCTGAGATTCCACAATAACACCTATGAACACATCCACCTTTGAACTAATGTCTTCAACGCTTGTAATGGACCTCTACTTATATCTCTTCACCTTTGCTCACACTCAATCTATAAGAGCATTATTATACCAATAGAATTATGTCCTATAGGTCATATAAATAGTCCTTAATCTATTTTTATCTTCAACTCATCCATAGGATACTCTACCACTCATTATCTCCATAAATAACACACATAATACTCTCTCAAATACTTCCCAAGTCTCTCTCTCAAGATCTAGAAACCATCATTTTTGGTTCCACTATTTATAGAACATACTTGATAATCAATACCTTAGTCAGCCATTAGGAATGACTTATAACTTAATACATCTCTCAAATCAATGCATGGCTCAAAACAATCTTTATATGTCATCCATATCATCTATGATTCACCCTTAAGTAGCTACACCTTTTAATAAGGCCCTTGTAACTCATATAGGTTTCATGGATACCTATTCACCCATTTAGCACATCATCAAATAAACTAAGAATATAGGACCACTTCTAAATCCATGGACCCATTCCACATAATCCCTTTGACATCTTCAAATTATTATAGTCATAAAAACACTCTTCTGCTAAAGTATAATTTGCTCAAACAACATTCTATGCACACAGTCACCATAAATGAAATGCACAATCACCATTTTAATATTCATTCATATTATATATGAATGGTCAAACCTTCATAATTCATATAAATGGTCCTCATGGAGTCTAAATCACTCTCCAATAGCTAATTCATCAATATATATCGAATTAGCATCTACATAAGCTCAATTACTCTTTTAAAGTCACTTGAATAACATATACAAACACATAGTTAACTTTTAACATTAATATCTTTAATTATACACACTTCTAGATCTTCAAATTAGGTTTAATATATGTGCCATGGAGTCCTCTTCAACTTTTATTTTTACACCATGAGCAAATTATATCTAGATCAAAATATATGGTCAAAATATAGAGCACTAGTTTTTCCTTTGTAAATTCAAATATTCAAATGCAAACGGTCACAATTAAACCTCTAACAATATGCCCAGATTTCGTGTGCTCATTTTTTAGATCAAATATGCACCATCGATATCTTCTAAACTTTAACACATAGGTTCCAATGCTCAAATTTTAAATCTTAGTCACTTTGACCTCATCTCATGCACCCTTGCAAAGTTGACTCAATACACACCATCAATCTTTCTAGACCAACTAGGTATTTAACTAGCAATGCTCACCATTCAAACAATCTGTATGAACACCTGCAAGTATGGGAAAACACTATCAAAATTCTTGGGAGCCCAAATTTACACTTGCATATATTTTGACATGTTACATTTCATGACCTAAAATTTGGCACATAATAACTAGGCACAATAATAAACAAAACCATGTGACCATTTACTCCTTTATCATCCACACATGGCAATGGTGATTTCATCAAAATTCTTACTCAAATTTTCTACCACTACACCCAAAGTGTCTAGATGAAAATAATGGACAACCAAATGAATTATACTTATGCATACAAGCACTCAAAGAATAGAAAAAATATTAAGGACCTCTTTCACATGCTCAATACTTCATACTCATCCCTAAACATCTCTAACCATGCCAAAATGGAATATCAACCAAGCATACTAGGATAAGCATATTTCACACTTTGTCATTATCACATAGACTATCAAAGCACTTCGTCCACTCACCTAAACACTTCATGACATCACCATGACATCATTTACATTACTCCAATAATCTCCCCTTTTGTCATTGATGTCAACAACCATCATATATAGTAATATATAGCTCAACTTCTCTCTCTTCAATCAATCCCATAATAGGAACTTTCTTCCCCTTTGACACAATGACAAAGTGGGCAGCAATTGATCCTGAGGACCTAAAAAAACCATAAATAGGAAAATATCATCTTAGAAATATGATATAAACTCCCCCTTACCTTAATCCTACCTTTTATTTGCCTTGTCAACTTCCTCTTGCTCCATGCCAACACTCTCTTCAAATAAGCACTGTAACCAATGAAGAAAGAACACACAAAACCATATAAATCTAATGGAACACATCAAGAAACATCTGATAGGGACTCCCCCTAATAACTCTAATGAATTACACCTTCTAAGCATCTTCATATCTCCACACACCATGAAAAGCCACCACATATTCTCACTAGCCTTCTCTCTCAATCTATTTCAAGAATCATGCCACTCACCAAATAGGAAACATGCACTAAACCAACTTGAAAACTTTCCTTGAAACAAACATACCTTGCTCTTTTGGAAAAACTAATAAAAAATAACTTATTCAAACTAGGCCTATCTAGCCTCCTTATATCCCTACTTGGAACTTGTAGAAACCATAATTTTTAGTAGACACATTTTAAGGATATGAAACTTCATGTCTAGAGCACTCTCACATGCCCCTTAAAGTACACCAAATTTCAATACCTATATCAATATATGCAACATACTTCCTTCATAAACAAACTTGCCAATTAGTGCTCCATCTTGACAAAAACATGAATAACTTGAGAACCAAAAACCTTAAAATATATATGAATATTTATTTGACAAACCATTTAGCCCATTAAACCTATTAAGACTTCTTAAACCTTAATTCATAAGGTAACCCACTTTTTAGCATAGCTAAAACCCCTAGAAACTTAAAACCAACAAGGTCAACAAACCTCATTTTGGTCAATACACACCTTTGAAACTTGTTACACACTTGTAAACACTCATTACACACTTTTGGACCAATATTCAAGCCTTTACACCTTTGGGAGCCATGACTTCATATAACCCATTTTAGGCCTACTTACCTTTAAGCCAAAAATTGAGAAAATGGAGAGCACTCAAAAATCTTCAATTGGCACAAACATACCTTCAAACCACAAACACACTTGTATCAAATAAAAGAAGTGTATAGACCTTTTTGATAATCAAACTCTTCTTGACATTTCATCAATCTCATTATACCATCTGATTATACCCATTCGAACCCTACATAATAACTCCTTCACAAATCTCTAGATCAAGCTCATGAACTTGTTATTCCCCCTTAACCAAAGACTTTATCTAATTATAATTATCATCTTAACCACACAAATAAACCAAAGACTTTATATAATTATAATTATCATCTTAATCACACTAGCTTACTTCTCTACTTAAAGGAGTCTCTTAAGAATCATAGGTAGAGACCTCCTCTACACAACAATGCTCTATCATGGTCTAAAACTAGGAATTGCCCACAACTCCTCATATTCATTCTCCTTAGTCATCTGATACTTATAGTTCTTCTTCTTATTCTTCTTTGACTTAAGAGAAATAAATTCCACATCCACTACAAAATTCTCCTTATTTTCTAGGATTGGATTGGTAATACATGGAGACAACAAAGATTCATGACATACCTTTTTTTTGAGGAATCTACCTTATAGTTTGGAACCTCATCATTGGGCACAGATAATTGATGTAATTTTCATGATACATGATCATCAATAGTAGAATGTTCACTTGGATCCATACACACCTTAGAACTAGCCTTAATTATCACCTTGGTCTTCTCCTTAAGCTTGGTCTCTTCATATTTGTCAATAAATGTTGTTAATAAAAACTCTTGACTCTCATTTATTTCTAATTCTTTTTCCACATTGGAAAATAATCCATCAAGACTCTTGGACTTAATAGAGTTAGTCTCCTTATTCTTTACTACCTCAGGTCTCCACATAAAAGTTTGACTCTTCTTGTCTTCTACATCCATTTTACCTACTTGATCCTAGAGTTATCCTAATTTCCAACATAGCCTTCTAGAGCAACTTTATTATCAACTTTATGACTAGAATAATTGGCAATGATTACCTTTTGTTTCCATAACTAAGTTTTTCCTTTATCAAACCTTCTAGTATCTCTATATCCTTTGACATAAATTTAAGACCTTTTAACACTATTTGGATAAAATCTAGAAATATGTCCATTCTTATGACAACTAAAACAAATAACATCATTTGTACCTTTTGATAGATTTGAACTATGATCAATCTTTGGCCAAAAACTCCTATCATAGCTCCAGGAATGTCCATACTTGACTGAATTCATTCTATAGTCCTTAGCTCTATGACCATACATATTACATGTATAATAATGACCATGAAATAAACTATCATACCTTGAAGAATTTGGTTGTCTAATAGACCTTGAATTACTTTCAAATCTCATATTCTCCTTGACATAATTAGGATTGTCATGCTTCTTTCTTATTTTGTTCAACTTTTTTATGAGTATTCATGCTCATTCTTTAACAAATTTATCTCAATTTTCATCTCATCAATCTCACCTTGCTTTGAACTATTTACTTTTTTCAATTGAGTCTTAAGATGTATGTATTCTTATTCACTTATCTTCAAGTTCACATTAACTACCCCTAACTGATCTTCAATAATATTGATATTCTCTTGATCATTTTTGACCTTTTTGGCCATGTATTTTAATATATATGCATATACTTTAATAAACTTCATCTATTCTTGATACTTATTTCTTGGATAAACCTAAAAAACTTCCCTCAAGAGAACTGACTTGTGTTTCAATACCTTTGATCATATTCCTCATATTATGATTCCTCTTCTTTCACTCCTTTATTTCACCAAGTGAACTCATGAGCTCAGCTTCTAGATCAACTTCTTCTTATGTGTTATCATCTTCTCCACTATTATGACAATCTTCTTTAGCAAACATGATGTCCTTTTCTTTTAAATACAAACTTATCTTGGCATCTACTGGTTGAACCTTGAGATCATTGGTAATATTCTCATCTTCTTTGGCATTTTTCTTCAAAGTACATATTTTTTCTTTAATTTAATTTATCATAACCTTCCACTATTTATTTTCTTTCTTCAATTTCTTAGCCATCTTTTTACCTACTTAGGATCACCTTCAAGTTGTTAGGCTTCCTCTAAAGCACCCACTTTGATAATAATTGTTAGAGGTACAATAACTAAAAGGGGGCATGAATCAGTGAGCCCAAATAGTTTAACTTTAGTTTCAATCCTTTCAAACTCTTAATCAGTCAATACATACATTCATGAGGCATACACAACATTCATAGCAATGAACAAGAAAGATAATTCAAGATCAAGCACATAACACATGACATACATGAGAAACCCTCTTGGGAAATAAAACCCACTAAAACCTATAATTGGATTTCTATCTTATAATAACAAGAACCAATTTATACCAATTGAAATTGATCAAGGAACTAAAATCCCTATTTATTGAGACTATAATCTCATAATGTGCTACAACACCTATCTAGTTGAGCTACAATAACAACCAGACTTTTAACAAGTTTCACCTTGCAAGGAGGATACAACCACCTTGGATGTTGAGCTTACACAATAACACTATGAACATATCTACCATTGAACTGATGTCTTCAATAATTGATGATGGACCTCTACTTATCACTCTTCACCTTTGCTCACACTCAATCTACAATATCACTATTCTACCAATAGAATTATGACCTACAAGTTAAAAAAATATTCCTCAATCTATTATACCCTTTAACTCATCTATAGGGCACTCTACCCCTCCACTACACAAATCACACACACAAGCCTCTCTCAAATCTCTCCCAAGTCTCTCACTCAAGATCTAGAAACCATCATCTTTGGTTCCACTATTTATAGATCATACTTGATCATCAACACCTTAGTTGGCCATTAGGCATGCCTTAACCCTTAAGACATATCTCACATTAAGACACAGCTCAAAAAAATATTCATAGGTTGGTCATACCATCTATGGGTCACCCTTAAGTAGTTATACCTTTTAATAAGGCCCTTGTAGCTCTTATAGGTCTCATAGAGACCTATTCACCCATTTATCACATCATCAAACAAACTAAGAACATATGACCACTTCCAAATTCATGGACCCATTTCAAATGATCCCTTTGACATCCTTAAATGATCAAAATCACCAAAACACTCTTATTCTAAAACAAAATTTTCTCAAACAACATTTTGTGCACACAATCACCATGAACAAAACATGCAATCACCATCTTAAGATTTTTCCATATTGTATATGAATGGTCAAACCTTCATAATGCACATAGATGATCCTCATGGAGTTTAAATCTCTTCCCAATAGCTAATTCATCAATATATATCAAAACAACATCTACATAAGCTCAATTACTATTCTTGGGCCACTTGAAAAACATATATGAACACATAGTCAACTTTGAACCTTGATATCTTTGACTGTACACACTTCCAAATCTTCAAATTAGGTTTATTAGATGTGCCATGGAGTTATCTTAAAATTTTATTTTTACACCATAAGAAAATTATATCTATATCTAAAGATATGTCCAAAATAGAGAGCACTAGTTTTTCTTTTACAAATTCAAATATTCAAATGCAAACGGTCATAGTTAAACCTCAAACAATATGCTCACATCTCATGTCCTTGTTGCTCAAATCAAATATGCACTATTGATATCGTATGAAATTTATCACATAGGTGACAATGCTCAAATGTTAAACCTCAATCAATTTGACCTCATTTCTTACACCCTTGTAATTTTGACTCAATATGCACCATCTATCTTTGTATATCAACCAAGTCTTTAACTGGCAACACTCACAATTGGATAAATCTATATGAACACCCACTCACCATTAGATCCTTATCCTTTACTTTTATTAATTGTTAAAAAATATGCACTTCTTACCATCTCACTACTTCTTGACATCTTAGATAAAATGCACTTTTTTTATCTCCTTGAGACTTTCTCAAACTTTACCTTTTGCATATTTGACTATGGGGACCATTGCAATATGCCTAGAAGGCCAACTTTGCATAGTCATAACTTTTATCTTGCTTACTTACATGTTCTCAAATTTGGATCATATGATCTCCTCACATATGAAAATCTAAACATGTTATGAACTAATCATAGAACCCTCACACACGTGATATATATCACCATTAAAATACTTTCTCAAAATCTTTTGTCAGAGAGCCAACTATGCTTAGAACTTGTTGAGGAGGCCAACTTTGCTTTTGCATAACTTTTGTCATGCTTTAGCACATGATCCAAAATTTAACACAAATAAACTATACATAAAACTAAATAAACCCATATTATCACCTTCTCCTAAAACATCCACATGTGTAGGATATGCCACCATCAAATTTCTTACTCAGCTCTGCTTACCATATTGTAAATTTGGCTATGGGAAAACACTGTCAAAATGCCTAGGAGCCCAACTTTGCACTTACATATATTTTGATGCACTATATTACATGACTTAAAATTTGGCAAATAAAAACTAGGCATAATACTGAATAAACCCATGTAACCATTTCCTTGTAACCATTTCCTCCTTACTAATCCACACATGGTAATGGTGACATCATCAAACTACCTACTCAAAGTTTCTACCACTAAACCCAAAATGTCTAGATGAAAACAACGAACAAGTAGATAAATTCCACTTATGTACATAATCACTTAAAGCATATAAAACATCTTAGGTGCCTCTTACACATGCTCAATACTTCATGCTCATCCTTGAACATCTCTAACCATGCCAAAATAGAATATCAACCAATCATACTAGGAGAAGCATATTCCACACTTTATCATTATCACATAGACTATCAAGGCACTTCATCCACTCACCTAGACACCTACATGACATCACCGATGAAATCATTGACAATAGTCCACCACTTCACACTATTTTATTACTAGACTAGCATAAGACTTAATATAAGGCATTACCTTAATATTTTCAAATTAACTTTAAATTATGCTAATAAGACTTTATAAAGACCATTTTAAGACTTAATAAAGCATGTAATAGGTTATGAACAAGATCATAAGGCATGAAAATCAAGTTTTTTGTGAACCTAGGTAATGGTATCCAAAAATTTGGCTAATAGTCTCTCAAAGCTCCATTTTCTCATAATAGTAAAAATAACAAATGAATTGTTTTTCACCCTATTTATATTTACTATTTAAAATTATTTACCTATCAAATATTTACCACTAGATTCTATCTTTTGATCATGAATTTTTTTCTACTAGATCATTTCTTTCACCATAAAATATTCTAGAATCTTGACATTATAGAGAATCTTTTCACATATTACATTTATATTTTGCAAAAAAATTGACTTTTTGTTCTTTTTGCTAATTTATATAGGTTTGTGAATAATGTTACCTACATTTGATACCTCAAATTTATTGCATCTCATTCTTTATCTATATCACTAAGGTAAGTAAAGGTATGTATTTTTCATTTTTTTCATTTAATTTATCTTACTTACTTGTTACTACAATTTATTCAGCTTCAACATTGTGTGTTACTACCATCCCCTATTCCACCTATGTGACACATGATGATCTTAGAGTGAGGCATATGTATACACATAATTTTTTCAAAATTTTATCAATTACTAATGTTTTCTCTCTTTTAGGAACCTATCGAGTCTCAATCTCTTTGAGTGCACACCTTAAAGGGTGTATTGGGAAAGGGGTTGGTAAACCATTGGTGCTTCATAGGATTTTTATCCCTATACTATCACTTTCCATCTACACAACCATCTCCTAAAACACTTTCCTAAGATTTACCTCCTCTTTTGAACCTCCTCTAGTAATTTCACTTTTATTATCACCTTTCTAAGCCTAAAACCCTTTCCAATGGTTTACATTACACTTACAGTCCCATTGACCCTATACTCTAATTGACAAAACTTATTTAGGGTTTAGCTTACCTAGACTAAGACCTAATTTTTTTTATCAATAATTATATAGAGTCGACTGGTTTGACCTTGTCAACTAAACTTTTGGGAAGGTTTAAGATTAAATTTATCTATTTATACACATTCATTTTATCATTTATTTAGGAAGAGAATAAGAATAATATATTGTGTATAGACTTATCTACCATTCTACTTGAGGAGCATAACTTAGGGTTTCAATACTTTATTTGGAGAATGAATCTTTTCTTATGGATAAGTGTTTTATATAAATAGATAAGTTGTGTATCCTAGAGCTAACTTATCTTTTTTATCCTTACATACCACAATAACCTCTTGTGAAGCACCTTGGCCAAGGGAAAGATTGAGGCTTGATGGGTTCATCTAAAAATTTAAGTATTCCTAACTTTATTCTTCCTTTGTAAGATTATATAAGTTTGTATGTTTACTTATCTTCCATGCATTAAGATTTCTTATATATTTATGTGAGTATAGATCTTTTATGCCTATTTAACTTTATGTTTATTACCCCCACTTTGTGCCACAAGCTTTCGTGAGTACTAGATTAGATTTTAATTTACTTGTCATATATTCTTATAAATATGAAAACATATGACATATATATGGTTATTACATATTTTTACTTGACTAGAGGCTTTGTAATCCTCCCTAGTGATTTTATTGTGGTAATAGATATTTTGGTTAGGTTTTTAGAAAATCCATCTTGATCATGACCCTAAATACCTAATGTATCAATAATAAAAATGTAAGTAGGATTTATATCATCTAAAATATGATTGATTTATAGATCAAATGCATTTCCATTTGAATATAGGAGGGTTTTAAGCCTATAAAATTTATACCAATATATTATACCATTGTGATCATCTAGTTGAGATGAATCTAATGACTGCTAGTTTTTACAAGGGTGTGAAAAAAAATAGACTTTTTTTGTTATAAAAAGACTTAAAAAATACTACAATCATGAAAAAATAAATTCTTCCTATATTTAAGTAATGTTTTTCAATTCTTTATCTCTCTAGATCATCATAGCACATGATCCAAAAAATAATGTTTTGGAAACTTGCCCAAATTAATGCTCTAATACCACTTATAATGAAATAACTTAGATGTTCACAACAATGGAATAATATATCATAAAATTAAGAATAAAATAAGTATATCAAATACAATAATTGATGAAAGAGTAAAATACTTGATAATTCTGACTGAGCCACTTTGAGGGGTAACCTCCACAACAATGCAATAAGAGTAGTATTCATAATATGATGATAAAATACTAACCACTACCTCTGATATATACCATACTTAGCTATGGTTATTTCATAGGCAAACCTTACTAAGAACATATTGAAATAAAATAAGATAGTATGAAAGGTATATAAGCCACAAATAGGCCTCACATATCTCTAGATATGTTATATCATAATGACATAGTATCAAATGACATTTGTACACACCCAAATGGAATTTTCATATATCTCTTAGCATTTACATTAATGTCAGGTCATTTATGTTAGTGTCATGTTGTTTACATCATGATTGGTGACATTTGCATACAAATGATGTTTATCTTGAAATTAGGAGTGTTTTTTTATTTTGTTGAGAAAGATGACTAAGTGTGCATGTTTGTGGTGATTTTTAGGAGTGACTACTAATTATTATTTCATGTAATATATTAATAATAATATTATTATTTTAGGACTTTATTATAGATGAGTATGGGTTAATAGATACATTGGGTTTATATAATGTGACTCAGATGTTAGAGATTTAATTAGATAAGGCATATTATTGACAACATTAGTAGAGAGATGACACCTAAAGACGATTACATTGCATCTAATGACTAGGGAGAAGACAATCACATTAGAGGATGTGTGGAAGATTTTACACATCTTGATATAGGGGGATATGGTATATTGAAGATATATAATGTAATAAGTGTCAATGAGGATATTAACTAATTGAGATGGCATATTGTTTCATGGATTAAGGTTGTATTTATATGTATGTATGGTGAGAGTATTGATATAATTAATTCCCTTAGTATTTAAGGCTCTTGTTAGCTACATATTATTGCCTAAAAAGACTATGATATATTATATCATTGGACTAGTAGATGTGGTAGTAGATATGTTATAAGACACCAGAGAGTTTGCCTAAGGACCTTGCATCTTTACTCAATTATATAAATATTTACACACATTTAATTACAAGTATGGTATGATTATTGGGGCTTATAGATTACTTTAATTATAAGCTTGTGAGCACATGCTCTAGAGCATCTAGTAGGGTAGCAATGACAAAGATATTATTAGGACCCTTTTGCATATCAATGGTATATTATTATGGGTATCCAATGATGACATCTAGGGGACTTGAGGTATTACATAATAGAAAGTGATGACTTGAGCCCTGATGATATTACTTAGAGGTCATATAAGGAGGCAAACTCGCTATGAATGGAGGACTTGATATATTTACATTATTCTATGATTTTTTATTATATCATTGGCCAACATAAGTAAATTATAGAGAGATACATTCTTATATATTTTTATGGTAGTTTGGGTTACAATAGGGCATTCCTTATAGGACCTCATGTGTTTACACATGTATATAGGGAGAAGAAATAGTGGGGGACCTTAGTGGATCATAAAGTAGTAATATTCATCTAGACATATTTAAATTATGTGTAATGGGATAGGTGATGGGACATTATTATTTAACCCTTTGATTGAGATTAGAGTTTAGTGTTAAAGGGGTAGAATTGCCTAATCAAATGGATGAATAAAACTATTATAAATCAAGTCAATTAAACTTATTTAGATAATATAATATACTAAATTTATAAAAAAATATTAAATATGGAAAGTATAATTCCAATTTATATTTTGGTAATTGTAACATAAGGAAGGGATAATACTTAGTTTATTTGTAAATGTGTAGGTAGATTTGAGTTGTGTAAAGGTGGAAGCAAGTAGGTTAATGCTTAGGACTCAGTCATTAAATTCTATAAATATTATTTTTGGAGGCCTAGACACTTGTGTTAACCTATGGATACTTGTATTGATGCTTATGTTCATGTCTTGATGGTTTTATCTTCTACAAAATATTCACTATATTTTAAAGTGTTGCCTATGCCTATTAGGGTTTTTTGTCTCCTTTTTGTTGATGTATCTAGATCACATGCACATGATCAATATGAATATGTATATCTCAACCCATAGTTCCTCACCTTAGGTTAGGACACTTTACCAAAAATGGGTTAGTTGGTTCATGAAGTTGAGCTAACCTTAAGGACCCCTTTTTCAATGAGCATTTCCCATATAGGAAATAATTCAAGGAGGGACTCAAATGTATGTATTTCTCCCCTAGGTGTGAGATTTTGAGTGCACAAAGGTGTAATATTCTATATTCAAGGGCATACAATGATCCAAACTGTAACTTGAGAAATGTTTTTCATGGTTTATTCTTTGAATTCTTTAAACTTCTAATATGACTACTCATATAACTAATATGTAAATAGGGAAGAATAGGGTAGTATAACTTAGTTGTGCAATTGATTGAATGATCTTGAATAGGTGTTTGCTTGGTGTTTACTAGATGTGTCATTGATAATTATGAATGGTCTTTTGTTTTGTATTTATACACACATTTTAAAAGTATCTCATAGAATGGTTAGATAAGACAAATATACTAAACCATACATATTAAAATATTTTCAATTTAGATGAAATTTTAGGTATAAATACTTGATAAAGAAGATAAACATTAACATCAATGTTAGTGTCCCTATGTAAACACAAGTTTCCTATAGGATAGAAAATTGATGAAGGTATACAGCTAATAGTTAAGGATATGTATCATATTTTAAGATTTCTATAGTGTGCAAGTGCTCTGGGTCATCAAAATATATGGTTGGACTACAAGATTAATAGTTACATATAGTGAAATGGTGAACGTTATACTTTAGGCAGTCGAAAGGTCTAGGACTAAAAGGTAGAGCTCTATTTTTTTTTCAAATTTACAAGACTGATATGATATATATAATCATATTTTAATATCTATATTTCCCATCTTTAATCTAGTAATTCATAAGGATTAAATTACTAGGTTAAAGGAAATAAATGTGTACCTAGGTGTGTATAACACATCTTGCCTTTTCTTGAGCCCTAGTGAAATTTTTTGCTAGTGTATGACTTGTAACCAAGAGCATGTTACATCATAAATAAGTGCATGTAATCTTAAATTAAATAATTTAAATGCTTGAAAAGTAGAGAGAGTAAGGAAGGAGTACACTTGTGTGTCGATGCAACCATGTTGGCCCTTAGTATTTTAATTTGGTAAATATGCTTCCTTATAAAGTATTGAAACTTGAATAGGTTTAATTATAAACCTTGGATATATTAAGAGTAAAATTTGGAGGTTAATTATTCCCCCAATATAGGGCAAGGGTGAGTTGTGACATGGCCATTGAGATCATTAATCTCAATCACAAAACTCAAATGAAAGTATAATAAATCAAAGTTAAGTGGTATAAACAAACATACCTATAAAATGTGACTAGTTATAAGGCCATTTAGGGTGTTAAATATTAACTACCCTAATCAAAGGAGCTAATTACTATAAATAAAAAATCCTCAAAATGATTCTTCTTGGTAAAAATGGTGATTCATGGTAAAATGTTTTAAATATGTATTTATAATTTTTGGTGTACTTTCATGGAATATGCACCTCTAATGTGTCTCAATAGGAATTATCTATCAAAATTCAACCTCTTCTCTATAACTACATATAATATCTATCATAAGTTTGAAAAAAATTGTCCCAAATCTATAAAATTAGTGTCAAATGTATAGGATTCTTACCCAAGTGTATATCTCAATCATTTGAACTATATCAAATTATTCAAACTATGTATGTGTGGAGTCACATCTATATGACATGACCCCGCTAATATTCCCATTTTTTGAGGTGAGGGTAATGTAATCTAATAGTCACCTTACCTTAAAATGATAAGATAATTTTATTATCTATGTATGAATCATGTAGCATATAGGATTAACATGTCTAAGTAATATATCAATGAAGCTAACATTATATGATCACAATAATCCATAAGATACATAATATATATCATGAAAATGTCTAAAAATTAATATTATAAGATTATAAAATAATCAATCACATACAAAAGATAATTTAATGTCAAAGAAAGGAGATCTAAGGAGAACATAAACAAGGGGCAAGTTCAAATGTCACGTACTCAAAGGAAGGACATATTAAAATATACACACATAAATAAATAAAAATAATTGGCATAGGGACCTACAAGTAAGGAACATATTCAAATGTTACATAAGCAAGACAATAGTTAGCAATAAGTACAATCATGAAAGTGACAATGTGAATAAATGAATTATAAGTAACCAACATAAGCATATCATACTAGTCCCTACCTGTATGTGTTATAAAAAAATGTTATGTAATATAAGATATTAAGTAAAAGCTATAATATATAAACATAAGGATAGGTATGTGTAATAATTAATATATAATATCAACATGATAATGTAAAAGTGATCATAAAAAAAATAACTTGTGTTGATCATGATCAAAGAAATAGATGCTCCCAACATAGTATTCCACATTAGAAGAAGAAATTTATAACATTTTTATGTGCAAGTATCATGTTTTTGGTGTATTCCTATATCACATTCAAGTATGTGTGAAACATATGTGTGTATATAAAATAAATGATATGTTATTTATTAACATAAATTAAACAACATAGATGCCAAGGAGACAAAACACATGTATGCTAAATAATTTTTTGTATTTTTTTATTTATTTTAATATTTTTTTCTTTTATTGGAATATTTGATTTTTTTGGGGGTTTGTTAGATTTTTTGAAAGTAAAAATTTATAACCTATTATCCCATCTAAAGTATGCTCATAATAATCTCCAAACCTAAAATATGATACATCAAACTCATGATATTTCCAAGGGGCATGCATAGGTGTCATATCTAAAACTATATTATCTATGGTACTTTGGTTATGTCTCATAAGACTCTATGGTTGTGAAGAGGTAATATAATAATTAGTGGTTCTTGGAACCCATTGTTTATTGCTTTATGGTTTCTTTAATGTAGTTGTAATTAGAACATGTTTATTTGCTCTTAAAAATTGGGTAGACCATGTATGTGTAGATGAGGATTATGTGGAGTTCATTGTGTATATTTGGTGTAATGGTCTCTCAAGTTTCAATTACCTAGGAAAGGGGATTGCATTTTTCTTACCCTTTCATGAATTATTAACCTTAGTAGGTTTTTTAATTAATTGTCTTGGTATAAACTTATCTTGTTTAAGTGGATGTTCATATGGAATTCTAGAAACTGTGAAAGAAATCATTTGAAGTATATAATATATTATGCATGTAAATGTGCCACTATTTCTAGATAATAAATGTTAATAACATGGTGGAATAAGATGTGCATTATATGCCATTTGAACTTTTTGAATTTTTTTAGAATGATCTTATAATGGATTATTGAATATCTTTTGATTTTGATGGTCACCAGGTTGTGATCTTAATTACTTTAGAGGATCATCAAAGGTAATCTATTAATATCAATAAAGTATTTAATCTTGTGTTTTAATTTATAACATCTATTTGTAGAATGTATGTCACCTTGGTGATAGTGACAATATACATTAGAATCATATGTTTTTGGTAGAGCTACAATCATATCAACCTGTATAGGAGGAGGGAAAGATATGAGAAGACACTCCACAAGATTCTTAAGTAATGAATATGAAGACTAAATTAATTGTGTAAATTTTCGCTTAGTTGCATTGGATAAGATGAGATGATTAGGTTCTAATGACATTGTATTAATTTTGGTGGTTATTTCCTTATTAACCTTTATATTCATGCTTGAATAAATAGACACTTAAATGCAATGACCAATAGTATGTTGAAGTGGTAAATCTTTCTCTTCATATGAAATATTGTGCTTTATCCACTTGATATAGTTGATCATGGAGGCCACATATGGTTTTCTATATCACTTTTGAATGTCATCATATGTAGTGTTTCTAAGAGAATATGCTTGTATTTGGGATAATTATGTAATATATCCATAAGTGAAATATAATGAATAGCCTCATTAGAGTGGTTTAGAATATGATATGTTGTTGATAATTGTTTCATCCACTCCCTTTGGATTCCTTTATTATGAATATTGATTTGTGTATATAAAGGCAAATTTTGATTAATAATATCCTTTGACGATTCAAAAGTGAATATATTTGCATTATTTTAGAGATTTTACATAATATCCATGAAATAATTTGGTTCTATATCACTTGGTATCTATGTTTCACATAAGGCTTCATATAAGATATATTTATAGATATTTGATTGATTTATAAGCTAAATAAATGAGATCTTAGTATGTGTATTGGTAAGCTCAAGCATAAAATGTTGAGAAAATGCACATTGGCACCATTGAAAATAGATAAGGGTTTTTTATTATTGAAAGAATATTTGTAAAGAGAAATTATATTTTTATCTAGTTTAAAATAATTCTCTTTATTTTTATCACTTTTTTGCCTCCTTTTGTTTGTCATTTATTGATTTAACAATGTATGGAATATAACAAGCAATGATTACCATCATATATTGTATAAGGAAATAACTACAAGATGTATCCATATTGAGCATGATTGATTCCCTTTGTAATTAAATCTGATTTTTAAGATTTTAATAATTTAGAAAAATAAAAATAGAAAAATTATATGTAAATCTATGGTTTTTCACATGAAGACACCAAGGTTGGGTTCACCAAATGTTTAACCTTTTTTTGAGATTGAAGTGTTAGATTTAAATTGGTAAAATATCCTAATAAAATAGATGAATAAAATTATTCTAGAGGAAGCTAATTAAACTTATTCAAATAATACAATATATTGAATCTAAAAAATTACTAAATATGGAAATTACAATGCCAATTGATATTTTGATAATTTCAACATAAAGAAGAGATAATACTTAGATTATTTATGAACATTTATGTGGTTATAATTTTATATAAGTTTAAATAGGTAGGTTGATGCTCAATACCTAGTTGCTAGATCTAAAAATATTATTTATGGAGGCTTGGACACTTGTGTCGACTTATGGACACTTGCATTGACACCTTTTTCCATGTCTCTATAGTTTTGTCCTATATAGAATATTCATTATATTGAAAAGTGAACACCTATTCCTATTAGGGTTTACTATCACCTTTTTATTGATGTATCTATATTATATACACATGTTTTTTATGACTATGTATAGCTCAAACCCTAGTTTCTTACCTTAAATTAGGTCACCATGCCAAAAATGGGTTAGTGGGTTCAAAAATTCAAGCTGACCTAAGAGACCACTCTATCAATGAGAACTACCTACGTATATAATACTCCAAGGAGGGCCTCATGCATATGTAGTTCCCCCCTAAGTATGGGCTTGTGTGTGCAAAGGGTACAATATGTTATATGCAAGGGCATGCAATGATATTGCTTGTAACTTGACAAATTCCACTCATGGGTTGTTCTTTGAATGTTTTAAACCTAAAATATGGCTAATCCTAACTTATATATAAATAGGGAAGATAAGGGTAGTATAACTTAGTTGTGAAATTAACTAAATGAGATTGAATATGTGTTTACTTGGTATTTGATAGATGTGTGATTTATAATGATGAATTGTCTTCTATTTTAATTTATACCATTCCTTTTAGAATAACCTCATAGAAGGTTTAGATAGGACAAACATTTTGACCCATAATTTTTGAAATATTTTTAATTTGTATGAATTTTGAAGTATAGACACTTCATAAAGAAACTAGACACTAGTATCAATGTTAGTGTCCCTATGTAAATGCAAGTGTCTAGAAGGATATAAAATTGTTAAAGATATATAAATGAAAATGAAGGATATAAATCACATTTTAAACTTTATATAGTGTACAGGTGATTTGGGTAAATAAAATGATAAGTTCAAAATATAATATAAGTAGTTAGGCACACTAAGATGGTGAAAGTAAGCTTTTCAAAATATAGAAGGTCTAATATTTAAAGGTAGAGCCTTTATTGGTATTTTTCAAGTGTACAATACTGGGATGTTATATATAATATTATTTTAGTAGATATAATTATATATTTAGGGATGACATATAAGTACAAAACTTAATGGACGTAGAATTGATCAGTGAGGTTGAATATCCTAGATCAAAGGTATAGGACTCTATGGGAGTGCATTTAGAGGATTTTAATGGTTCAGTTTGGAGAGTGCAGTGGTAGATGATGAGAAGATAGATAGATAGATAGATAGATAGATAGATAGATAGGATATATGTTGAGGGGGGGGGTGGGGGGGAACTAGAGGAGATAGAGAGGATAGAGGTAGAGTGACAATGATGTATATAGGAGGTTATTGTGGAGATGCAAGTGGAGATGAAAGAGTTATAGGTCAAAATGTGGATATGGATGTGGGAGGTGATGGAGGAGATGGATGTAGATCAATATCTTTAGTACCACCAATAATGATAGTTCCTAGAGGAGATGGTGTAGGACCTTAAGCTTAATGAAGATGAGTGGAGGATAAAGAGTTTCTATAGATCCTATGATAATATACCACAACTCAAGAGATAGAGTTGTTTGAGATGATGGTGGAGGAATATAAAAGTGGCCACCCATCAGACATAGCTAGTTACATGGTATGTAGAGATTACTTGGTTGAAATTTGAGGTAGACTAGATGAAATCATAGTTGAAAAGGAGAGATTCTAACCAATAAGTCTAGTTAGTTTTCATAAATTTCAATGTCACACATTTGATAGTGGATCTATGGTAAGAATGAGTATATGTTTTGAAATTATGGAGTGAGAGGGACAAGGCTCGAACTCTAATTACACCATAAAGTTAAGGACATTTTTATAGATTCATTGATGGAAGTGAGGGAGGTGAAATATTATAAAGTGTTTTATAAATAGGTTATCCATACATAATAAAGACTAGGATATTTTATATATTATATGAATGGATGGGTGGGGGGATCATTGATGATATCAACTCATTTAGTGTGAGCTCCTCCTAAGAGAATCCTAGCATAAAGGAGTCCTAGTGCCAAAATTCATGGTGAGAGATAAAATAGGTGATTAATATTTTTGGTGTATATGATGAGATGGACTTTTTAAATGTACATGAACATTTATATATATAGTTATTCTTTGGCTTTGAATCCTCTCTTAAGTATATCATTTTTTTATTGATTATGTGATGATGTTTGATGGATATTATGTAATGATTTTTTAGACACTCATATTGTATTTGTGCATGATACACACTTAGCCATTATGGTGAATGTTTATTTATAAATTAATGTTAATTATGGATAGATAATTATCATTTATGAATTATTGTTTGTGTATACATGTGAAGGAATGATAATCTATGAATGTAGATAATATGAGGATGTATATGTATATGGATGAATTATTGTTCATCTTTCATAGATTTATGAATGTTTGAGAAATTTATTTTTTGTTATAACATATGATAGGGTGCATCATGATATATAAAACCATTATGACATTATTATAATACATAGTAGGAGTGACACAAATAAGTAATAAAACATAAAACATTTAACAATAATAAATAATGAGCAAGAACATAAACATAAACAAATAATCAAACTAATTTTTTAAGGTTTTAAATGATTTTATTTAGTTAAAACCATATATTTTTATTTATAAAATTAAATATATGTATCAATAAAATCATCCCAAAATTACTAGTTGTTAAACTAGTTGTGTTGTGAGTGAAATTATTGATCAAAAAGTGTATTGAATAGCTTAAAACTTGAAAAGATATGATTATTATTATAAAATAATATATATACACAATAATATAATATATAAAACATAAAATAATCTCCTAAATTATTATTAATGTACCACACTTCTATTATGTGTAAATTTATAAAATAAATAAGATTTAAAACAAGCCTTTTACAAGATAACTTGCATGACAAATTATTTCAAGAAAATCATAAATTAAAAATTTTAAAAATAAATTTACTTGAAAAATAATTAATATATAATTATAATTTTAAAATTATACTCTAATAAAACTTAAATAAACTAAATATAAAATCAAGATATAACTAAGAGTACCACTAACACTAACTGATAGTTTTTTGCTCATCATACAAGAAGCCACTATCAATTGACTACCACAAGTTATAATTATACAAAAGTAGCATCAAAAATTCCATAAAAAATATTATCTAATTTAAATACACTTTAATTTCACTTAACCAACACTAAAATTTCACCGCACCACTTGGGAACTCATTCCAGTACTCTAACAGTGAACTGGAGTTAACTGACAGTTACAACTATTTTTTAGGAAATCATTAAAAAAAGTATAAAAGTGAAAAAAAAAACTAAGGTCATAATTAAATTATAAAAATTATAAAAATATAAAAACCAAAATATATTATTTCTAAAAATAGAACTCAAGTACCCATATTGGCATCATACTCAACATTCCCTCCCCTTTGATGCAAAGAGGTGAAATTCTTATCATCTCCTTGAGTCTTCCATAGATCTTATTAACAATATAAAATTTATTCATTGTATTAAATATGATGTAATTGATATATATTCATCTTATTTATATGATGATACAATTGTATCTTGTTTCATTTAAGACTAAGAAACCAACCCACTTCCCAATGTGAAGCAATAATCTGAAGTTGGCTTCCTGTCATCAAGAGATCCTCCCTAATATAAGTTTGTGTATCCAGTAATAAATAAATAACTTGATTTATTTAAATAAATAACATTTTTATAATTACCTCTTACATATCTAAAAAATCTCTTCATTATTTTCAAATACTTAAGTGATAGTTTACCCATAAATCTAAAAACTAGCGAAACCTCATAATTGATATCAAGTCATGTCATAGTGAGACACATTAAAAATCCCATCATGATTATAAAATTCTTATAATAAACTGAATTAATTCCATCCTCCCTCATAATATTTTCTCCACTTTTTATTGGAGTGTCTGTAGGCTTTGAATCTTAAAGATTATACTTCTTTAGCATGTCATATGCATTCTTGGCTTGACAAATGAATACTTTATCTTTATTTTGATGGACATCCATGACAATAAATCACTTAATAAGTCCAATATCATTCATATAAATATATTATTTCATATATTCATTTAATATATTCAACACCTTCATACATTTACCTATAATTATCAAGTCATCTACATAGAGATAGACATATAAAACATTAGAATGTAATGCGTGTATGCAAAGAGTTTGTTCATTTTTAATTATGACATATCCTTGATCCAATAAATAGATATAAAAAATTTATTATCAGTATCTTTGATATTTATTCAACCCATAAATATCCTTCTTAAACTTATATACCAAAAATTATTTACCCTCTACCTCAAAACCTTGTGGCTGTCCCATGTGTACTTATTCTTTAATCACTCCATTAAGTAATGCAATTTTAGCATCCATTTGATGATTTTTTAATAATTTATGAGTATATAAAATAAAAATTATTATTATGTTATCTTTTAATTCCAAAGAATCATATTTTTACTCATAGTGAACCCCATATGTTTGTACAAACCCTTTTGCAACTAGTCTAGCTTTTAACTTGTCAATTATACCATCACTTTTAACTTTGGTCTTGTAGAAACACTTTGTAACCATGGAATATTTATTATATTTGGGTTTAAATAAATTATATTTACCATTCCTATCAATTTAATCCATCTCTAATTTCATAGCATCAATTCATTCTTTCTTTTGACTAGCATATGTATAACTTCTAGGTTCACTAGTCATTAATGATAATTCAAACAAAGTATTTTCATAATATGTATCATAAAATAAGTTAAATTTATAATATTTTTTATTTTTTATCTTCCTCTCATAATTATGATCCAAAATTTTATTATTTGGATAGTATTTAACAAATTCTTATTCTTTCTTGGAATTGATGTAAATGGATGACTAGTCTCTTGCAAAGAGCTAGTATTGTTTCCTAATGAATTAAAACCCTATCTAGGACTTTGTAAGCCATAAAAATAAAATTCAAGAGGATTAAACCTTAAATTATTACATTTATATTTACATGATCATAATAAACATACATCTCTTTTTCAAATAAAAAATACAATCCCTAGAAATAAGTTTGGATCTACTAGTAGGATTACAAACTTTATATGCTTTATTTTCATCACTATAACCTATTAAATTATGATAAAAACTCTTAAGATAAATTATATCACCCATAAATTTACTTGTTTTCATTTTAATGATACCAAATCATTCAAATTAGATGGAATTTTTATCTCCTAATTACTCTTGGATTTTGAAGGAATCATCTAACTTATTGAAATCATCTTTTTGACTTGTCACCTGATTTGAACAAACTAAATTAGAAACAATAAATTATTTTATTCATTTATTCCCAAAAAATATGTGAGATAAAAAATTTATACCTCTTTAAACTCACTTTATTCATCTTGAAAATTCTTCTCTTCATTTTCTTGATTGGCTTGATTCTTAGTTGCTAGTATCCTGCAATATTTGATCATGTGTCCTAATTTTTTGCAGTAATAAAAAGTAAAGTATTTATTTATCTTAAATGTGAAGTTTTATTCATATTTTCCCTTTGAATTTAAGTTTTTTAAATTATCTTTATTAAAAAAATTATATTTCTCTTTGTTATTTAAAACCCTTGCCTTAGTTTCAAGTGTTTGTTCTTGATCTCCAATGTATAGTCTCATCTTATCCTCATAAGATAATAGATAAATCACTAATTAATCAATAATTATAGTATTCAAGTCCTTACACTCTTAAAGAGTGATCAAAATATGCATCCATCTTTATATTAAACATCTCAAAAGATTTTTTACTATAACACTATCTTGTATAGTTTCCCCATAAACCCTCATTCTATGTACTAAATCATTTACCCTTATGCAATAATCTCCAACTCCTTAAAAATCCAAAATTATAAATTTATCAACATTCATTTAAGTGTTTGAATTTTTTCTTAACTTATCTTAATCAATGCTTTATATATGTGGATTATATTTATGGATTATATATCACCTTAATCTTTTACACTTTGAAAACTCGGACCTTGATTATTCCCCTCATTTATAGACCTTTACCACTTTTGTAATTATCGCAACTACTCTATATTATGTCCCTTGGATTTATCTTCATCTATCCAGTATTATGTTGATGACCCAAGACCTTTATCTTTTCCATAATTCTTAAAATATACTTATCTTATGCCCCTAAATTTTTTGATCATGTACCTATTTTCTAACCACCATGACACAAGTGTCAGTCCTAGACCCCTACATCAACTCTAGTGTCCTACTCTGATGTAGTGTCTAGTTCCCTAAAGTCATCTAATTTGAAAATGAAATTTATCCTAATGGTAGACCTAAGTGATTAAATGTGATATATGCCTCTATAGGAGTGGTATGTATTCAAAATCACTCTTAATTCATTCCTCACCTACCATTCATATCAAAGATCATTCAAATAGAATTCAATTGATTAAATCTTCCCTATTTAATCATAATTACATATCAATCATTATAACTACACATCTATAGGTATGAAGTAATGAAGGAGTATACTAAGAGCCTAATTTTCCAAGTTACAATCTAGGTCACTATTGTACTTGCTTTTCACATATTTCATGATTCACACACAATCCAACATGTAAGGGGAACTACATTAGTCTGAGGCCCTCTTCAAAATATTGGCTATTTAGGTAGCATTAATTTACATAGGGGTCTTTAGGGTAATATAGACAACATGTTCCCACTAAGCCATTTTCCCAAAGGTCATTATGAAGATGAATAACTAGGGTCTTACAATTTCATTAGGAATAAAATTCCATGATATAGATCTAAATATACCATAGTAAATTTGAGTACAAACCCATAGCATTCATATGGTCACATCCTTTTCTATTAGGTATTTTGTATAGGACACCTACATTTAGTTTAGACAGTAGAATTGATTCAACCATATAAAGATGAATCTAGTGTTTGTAGATCCAAATTTAATCTATTCATAATTTTGAAATAACTCTATAACCCTCTTCTATTCTAATTCATACCTATTCCAAACCCATAACTATGTTAGCATTATAACTAGCTAAGTATATCATTTATTTATCATTTCTATATCTATCATATTTGTACTTAATATTTTTATCCTATCCTAGTTTAATGAATTTATCATATGTTATATATGTGTTTAGTATTTAATTGTCTTGCTATAGAGATATTTTATCACACTTGTATCCTAGGTTATCTCTATCTTCTTTAACCCTAGATACCCTAACATATATTTTTAGGGTTAAACATTTTTTATTTCTAGGGTTTTCAATTAGTTAGGGTTTTAGATTACTATACTTTTTCATTTCCTACTTATATTATTTTTCATGTAATATAGGCATATCCCTAAATTAGGTGTGCCTATTGAACACATTGAGCTTCCCCTCCCACCACCTAAGATGTCTTAAACCAATTAGGGAGTTAATCTTATGGATCATGATGATACCAATGTGGAGAATGAAAAAAATATTGATGAGGTTATCATAGAAGAATATTCTAATAATGAAAATAATGATTCTAATGAAACCAATGAACATAAAAACATTGATCATGAACAAATGTAAGTAATTGCTTTGTTTCATGAGCATATTCATCAAAACCTTGAAGATATTGATAAAATCCTAAAAAATATATTAGAAACTAAGAACACAAAAATCATAGATGACCAACCAAGTCCATCTATGTATCATGATATTAAAACTATGGGTCATCCCCATACACCAAGAACCCTCCCCCTAAACACATTATAACCTAATACATAGATGTGGGGTAATAGATATGTATTTCAACATTTATTCCCTAAAACTATTATTATTACATCTACCATGGGGCTAACAAATGTTTCAACTCAAATACCAGTTTCTATGCCTATTCAAACCATGATTACATCCCATTTGGTGACTACTCAAATTACTAATCTAAAACCCAATGGGTCTACAGTTCAAACAATTCTTCAAGTTATAAAGACCTTGGAGGACAAGGTTACAAACATTGAACAAAATGATTTAAAGTCTCCTTATGATATTGATTCATAAGATGTGTTATATAAGCCTCTTACACTTGAGATATCTTTACAACCCTTACCAAACAATTTTATTTCACCTAAGTTCACATTTTATTATGAAAAGGCTGATTATAAATAGTATCTTTGATCCTTTTATGTGTCATGCCTTGACTATGCCTCTAATGATAAAATTTAGACCAAATTATTTCTAAGAAGCCTCAAGGACTATGATTTGATGTAGTTTTATGATTTATCTCTCCAATCTGTGAAAGCATTCAAACCTCTTATAGATCAATTTTTTTCACACTTTTCCATTAATATTTATAAAAATATTTCATATGCTCATATTACCATAATCAAATAAGAAAAAAATTAACCTATCAATTAATATGTCTTGAGGTACAATATAATGTTAGCTAAATGATTAATCATATGGTAGATAAGGAGTTTTAAGACATATTCAAGAAAAAAAATTCTTATTCCTTTACATGAATACATTGTTTTCAAGAAGTTCAAATCTTTTGATGACTTATGCCATGGTATATAGGACTATGAAATGAATCTTGTTTCATTGAATAAGATCAAGTATGTAGAAAACACACTATTTGCATCTACATCCAATTCCAAATTTACAATCAAAACAAGTTATAAGGTAAAAAATTTTAATCCTAAAAAGGAATCAACCACCATAGCTAACATAGTTTCACAATGGCCTAATTAGATTGTCTTATCTAATACACTAAGGAGATAATTTACACCATTACTAGAGTCTCCTACTACATTACTCCCATAGTTAGTAGAGTGTCATATTATATCTCTCCCTCATCCTATAGAGGTTGTTATGAATAGACCTATACCTATAAAATATGATGTGAATGTCTATTATGATTATCACCAGGGACCAAAACATTCTATGCACATATGTTTTACCTTGAATCATAAGATCCAAGACCTTATTGATGACCTAAAGATTACATTTGATGATCTTCCCAAGGAGTCTAGTTCACAACCTGGTGATCACCATAAACAAAAAATATTTAACAATCCTTTGCAAAATCATTTTAAGAAGGAACCAAAAGTGCAAATGACATATAATGCACATCCTCATCTATCACATTATGGGCACCTATTAGATGGGTATACATGGTATATATATCCTATGGTTCAGAGACCTATTACTTTTAAAGACATTGAGATTTAGTATGATGATTTGGATATTCATTAGAGCATTCCTTGATCACCAGCCTATACATAGTTTTATAATTGATAATGGTGCAAGTGAAAAAATTTGCATTATGACATTAATTTCTCATATGGGTTATACTCATCATAGTTTTCATCCTTATATTAGATTAGTTAGAGTATCCTATGGATCTCCTAGAAGTTTTTTAGTGATATTGACCTACCTTTATAGTGAGTTATAGAATTTTTGGGAAAAAACTGCGTAGTAATTTTGACTGACGCATTTTGAATCAGCACCCATGATTCATCATCAAGAATGGAACATGAATTTAGCTAAATTCTAGATTCCTTAAAAAGATATGATGTTAAATAGTCAAGAAAGATAAATGGAACATTGGAGGGATCCAAATGATCACCAAGATAGATTCACATCAATTACCTCAAATTATGCAAAAGGGGGAGACGTGGTAGACACTCCAAATGAGAAATCGCTAGTCAAAAGAAAAATAAATGCAATTAATGCAAATCCCAAGGAAAAAGACCAAAATTAAATGCATGGGTGAACCTACCTAATAGGAGTGGAAATAGTTTAAAGGTGTTTGATCTTGGAAAAAACAAACCAACAAACTAAAAAGGAGTTAATTTTTATGGCAAACTTAAACCACTAAGACCTTAGAATGGCACCTTTATTCTAAGTGACTTTATTTTTAAACTTATTAATTATGGGTCTTTATGTTGAATTGAGACCTACTCTATCTCAATTAATATTTAGGGTATGGTGACTAATTTCTAAATATTATCTTAGTTTACATTTTTTATAGTGGTTTTCTATGGGGAGAACCTTAGTTTTTTCCATGCAAATGGAATGCTTAGTTTTAAGGGAGCGTTCAGTGAGAGTTGATTTTTTTTATTTTTCAAGTCTTATATCATTTTCATGTTCCTTGACCCTAGTTTGTATGGATCTCCCAGTTTCTCCAATTTATGAAATTCCACATGAACATTCAATTTTGTAGACATTTATCTTTGACTAAGGATCCACTTGGTCTTTACCTAAATTTAAAGAATGTTCTAGCTTATTTAAAGGTAAGAAGGTAGTGGAGATGTCATGATGTTTCAAGATTCGATCAATCTTGAAACCCCCTTAGTATATGTTAATAAGGCTACCAAACGTTTTGATTAGGTGTCAATGTTACAGTGCCTGTTATGTTCAACTTTAACTTGCTTAAAAGCTATTGATATTTGTGTATTATTGTAACCAATTTTCCTCAAGACCTCTCTAAAATGGACTAATTCGTGTTCTAAATTTTTGTCATCCCAGACCTTGAAATCCCTAGTGGCTAGTGTTTTCAACATGCCTAATTTTTTGGATACTGAAACATTGTGACATCTCCATTAGTTTCTTACCTTTAAACAAGATAAAACATTCTTTAAATTTGGGTAAGGTCTAAGTGGATCCTTGGTCAAAGAGTGGTGTCCAAAAAATCAAATTTTCCTATGGCATTCCATATATTGGAGAAATTGGGAGATCCATACAAAATAAGGTCAAGGAGCATGTAAAATATATAATACTTGAGAGATCATAAAAATAAACTCTCACTAAACACTCCCTTAAAACTAAACACTCCATTTGCATGGAAAAACTAAGGTTCTCACCATAGAAAACCACTGTCAAAAACATAAATTAAGAGAATATTTAGAAATTAATTGCCATACACTAAATATTAGTCAATACAAAGGAGAAGGTCTCAATATGGTATGGATACCCATCATTAATAAGCTTCAAAATAAGGTCACTCAGAATGAAGGTGACCTTCTAAGGTCTTATTAGTTTAAGTTTATCATAGAAAGTAACCCCTTTTTAGTTTGTTGGTTTTTTTCTAAGATCTAGCACCTTTAATCTATTTCCTTGTCTAATTAGGTAGGTTCTCACATGCATTTTGTTTTGGCATTTTTCCTTGGGTCTACATTAACTATTTTTCTCCTAACTAGTAGTTTCTCCTTTGGAGTCTCTACCAAATCTCCCCCTTTTACACAACTTGAGGAAATTAATATGCATCTATCCTAGTGACCATTTGGATAACTCTAATGTTACATTTATCTTTAGTAACCATTTAATAGAATATCTTTTTAAAAAATAAAAATTTCAGCTCAATTCATGTTCCATTCGTAATGATGAATCATGGGTGTTGATTCTAAATATATCAGTAAAAAATATTGCACATAATTTTTTCCCTAAAAGTTTATAACTCATTTTTATGGACTATGAAAACATCAAATATTTTACTAACATTACAGGTCAGTCCCATACATGTGGTTACTACCTTTTCAATTATACATTCCATGGGAATCTCTGATATGTTATTGGGAATAACTTAGATCCATACAATTAGATTAGTGCATTCTACATTGTATGGGTATGTTAAATACATTCATGTCAATTAAGAAAAAATTATACTCGAGTAGCTAATTATCAAACCTACTAAGGTTAATCCACCATAAAAGAGTGAACAATAGGCAATCCCCTTTACCAGGCATTTAGTACTTGAGAGACCATTACATCAGAGACACACAATGGGTTTCATAGAATCCTCATCTTCTATTATACACCATATTCAGATATATAGAACACTAAACATATATCTACTATTATTATTCTAAATAAACCATAGAGTACATAGAGATGGGTTCCACTAACCCATATTCCTTATATTTCTACTTCACAACTTCAGAGACCTATTATACATACACAAAACATCATAGACACTACAGTGATAGATATTGCACTTATACATGATCATTGGTACCATAAATTCCTTGCACTAGATTCTGATTGGGGAGATACATATGACCATTATTTGGATGTAATCATAGGATGATCTTTTCTCTTAAAAAATTCAAAAAATCCAAAAATATTTTCAACATAAACATACTCTATTGTCTCCTTGGCATCTATGTGTTATTTCTATGTTGATGGATGACATATCAGTTAATTCTACACACACATGTGTGGCATGCTTCTAAATTAGTGTAATACAAGCATACATAGATACATGATATATTCATATTTTGAATGTTAGGCCTTCCCTCTACTCATGTCATGTAGACATTGGGGTCATCTACTTCTTTGATCATGATACTCACATGTTATATGGTTTGAGGATCATTTTTAATTATCATGCTTGAGCTTATATCTACTTACACATGCCTCTATCCATTATTATCATAGGTTACTTGATCTGTTATGCACTTGACATTTTTTGCTAACATATTTTTTTCATGGACTACTATGATATTCTTATGCTGGTTACTTATGCTTTCCTTTTTGCACTTCCTTGAGTGTATTTCCTTTTTATTATCTTTATTTTTCTTTGTTGATTGGGTGATCTCTCTTAAGCATGGTAGATTGGAAGTTTGGTAGGTACTTGTAGATACCTATGAGGCTAAATGCTTAAGCATGTTAAGCTTTCAATAGTTTAATTAAGTCTCAAACTTTCCATTCAAAGAATTATAATCATCAAGAACTTCCAAACACCTTTCATTCTACTCAAAACCCTACAAAATAGCCTATTTTGAGGGTTTATAAAATGTATATACAATCCATTACTATTAGGTGGATCCCCTCTAAGTTTACTTCTTGTCTCATGAGCTATTAAAACCATCCCTAGGTGTTAATTCATCAAAATATTAACTTTTCTAAGACTAGGTCTACCTAGGGTTTTAGGGAGGTTTATGACTATCTAGGGGTCTTAAGGATGGTTTATATAGTGTTGAGATCCAAGATCAAAATAAATACCATTAATCCCTATGACATAGATGTAATCAACTTTTTTGATTGGCTTAGACTCCATGCAAAGGATGGAAAAAGATATGAGTGCCAAAAGGTGACCTTAGGGTAGTTTTTAGGCCATTTTTGAGTGCCTATATTCTTAATATTTGTTCAAAAAAACTATCCTCCCAATTCAAAATAATATACCATGTATTTTTAGTACACATGGGTACCTAAAAAATACTAGTACCTTTGGTCCTAAGAGCTCATGTGATGTAATGGGTGAGTGCTTGAAGTTGGCAATTATATTGCCTATGTGTAGGGTTATTTGCTTTGAGAAAAGTATTAAAGGTATTCCAAATTTTCTCCAATTTTATCCATCTAAAATCTCCTTTTTCATGTCTCAAACATTGTTATATCCCCCCATTTGATCATACAACTTGGTTTAGGATCTTGAAATAATGTTAATGTGGCTCTGGGGTCTATAGGCAGGCTTGTATGACTTATGTTTGAGGCCTATCATCAAGAAAATTGATAGTAGTTTAGCATGTTACACCTTATTAATAGATAATATAACCCATAAACACTATGCTCCACTGATAAAAAAAATCTAAGGGTTCCAATTCCATTTTTAGACCTTCCAAATTTGATTTTCCCTATTTAAGCTTCTAGATTGGTTATCTAGACATATCTCGGTCTGAGATAAAATAGTGGGTATGCCCACTATTTATCTAACCAATATGATGAGATAGGTAACTTTATTCTCCTTAAATTTTAGATACTTAACTCTGCCTCTAAGTGCCTCAAATGGTTATTTTGGTCTAAACTTGCCCTGTACTACCTATAACTATGACTAAACTTGGAAACTTGAGTGTTTAAGCCCACTATGGGTGATTTGATGTCTAAAAACCATTATAAATATTTTCTCTATCTATATTATACCTTTATTCATCATACCTTGTAGCTATATGGAGTGATGATCCCTTGTAAGTATCAAGATTACTTATGCAAGGTTTGGGAATTTGGGGCTTAAACTGACCCGACAAGGTCTACAAACATGCTTCCTAAGGGTTCCTTAAGTGTAGATATATTGAAAGGTCTTGGTAATATTTTTTAATATCTTTAGTTCTTATCACCTTGATTTCACTCTTTGTCTTCGACCTTTCTAGTATCCCCAATGCACATGAGTGTCCTCTTAGGACAAGTTGAATGCATTTTACTAGAAACCCTATGATTTCCATTTTTCACCTATACTTTGACTAATGATGATCTTCAAGTGATTCACATACCTCACCTATTACTAATACCTACTAACAAAGGAGACTTGAGCAGCCCATACTTCTCAACCTGACTTGGCCTTTCAGCTAATTAAAATAATAACTTAATTGCATTATCAAGTCTATTATAACTATTTTGTAGGTGTCTTTTATGCATTTTTGGATGAGTGATGATGAATATCAAGTGTTAATCCCACCTATAAACATGAATCTTATTATAAATTATGTTTTTACATTACCTTGTGGATCATGCACGATGAAGACACCCATCATGCCTTACCAAGGTCACATGTGACCATCATGTAGTGTGAATATCCATTGGGGTTGATCATCAGGGCTATATGAAGAGAGATGGTCTACCTAGTGTTTAAAGCCATTGTGTTTGAAGGATACCACATCACCATTTACTTCTTTGATGTACCTCCTTTGAAACTCTTACTAAACTCTTATGCCTTAATTAACCCATATAGTGTTTTGAAAGGACCTTATTATATTTAACCTAGAAGGGTTGGCTAAAGTATTATTATGCATCCTAAAACCATTATATGGTCATATAGGGATCACACCTACATATCTCTACTACTTAATCCTCATGATGGCTTACTTACTTCTTACTCCTAATTTCACATAGTGGTCTTAAACATGTCTCCTCATAGAATAGGTCTAGACCAACTAGTTGGATGTAGGTGCTTGCAGTATTATCGTATATGTTATCCTAGAGAGGGTTTTGAATCTTATGCACCTTTCTCTATCATCATGAATGATATTAATTCACAACTTCCTTCCTTGAACTATTGTCAACCTAGTCACTTGAACTCACTAACCTATAACATAATCCATGGCGAGGAGAGACATGGTTGTAAGTGTTATTATAAGGTTGAGTTTAAGACCATAGAGAACTAGACCTATTCATTGATATTCCCTTCATTGTGACACTCTTCATTTCAATCTTACCTCAAGTACATGGTGGTTCAAAACTCTATCCTTTACAACTTTTTTGATTTTCCATTTAGTATAGTGATTGTAGGCCTACATATGATGTTGTTTTAGGTGTACATATGGCTTGTGAGAGAGTGATTTGATGAATAGTGGGTTAATGAGCCATCTAAAAACTTTTTCATGACTCTAAAATCTTTCATTATCTATATTTTGATTATGATAACTCACTTTGATTCCTTTATATCATTCCAACTATCAATAATCTATTGGCTTATTCTCATTGTATGAACTAATATAGTCCTTATGTTCCATTTAAGGTGAATGCTTCCTTGACTAATTATGGTGCTCATATACCATTGGTTTCGTACTTTGGAATTTATCACAGTCATCTTGTCTCCCTAATTTATCCTTGAAAGGTCTCATAATGTCCTTTGGCACTCTGTTATATTATCCCTAAAAGGCTAACTATAGGTATGGTCTACCTTCTCTATTTAGGTTCATGCCCAAAAGGGCTCATCACTTGTGACCTCATTCCTTAAGAAGGTTCCAAAGGAATATGTGGGGTTCATAGGCATGGTTAAGGCCTAAAGGGGAGGATGGGTGAATGAAGGGTGATGGGAATGGAAACACCAAAATAAGGGAATAACATAGAAATATGGTAGAAAGTGATGGGTGTCATCATCCCCTTCATTTAATCAACTTTTTGGTGATGTCATATTTAACCAAGGCTATGTCTAAAGCAATATGCAACCAGAGGAATCATAGTGATTTAGTAATTGAATAGAGGTATTTTTATATATTTTTTATTTTGGGAGGTTTTTAATGTCTTAAGGATTTCTTGGTTAAAACCTTATTGGAATCAAACTATGAAAATCTACTAGAAATAAACACACTTTGTAGAAATGAAATAGATTACTGGAAATAAACACCCGTTGTAGAAATGAAATAGATTTCTGGAAACAAACACACATTGTAGAAATGAAATAGATTACTGGAAATAAACACATGTTGCAGAAATGAAATAGATTGCTAGAAACAAACACATGTTGTAGAAATGAAATTGATTGTTGGAAACAAACACACATTGCAGAAATGAAAATTTAATCTAAAATATCTTATCTTTAAGGAATTGAAATAATTTATAAATTTAATAGAGTTAACTATTTACTTTTGCAAATATAAATATAAATACTGACAAAAATGAAGATCCTGGTTCTTTGGAGGAGTGGGCCCTTGCTCTGCCTAGAATAGGATTTGAACAATTTAATTTGCTTTCAAAATAGAAATGGCTATTTCATTGGTAAAATGTTTTGTATTAAAAATTTACTAATCTATCCTTTATCTCCCTAGTCTTCAATGATTTTCTCTATCTTCTATATTCTATATCTCTCTCTCTTTTTACTAAATTCCCATGTCTGTATATATAGATGCTTTGATGGTTGTAATTGTTTCATAGATACGATGGAGCTGAATCATACCCAAAATAGATGTTGAATCAAGATGTAAATGGATGTCCAATTGTGTGATAAATGTCTTGATTCTACAAGTTTAGAAAATTGGGAATCGGTTCTTTATTTAATGGGATCATTGATCTAACAGATTGCCGGCCATTTGGAATAGATCCTAATTAGTTCCATATCTAGCCTCAAAAGTTTTGGAGCTTATCTATAGGAGTACCAGAGCTAAGTCTAAAAATGTGACAACTTGAAATAGTATGGTGGAGTTCTAGAACTAACTGTTATGGTTCTGAAATAGATATTGTAGGTTTCAGAACTAACTGTGATGATTCTGGAATAGATTTTGTAGGTTCTGGAACTAATCTAAATTGAGTCCAATGCTTCCAAAAACATGTAATCCACTTCATATTTATTCTTTATCCTAATGATGACCTATTTTATTGTAAAACTAGAATTTTCCAACACACTTGTTAGTAATTACAGGTCTTTTAAAATGTTAGAATCACAATAAATAAAAGATAGATAATCACATCCTAACTCATCTCAGATCAAAATAAAAGTTACAAAATGCAATCAAACTTAATATAAAGAGAGAGTAAGATGAGGTCATTTATTATACATTTATTGGGCATATCCTAGCCTCATCACTTCCCCCATACTTACTTGTTTGTAAGTCCCTTTAAAAACTTCACTCTTCAAATTTGGGATTGTTTATCTTGCATTCCATTTCATTGCTTAAATCAAATGGCTAGAACTGAATATCTTGATGCTTTGATTTAAAATTAATATACCCTACTCTTGCCTCTACTTTTATTTTCCATTCCTCAAATTGAGTGGGATGTTGAGGTTCTCTATTTTTCCAAGGAGATATGGGGGTGAGAAGTAGAGATGGCCTTGTCTGCATTCCTATCCATATGCTCAGGGGAGTTTCATTGATTCAGGGAATTATTATGCATAAATATTTTTCCCTTTCTAAACTCTAGATCAAATTTGAAGGGGATATTACTTCCCTTATTTTCAATCCCATCGGGAGAAATTCCCAACTTTTTAAACATGCATCATAGATATTATCAAAATTTTCCCTTTCATAAGAGGTGAAGACATCCATGCTTTGCTGTAAACTAAAAAGATAAGGTCCCTTGAATATATCATTGAATGCATGGGATTGGAAATATGCAGCAAAGGTGGGTGGATTACCATGATGAATTCTCATACAGAGACCAGATGAATTAGCCTTTGATCGATGCTCTAACTCCCTTTCTTTCCATGCAATCTAATTTTGAAGGACAGAGACAAATGCATTAAGCTAGCTTTCTCCTACATATAAATTGATCATAAAACTTGTATTTATTTCTAGCATAAAATTTTAGAGATAGAATTCACAAAGAAGGTTTTTCTATTTTGTATTAACTAAGGAGTAGGCAGTTGAGAAATTAGCTTCATCTTTTATTTCATGTGGAAGGCCACATGCTATCCTTGACAACTGCCAGTGAATGAATTGTTCCTCTAAAAATATGATATAAATAGGATAAGGTCTTCTGCATGTAAGCAACTTCTCACTCATCATAAAAACTATTTGTATTTTCACAAGACATTTATACTTATCATTTTCCTCCTTGTAAAATGTGTCTTCCCATTCCTTCCTTGCTTTCTCTTCTTCCACTAGTTTGCCTTTCAATTCTGTATTGGATGATTTGATTTCACTAAGGTCTCTGCATGTGTCATCCCATAACTACTTGAGTGGTAGATAAGTCAATTCAGTTTGTGTAGAGATTGTTGACATAAAGGTCTGTCTTGTACATTTTTCCTCATTTCTCATTAGTTACCTTTTAATTTTTGCTAATTCCTCATTATTGGTTGTGAACTGGTTTGTTAATTATGTAATGAGCATTTACTTCTATTCTAACTTGAGTTTGAGGAAGTTCAATTCTTCATCCTTTTCCTTGATAATGAGTTTTATTCTAGACCAAAATAGAGCCTGTTTAATATGTTGGTTTTGTTCTTTTTCTAAAATTTCTTGGGGAGTTAAGCATTCCTCTTCTACCATAGGGGATTTCCCTTTTCTTCTCCAAGATGTCTTTTGATATTCTACATGTGATGGTGCTACAGTCTCATCCATTTCTTGGAGAACTGGCTCCTCAAATCTTTCATCCTCTTTTTCCTTTTCTGTTTGGCTTGGTCCAAGAGGAATCATGGCCATGCTGCCTAAAATATTAGTAGCTTCAGTTTCTAGCCTTTCTTGTTCTTCCAGCTCCTCTGAACTTTCTTTAGACTTTTTATGGTATTTTCTTTCTTGAGGACCCTCAAAATGTGTAGAAATAGGTCTCCTCTTAGAACATCTTTTGGTTTTCACCTTTTGCTCAGGCCTAGGTGAACTGTCATTGTCAGAGACAGGTATCAGTTCTTCTATAGCTTCAGTAGAAGAAGAAATGGCTTGAGAAGGCACAGTAGGGTCTATAATTTTAACTTTTCTTATAGATTTTCTTCTTTTTAGTATTTCCTCTTCCCCTAATCTTTTATTTTCCTCAACAATGGTAGCAATTTTCAAATGAACTAAAGGAGCAAGAGGAGTTGCTATTATTCTTCTAGGAATACCAGGGTTTTGTCCAAATTTGCCAAGAAATTTGTCCCACGTTTCTTCCCCATTTTTCTTGGAAAGGAAATGGTGTTGGCATACTAAATACACTAACCCATGATGTCTAATTATTCCTACACCCCAAGAATACCTCTGGTCCATGGTATGGATGGATTCAAAAAGAAACCCTAGAAGATTTACTATATACTCTGGTTTTTTGGCTCCATATCTAAGGTATATAAGGATTTTTAGGACTTCTTTTCCTATTGTCCCAAATTGTCCATCACAGGTTAAATATTTAACTATCTAAAATGCTAATCTTTCAAAGGGTCTGGGAAAGTTGGCCCTCTTAAGTCCTTTGATGATTTTATTTATATTATAACTATATTGGGGTTCAGCTTTCCCTTGTTTCAATAGGGTTTCAGCCAAGTCTTTCAATGTCCCTTTGACAGGGTTTAGGACATACATTATCAGTATTCCAGACATCTCACTTATGATATTCTTATAAAAAGGAATGAAAACCTTCCTAATCTTTGTCCTTGTATACTCTAAATTGATAATAAATTCTCTTACCAGTTCATCGTTGTATTTGGAAAAATTTCATAGAAACTCTAGCCATCCTGCCTATTAAAAGATATTTCCTACTTCTTCATCTGCAAGGAGTTGGGTATCATTTTCTGGTTCTAACTTCTTTTTTATTCCCATGATTCATTCTTCTTTTAATCTTTCATAGGTTAGCTAAAAATTACTTCTCATCTTAGTGGAACTAATGATTTTGGTTGTGGAACTAGCAGATTTGGTTACTGATTTGGCAAATTTGGTTGCATTATTACTATACTTAGCTACAAAACTTCTCAATTTTAGTTGTAAAACTACTATACTCAGCTACATAACTAGTATATTTAGTTGCTTCAATCATAAGAATGATTCTTTATGGTTATCTACCAACTCATTCCATCATCAATATCCTTCTAATTATTTTTCACATTTAACCATGATGTATAATAGATGACTCATCATACTAATATTTCTAAATCAAGTCTAATCAGACATGCAAACTTTCCATTTAACCTTTAACAAGTTAATAAAATAATTACCATCCTTGATGATGTAATCCCTCCATCATGCAGACACATCATCCCTAAAAAATGGTTAGAAAATAATTAGAATTCAAAAAAAGTTTTATTTGAATTAGCCATTTATTTGAGAAGATCAACCATCATCACTGATTTTCCATTGAACTCTGATTATTATTATTATTATTATTATTATTATTATTATTATTATTATTATTATTATTATTTGGGGGAAGAGAATGCCATTTACTGGTTTTCATTCTCTTCCCTTCATTCTAGATCTTTTCATCTGATTATTTGATCATTTTGGAGGAACTGGGTTCTTCCATATGATCAAATTATTTGTTTGCTTCAATTTGCTTCAAAAATTCATCCTTAATAGGAGGCTTCCTATAAATTTTTAGCCTATGTCCATTAACCAATATTATTCTTCTGCTACCATCAATGGGAAGTCACTGGATAAAACCATTGTAAAATATCTATTTGATATGATAAGGTCCCAATCATCTAGTTCTTAATTTACCTTTGAATTATTGGTACTTAGAATCAAATATCAATGCCCAATCTCTTACTTTGAATTATCTTTCCTTGATATGTGAATCATGCCATTGCTTCCTTTGACCTTGGATTATCTCTATCTAGTGAAGTGCTTCCATTCTAAATTCATCTAATTCATTGAATTAAAGGATTCACTCCTTTTGAGCTACATCCAATTCAATTCCCACCTTAGCTATTGTCCTCAGTGTTTGTAGTTCAAACTCAATAGGCAACAAGGGATTTTTACCATAGACTAACTCATATGGTGAAAATCTTGTTGTGGTTTTCCAAGTTGTATTGTAAGCCTAGATAGCTTCAGGTAGTCTTTTTACCCAATCTCTTCTTTCAGCTTCAACTATTTTAGTGAGGATGTTTTCTAATTATCTATTTGTTACTTCAACTTGTCTATTTGCTTGAGGGTGATAGGGAGATGACTTCTTATGATTGATTTGATAATACATTATGAAAGGCTGGATCATATTGGACATAAATTATGGTCCCTGGTCTGAAACTAAGCTTCTTAGTGCTCCAAACTTTACCATAATTTTGTGCCAAAGGAAATCAGCAACTAATTCTTCAGTGGCATTTGTTAAAGCCTACACTTATGCCCATTTTGTTACATAATCAGTACACACAAGAATATGATCTTTTCCTTGTGAAGGAGGATTAAAAGGTCCAACAAAATCCAATCCCCATCTCTCAAATGGTTCAATTACTACTTATGGTTGTAGAGGCATTTCATTGGTAATGGTTGGTTGTCCCATCCTTTGACAAGGATCACACCGCCTAATATATCTCTTCACATCTTTGTACAGAGATGGCCAATAGTAACTAGTGCCAAGTATCTTGTGAGTTGTTCTTTTTACTAAATAGTGTCCTCCACTTGGTTCATCATGACATGCCTAGAGGATGTCAAAAATTTCATCTTCTCTTACACACCTATGTAAAACCAAATCAAGACCACATTTAAATAACATTCCATTTAACCATTTGAACTATGCACTAGTTTTGATTAATTTTTTTTATTTGTTTTTTAGTGAAAGAAGGAAGAAAATTCCCTATTACAAGATAATTTTCCATGTCAGCAAACCATGGTGTGTTAGCTGAAATAACAAACAATTGTTCATCCAGAAAGTTATCCTTGACTAGATCCTACTCCCTTGTACTGGTCAATCTTGACAAGAAATCAGCCACCACATTAGATTTGCTTGGATTTTCCATAATGGTAATATCAAATTCTTGTATAAGTAATGACCATCTAATTATTCTACCTCCAACCACTAGTTTGTTCATTAAATATTTAATTACTGAGTGATCTGTATGTATAAATATTTTGTACACTATAATGTAATGTCTAAATTTATTGATTGCATAGATCACAACCAGAAATTCCTTTTTAGTGGTAGTGTAATTTCTTTAAGTGGGAGTAAGATTTTTACTGAGATAGTAAATAGCATACATTCTTCCTTATTCATCTCTTTGTCCTAAAACTGCACCAATTGAGGTATTTGAGGCATCAGATTGGATGTGAAAAAGTTTATCCCAATTAGGTCCTTACAATATTGGGGTAGTTACTAATTTCTCTTTAATTTCTTCAAAATCATGTTGACACTGTTCATCCCAAAGAAATTCACAGTCCTTGGTAAGCAATTTAAACATGGGGGCAGTAATTTTACTAAAATCTTTGATAAAATGCCTATAGTATCTAGCATGTCCTAAGAATGATTTTATATTTGTGGGAGTTTGAGGAATAGGAAAGTCTGAAATAATCTTGATTTTGTTTTGGTCAACCTGAATTCCTCTTTTTGAAATATGGTGCCCTAATACAATCCCTTCATCAACCATCATTAAACATTTCTCATGACTAAGAGACAAGTGACGTTGTTCACATCTTGTTAATACTCTGTCCAATTTTTTTAAGGCATCATCAAATGTATCTCCATACATAGTAAAGTCATCCATGTATACCTCCACACAGTCATTTATTAGGTCTGCAAAAATTGCTAATATAACTCTTTGAAAGGTTGTTGAAGCATTACATAGTCCAAATGGTAATACCCTGTAAGCAAAGGTACCCCATGGACAAGAAAATGTAGTTTTGTCTTGATCCTCAATAGAAATTCTAATTTGATTGTATCCACTAAATCCATCCAAGAAGGAAAAGTATTGTTTACTTGAAAGGTTGTCTAAGACTTGATTTATGAATGGTAAGGGAAAATAATCTCTCTAGATGGCTTTGTTCAATTCCCTATAGTCAACATAAATTCTCTATTTTCCATTATTTTTAGGGATAATTAAAAGAGGATAAACCCACTGGATATCTGAGATAGGCTAGATAAAACCTACTTGTAATAGTTTTTCAATTTCTTATTTGACTATATCCCTTAAGGCTGGATTAATCCTTCTCTGAGGTTGCCTAACTAGTCTAATATTTTTAATATAAATGTGATGGGTTTAGATACTTGGATGAATTCCCTTCACATCTCTATAGTCCCAAGAAAACACTTTAGTATGATCCTTCAGAACATCAAATAGTTTGGCTTCTTCATCATTCTTTAACCAACTATTAATATTCAAAAAAATTCTTGGTTGAATCTCAACATGTTTGGTTCCAGGATATGATGAACTGATTTGTTGAAAGGGTTCCATTAAGGTGTTTAGTGGATAGGCATGTGGTAACAATATATGATATGTAGTAACATCTCTAAAAGTTCCTAGAGGTAGAATACTAGATAAAGGACAATAGGAAGAGTTATGATACTTATCTTGTTATAGGTCAAACTCCTCATTACTGCTATTTTCCAAAAATTCTTCACCATCTCCTGATATCTATAAATTTGATGCTAAAGATCCTTCCTCTCCCCAAGATAAATTGCATTCCTCCAGAGTAAAGTTATTTACACTTGCAGAGAATTGGTGTGGTTCTAGAACTAACTGTGATAGTTCCAGAACTAATTGTGATGGTTTTGAAACTAACTGTGATGGTTCCAGAACTAATTGTGATGATTTTGGAACTAATCTTGATTGCTCTAATGATGATTAATGTTCATTTAATGAAGGATTGACCATATCATCTATTTCTCATACATGATCTTAAAATGTTATCATAGCCAAAGAAGATATATTTTTCTCATTAATATCAGGATTATCAACCCATAATTTCACTTGATTATCAATAAAAAGTCGTACAGATGGATATAATGAAATTTGCTTAGAATTCTTACCATCTAAAATAATCATATCACCTGACCTGAAATTAATTAAGGTAGAAACTATAGCTAACCATGGTCTCCCCAAAATAATGGGATAATCAAGTGTTTTACCTTTTGGCTGCAATATAAGGAAGGCAATTAGATTTTCCCATGATTTCACAATTACTGCCACATCTTCAATAACTCCTTCTAGTTTTGCTACAGATTGATCTGCCATCTACAATATGGTATTAGTAGGTTGTATACCTATTAATGGTAATGTTTTCAAAGTGTCCACTGTCATTACATTGATAGTTACACCTAAATCAATCAAAACATTATGTATATCCTTATTCCCTATAGAAATAGAAATAAAAGAGCTTCCAGGATCTCCATATTTAGGTAGTAGGAGTTTTTCTGCTAATAAATCAGTAAGTTTCCCATCTACCTAAATAGTCCTAGGGTACTGCTTCTTTCTTCCAAGTTTTTTAAAACATAAAAATTTGATTAACTTGTTTAACTCTAAAATATCCTTAATTACTTGTAACAATGGTATTTCAATATTCAATCTTCTTAGTTCCTACACCAATTTAGATTCCTTAAGTTCTATGGTTTCTTTAAGTCTTTCTAGAAATGGAATCTCGGTAAAATTTCTTTCTGGTTCCTTATCTTTTTCTTTGTCATCTTCCTTAGGTGTAACTGTGCTAGGGGTTTTAGCTTCTTCTATCATCTCAATGATTATGATAGGTGGACTGCTAACTATTTTGCTAGATCTGGTTTGAATGTTTTTACAATCCATTATATTTAAATCAACTGATTTTTCTAGTTCTATTTCATATACAAGAGTTGTTTGTTTATTTCTTGGGTTTGCTATTGGTTGTGCTAACATTTGGGTTCAGACTATGTTTTCAATCTATGAATTTTTTGCTAGAGGTCTCATTATGGCTTGTTGGTTCTGATTTGGATATGTTTTTCCTTACACATAATTGTTAGGGCTCCATCTAGGTTATGGCCAAGCATAAGGATTTCCTTGACCAGCCCAAGGTTTTTGATGTCCTTGAGTCTACCAAGATTGACTTGCCCAATCTTGAGGATGCCATGTGGGTTGAGGGGCCCAAGGTGGTTATCCCCAACTTTGTATTACTGTTTGAGCTGCCCATGGAATCATCTAGGGATTAGGAGGTCTTGGCATAAAATGTCCTTGGTTAGGTTGTCTATGAACAAAATTTAATTCTTCTATGGTGGATGATGTATTACTTTATTTGAGCTGATTTTTTATCAGTGGAAGAAGAGAACAAGCATGAGTATCATGTTCTTTAGATTCAAAGACAAGACATACTTTCATTTTATCCAAAGGACGTTCCCTTATTGCATGCTTCTTCCTACATCTAGGATAATACATGGCTAATGGTTCAAGTTGGGCATTTGCTTTAGCTTGAAATCCATTCATGATGGAGGTTAATTGAACTAATATGTCTATTTTAAAGTTTTCTAATTCATCCATCAATTTATTCATATCTAGATTCAAATTTTTAACTATTTTCCCTTTTCTAGGTCCACACCTTATTCTTGAATAGTTTCTACAAATTTCTATGATTTCATCCATTCTTAATTGAGCAATGTTTCCTCCACCAATTAAATCAAGGGTTTTCTTGGATTCATCACCCAGACCTTTGAGAAAAATGGTTTTATTTAAATCTTCTTGAAGTATAAATCCACATATTTTACTCACAAAGAGGAATCTATCTGAATAATCTTCCATATTTTCATCTTCTTCTTGTTTGATTTTAAAAACTTCTTCCTTTTGATTTCTTCCTCTACAATAATCTTGATGTTTGTCTAGGAAGACAATTTCCATTTGTTCCCAATTGGTAATAGAATTAGATGTTAATCCCATAAACCACCTCATTGCTACATCCTTTAGGGTAGATGGAAACAACTTCAATTTTTGATTATCTATCTTGTAATCATAAGTCTGACATAGTACTTTAAACTCAAATAAAAATTGGTCAGGATCCTCAGATGACATTCCTCTAAATGTGGGTAAGTGTGCAGGTGAAATGTTTTTCATAGTGATTTCATCATCCTCGATATGAATGGGATAGGTAAAGGTTCTCTCAGGTTCTCTTTCATCTTCTCGTTACATCTCTTTGGTATTTCTAATCCCTTCTCCCAATCAATGTGGTATTTGGTCTATTTTGGGGATGGTGAAAAGTCAAGAGTAGGGGGTTGACTACTCAATTGAGAATCAAAACATTCCCTCACTGGATCTTGAGAAATAATCCTCTTCCCTAAGGTTTTACTTGGTTCTGGTGACTGATCCAAAAATTCCAAAGATGGAAATTTTGCTTCTTGTCTTGTAGGAGATAATGGTGCCTTTAATTCTTGCTCAACGTTCTTTCTTAAACTAGAGGATGATGGAATTTCTGGTTCAGATATTTTGGGGAGAAATCTACCCTTGGAATCTCATGGTCTAGTCATAAATTAGGGAAACTTTCTTTAATTACTAAATGAAAGATTGTTGCTCTTATTGACACCTAATTAGAAAATTCCAACTAGTGTTCCCCAAAAATGGTGCCAAAAATTATGGGTGTCATCATCCCCTTCATTTAATCAACTTTTTGTTGATGTCATATTTAACTAGGGTTGTGTCTAAAGCTATATGCAACAAGAGGAATCATAGCGATCTAGTAATTAAATAGAGGTATTTGTATATATATATTTTTTATATTGGGTGGTTTTTAATGTCTTAAGGATTTCTTGGTTAAAACCTTACTGGAATCAAACTATGCAAATCTACTGGAAATAAACACACTTTACAAAAATGAAATAGATTAATGGAAATAAACACATGTTGTAGAAATGAAATAGATTGTTGGAAACAAACACACGTTGTATAAATGAAATAGATTACTGGAAATAAACACATGTTGTAGAAATGAAAGATTTTCGGAAACAAACACACGTAGAAATGAAATTGATTGTTGGAAACAAACACACATTGCAGAAATGAAAAATTAATCTAAAATTCCTGTAGGAACAAATTTACAATAAATATTAACTTTAAGGAATTGGAAGCATTTATAAATTTAACAGAGTTACCTATTTACTTTTGTGAATAGAAATATAAATACTGACAAAAATGAAGATCCTGATTCTTTGGAGGAGTGGGCCCTTGCTCTACCTAGAACAAGATTTGAACAATTTAATTTGCTTTCAAAATAGAAATGGCTATTTCATTGATAAAATGTTTTATATTACAAATGTAATCTATCCTTTATCTCCCTATTCTTCAATGATTTTCTCTATCTTCTATATTCTATATATCTCTCTCTCTTTTTACTAAATTCCCAGGTCTATATATATAGATGCTTTTATGGTTTTAATTGTTTCATAGATACGATGGAACTGAATCATACCCAGAATAGATGTTGAATCAATATGTAGCTAGATGTCCATCTATGTGATAAATGTCTTGATTTTTCAAGTTCAAAAAATTAGGAATCAGTTCCTAATTTAATGGGATCATTGATCTGATAGATCACCAGCCATTTGGAATAGATCCTCATTAGTTCCATATCTAGCCACAAGATTTTTGGAGCTTATCTATAGGAGTACCAAAGCTAAATATAGAGTTTCAGAGCTAAGTCTAAAAATGCAACAACTTGAAATGGTATGGTGGAGTTTTGAAACTAACTATGATGGTTTTGGAATAGATTCTGTAGGTTTTGGAACTAACTATGATGATTCTAGAACAGATTCTGTAGGTTTCAAAACTAATTTGAATTGAGTCTAAGGCTTCCAAAAACATGCAATCCACTTCATATTTTTTCTTTATCTTGATGATGACCTATTTTATTACAAAACTAGAATTTTCCAACACACTTGTTAGGAATTACAGGTCTTTTAAAACATTATAATCACAATCAACAAAAGATGGATAATCACATATTAACTCATCTCAGATCAAAATAAAAGTTACAAAATGAAATCAAACTTAATAAAAAGAGAGAGTAAGATGAGGTCATTTATTACACATTTATTGGGCATATCCTAGCCTCATCAAAGAGGATGAGTGAATTGATAGAGAATGGATTGTGGTTTGAAATGGATGGTGAGACCCTTTCTTATACCAACCACCTATACCTTGGGGAACCTCATAATCATACCCAAGCCATCATGAATATTTTTAAGGTAAAATATAGCATATAAAACTTAGAATTAAAACCTTAAAAACTCCAAAAAACCTTAAATTTCATGAAGAAACCTTTATTTTTGCTAATAAATGATTGAATGTGTTTAGCAGTGAAGAAGGTAATTTCTAGGTTATTGATGTTGATAGGGGGTCTATAAAATTATTAATAAATGAATTAATGTGTTTTATCAATTGTCTAACACTTCTTTCGATACTTTTGAGCTCCTTTTTTGAAGTTCTACAAGTGTTTTAGACTGCACATAGTCCATTACATAGTGAATTCCACCTATGCATGAGTCCTCCTTTTAAGGTCCTATAAGGTAACAAAGGCTATGTAACATTCAAAAATGTATTGTAATCACCTATATACCTTTTTAAACTTTCTAAATCATCTCATAACCCTTGAAAATCATTTAGACACCCTATTTAATACATCAAATTTTATTGCAGGTTGTGCACATAGACTAGTATTGAAGGTTTTCCATTTCTATAAACTCACACATTTGAGATATGTGTTTAAATATATATGGGAGTATCCTTCAAGACTTTATAAAATATCATAAGTGATTATATTTATAAAAAAATTATAAATCCATGAAAACTATTGACTTGAAGTTGGCTTATTTAGATGTGAAGTGCAAACACATTCCTTAACTTCTTAAGGAAGGTTCATAAAGTTGAGGACACCAATCTTCAGACAATTTATCATGATGGGAATATGGTTGATTATACTTCTCATGGCCAATATTTTGGACCTTAACTCTCTCTCTCTCTCTTATACAGTACAAGCAAGAACCTGAGGAGATTTCTAAGCTTATAAAGGACTGAAGATGTGCAGAATGGTTTTAGGCCTAAACGGAATCCATTTGACCTAAAAAAATTCTAGGACATTAGACATGATCTAATTTTCAACATATAATCTTTTATTGTATGGTACACTCTATACCATTTCATACATGTGCATAAAACTATCAAAAAAGAGTGTTTTTTCATCATCCTCTCCACATTCAAACTTCTTAATGCCACTCTAAGGTCAAATAATGAATATCACAAGTTTTTAGGCCCTTTAAAGCAATTTAAATGTAGGAGGGAAAGTGGAAAATCCATAAGGTGGCATGTGGGACCCACTTGGCTTGTTGGAAGGGCTATGGATGGCTCATAAAAGGACCTTAAGTGGCATGAAATGCATATGGGTAGTATATGGCATGGATATGCCCCATTTTAAGATCTTATCTCAATACAATTAATTAAAGAATTCCTTTTTCTAAGGTTTTTGAAAGGTGACATAGGCTCATGAGGTGGTTAGAGGAGTCATGAAGGGGTCAAATAGACTTTAAGATGATTATGTCATGTGAAATGACTTAAATACATCATGTTATTCATTTTACAATCTCAAACCAATGCTAAAACATTTCCACATTAACTAAGACCACTAAAAGTCCTTAAATAAGGTTAAACACTCATTAAACTTCTTGACTATGATAAATCTCATTTTAATATACCATGATACCTAAGATACCATCATAATGACTTCAAGACACTCATGACAACATGGATTCAAACATAAAACCATGACACATCTTGATGCTTCTAATAAGGATTCCAAGACTTTCATCAGGACAAGGAGACATGACCAAAGCTAAGAGCTCTAAAATTAAGCAAGTATGGTGATCATTTAAATTTTTTGATATAGGGGGTTGACATTTGGCTTGTGAGACCAAAATGTCAACATTTCTAGTGACTTTGATGGGTGACCAGCCTATTGGTCAAGAGAATCTAGACATTGTCATGACAAATTGACTCAAACAAAGAATCATAGCATGATGGCTCTTTAGACTTCCAACTACTTTGTACTCTTGACACCTCTCAAACTTGTAGTAGTAATAGGACACACACAAATGATAAAATAAAACCAACCTAACACTAAGAACAAATAAGAAAAGGAACTAAACAACAAGACACCAATTACAAACTTGTAGGAAGCACTTATTTGAACAAACAAAACAACTACCATAAAATTGACCTAACTTTGACTCCATTCCCCCAAGATCAAATGGGAATGTTCTTTTATCATTATGGAACCATGATGTGGAGTTATCCTTTGATATTTTTGTGTAAAAAGACTTTGACCAATGTATGACAACCTCCATATGCATTTAGCACTCTCTTAGTCACTTGGAAGAGTGATTAGACCATTTGGCTTCATTATTAAGTGCATGGATTGAGTATGAGGGTCAAGAACCCAATAATATCCCTCCTAAATATTCCTATTTTGCATCATTAATACCATCTCTTTTTTAGTTAGGGGCTACAACTGATTATGCTCTTTATATTCAAGATGATAATTTACCCAATCATCCTTGGCAAGTTCCTTCTCTTCAATAATTATTTGGTGTAGAGGTGAGGTATTTGTAGTCATATAAAATGTAGAAATTGGTAACTTTAGCACGGATAATGACACCCAACCCTTAAGTCCCTCATTTTCTTTCATGACCCTCTTAGGCTTATTTTCATTGATTCCCAATCATTTATAGCCTTCCATACTTGGTCCCAGCTCACCCAAATTGCTCTTTCTAGGATAAATCAATCCCACTAGGTATTATTTGCTCAAGATAATAGCACCACACTTAGACTTTAGTGTCAGTGCCACTACTATCTACTTTTGGTGTTATTTTCTAAGCCCATTTCTAGCCCTAATGATCAATTTATTATAGTTCCCCATCCTTATCTTTGTTATCCTAATGTGAGTACATTCAACCCATGACCAATAGATCCCTATAAAATCCCATTAAAATATCATTTGGAAGGGGTTCACAAATATCACTCAACAATCAAGAATACAAGTAAGACTACTTAAGAAATCTTCCCTATTCTCTACATATAGCCAAAAAACACACTTAAAAGCTCATTCAAGTCCTTATACCAGTCCCTATCCACCTCAAGCACATCTAGTTTAGCATTCTACATCTTCATATACATAATTTCACAAAGCATATCAAGTGGGAAAATTACATATGGCTTGATCCCTCTATAGAGTATTGGTATGTAGGTAGTGTGCCCACACACAGGATGTGAAGCAATTTTACTGCATCTTAAAAACACTAACCCCCCATCTTTCTCAAAATTGGTTAAATCACACTATAAGATAGGGTTTTAAGAAATAATATACTCTACAGGGAGCTATATAAACTTCTAGATACTAAAACTTTGTAGATAGGGTCACGCAGGCATAGCAAATAAAATCTAGAAGGCTCTGATCCTCAGGAAAATAGTGGTAGAGGTGGACTATAGCATCGGTGCCACTACTATCTATTTATATAACTCATATCTAATCACAAAATGAAGTTTAGATCTTAGTTTATGATAGTGTCTCAGTCCTGCACAGTGAATTCTAGCCTTTGTCTTAGTTGGATCAATCAGTTTTAGTTAAGTTTTGTTTTCTTCTCCTTATTAATATTTTATAAAAGTTTGAATTATAATAAATTTACATAAATAAATAGTTTAATTATTGTCTATTTATTTACTAATTTTATTACTCAAACCCTTTAACTAAATTAGGAATAATACCCTAATATTCCCAAAATTATTAAATCATTTGGTGAACCTAACTTACTTCATTTGCACACAAAAACCCTAAAAACCCTAAGGTAAATTTACTACTAATTTTTTTGATATTTTTTTTATTTTTTACCTACATATTAAAATTATAAATTAGCATTAAATTTAGAAATTTCTTAGTAATTTTAAAATAATTTTCTTTCAAACCCTAGTTGCCCATACTAGGTCCCAGTATTTTTCTAGTAATTTTCCAATTATTTTTTGAATTTGTACTAGCATATTTAAATCATAAAATCCATTAAAAATTCAAAAATCAATAGTAACTCTCAAAAATATTTTATTTTTCAAAATCCTAGTTGCATCTTCTAGGTTATATTAAATCACTAATTTTCTAATAAATTTTTTATTTTTTACTTCTATATCTAACTCACAAATCTACTTTCAATTTTAAATTTTCATGGTAATTTGTCAAAATTATCATCTTTCAAACCCTAGTTGCATACACTGGGTCCTATTTATTTTTAGATACTACCTTACATCTATAATCAGATTACACAAAATGGATCTCACTTATTTATAAATTTTTCTCACAATTCTTGCAAATAACAAAGAGACCATCATGAGTCCTATCATGTACATGAATAATGAAGTTTATCATATGTTAATGCAAAGTTTCATTCTTTCCCTTTCATGCTTAATTTTCATAATAAGGGATATTATAAAATTTATTGTTAAACATGTACAATATTACAATATTTCTTTTGCATACTCTCTCTGTCTCTCATTCAGAATAATTTCCAACTCTATTTTGCTAAATATGTAAGAAATATTATTTTACAATTCAAAGCTATTTATGCATTAGTGCACAATTTCATTCTCTCTATCCCTTATTTTCTCTCTCTCATGTAGAATATTCTTTATAAACATATTTTTATATAGCTTATAACTCCACTTACATATATTTCATCCCATATACATGGTTTCTACCTAGATATACCTAACTCCTTGGCTACATGGTTTTTACAAAAGCTAACTACCACCTATCAAGTTTCAATGTCATATCGTATGCATAGGAAAGTATTTCCTTCTCCTCCTCTCCCCCAATAGGGTGATAACTACTTTCCCTCTAGCCAGGGCCATGATATCACCCCTCCAAAAGATGAGGCAGCCTATACTGTTATTCATAATGCATATATTTAGCATATAGCTTCTTCAAATCTTATTCCACATATGTGCTTACATGTTCAATCGAAAGTAACTAAGTTTTCTACTTATGAAACTCTAAGGGATCAAATCACCAATATGAGCAAGTTAATTTCATATTTACAAATGCAGAATCATTTATTACATGACAAGATCACAACATTGGAAAATCATATTATAATACAAAAGCCTCCAAGGCATCCTAGTGCTAATCATGTATATGCACTTTCACCTAGTCAATTGGTTGCCAGTAATATTACATATCAAAACAAGAAATCATAACAAATAAAATCTACAACTAGTGATTCTAAAATCATTCAAATAAGAGTTAAAGTGAGGTATTAAGGGAAATTATTAAATCTAAGTTGATCAAACTACCTCCTCTACATCCAGTGAGAAGATCCAAATATTATTATGTATATCATAGACAAATTCATGTTTGGCATTAAAAACACACATATAATAATAATTACTAATGAGGACCCTATACAAGTTAAATCAATCAAGAACTCCACAATGACATAGGAACACATTTACAAAGGGTCAAACTCAAAAATAGTATAGAAGTGGTTACCAAAGCATAACTTAGAACAACAAAAGTATCAAAAAGCAAAATCAGAGCAACAAATAATGTCAGCATAGGTAAAGCATGAAAAATATGCAAGTCTACCTCTCAAAAATGAGGCTTAATTTTCAAAGCAGTATCATTTTGGTCAAAAATATATACAATAATTTGATAATTATCAAGGTCAAGGGTTGGGCAAGCATGCTCAAGGCATCACTACTACTATTCTAGTAGTTGTTAATTTTTGTCACCAAGGTCTAGGATTTATTGAACATCCTAAGGCAAATCATTCATAAGCATAATTTATCAAAGGAAAAGATTTAGATACAACAAAATTCAACACTAGCTTTCCACTGGTTCAAAATCAAGATGATAATGATGAGTGGAATAATACAAGTTATTATGATTTTTAAGATACCAACAATGAATCTGAATGTTTAGAATCATATTCACATCCATTCCCTCTACTTCAAAATCGTGTACAATTCTTTTGTTTGATATAGGACACCATGATAGGGAGTCTCCCATGAGACTCATCAGTTAGTATTATTTATTCTCAGCCTTAATTGTACTTGGTTTCTCAATATTTCTTGTAGATAGTTTCCTAATGATTGATTATACATAGCTTATATATCAAAATTTCAAAAACATTCAAACATATCAAAAATTCAAAAAAAATTAAATATTTCAAACTATAAAAATATACAAATAACTCAAAAACACTAATTTTTTTTATTGTATACATTATCCATGCTTTACATGTATACTATAATGTTATATTTACACTTGTTCTATGTTATTGCTTATCAATTTATCTATATTACAATGCTTCACTTGATCTTCTTTGAGTATGTCCAATGACATCCAGATCCTTGATTGTTTTACTCTACCCATTGAGGGGACATCTTACTTATACATCGAGACATACATAGGTATACATACCCATTGGGGGAATCTCCTACAAGACTACACCATCAAGGTTATGTCATTCCTACACCACACATTCTATTTATCATGTTGATGTACATTATTTACTAGCTTACATAAATTACTCTATTGACACTCACTAGTATATAACATTTGTGTATTTATTATCATATACCTAGTCTTATACTAACATGCCTTGCATACTTTCCCTCTTGATTTGATTATTTATATGCAATTGTATTTCCATTTATTTCATGCTTTCCTTTCTTTCTTTACATAGCTAGATATGATTGTATTTCTTAGTTCCTATTTTATCTCCTATATGTGCCTTAGTAAATTTGCCAATGTTCTTTACTTCTATTCATGTTTGTGCCTTAGGACATTTTCTAATGTCCTTTTCATGTACTCCTTTATATTATTGTGCCTTCTACACCAATTTTTCTTGTTTCAATTATATGTGTATGTGGCATTTGAACATGCCTTGTATGCTTGCCTTCTAGTATGAGTGACATGTACCCATATCCCTTATTTGTGTGGCCCTTTGGCCACCCTTGTATGTTTCTTACTTCTTGCCTTATGTTTTTTTTGCTTGTTTACTTCTCATTGTTTACAATGACATGATTCATATCATGCATTTATCTTACTTTTTTGGATGCCATGATGGACATCATGCTTCATCCCTCTAAATAACAACTAACTAGACTTCTGATTCCAATTCTATTTTAGTACATTATATTACATTGTTATATCTATCTAGGCATACCCCTATTTATCTAACAATCTCTCAATATAAATCATGTTATATATTGAGATATTTTATCAATTTCCATTGCTATATCAAATATCTTTACAGTATAACACACTTGTAGGGCTCTTTCTTCTAAGGCAAATAATTGTAAGGTCTTCATTCCTACCCTCAGAAGAGGGGGCAATAAATAAGGGTCTTATCTCAAATATCAAAGCTCCTAATGGTCAAAAAGTAGTTTTTAGAACACCCAAAATAACAACCAAACATCAAAATAATTAGAACGGACCAGGCAGATAGTCAAGAATCTAGAACAATTACCATATTTGGCCCTAATCAATAGTACCCAACTTGGACAATAGCATCAGTGCCACTAGTGTCCACTTTAGGTACTCCTATCTAAATATTAAAAAAACTAGATTTTCCAAAAACTGATAAAAAGGTAAATTTAGTTACAATTTTTTTAGCTATAGCTCAGACTAGATTCAATAGTATGAATACACTTTTGCTCAGAGAAACCAAATATAGGGGCCATCATGTGTGGCATGATGGATCTCACTTCTAGTTTTAGATTCAATAAATTGTTGCTAAAAAAATCTAGATATGAGGGCATCATGTGCAGTATGATGGCTTTCACTTCTAGTTTTAGATAGGGTAGTTGGTATAACTTCTAGATTAGAATCCATGTTTTAGACACTAGTTATTGGGGGAAATATACATGGTACATTTTTTTCTTTTCTTTTTGAGTTTAGCATTACCCAAGCATTCTCAATAGTTATGTGCCTTATTTCATCTGTAGATGGTTGGCATCATTTTGGAATGGCTTTCATATAAGCCTAACTTCCATAGTTCTTGAGTTTTTGAGTTCCCAAATGGATTTCATACAAGCCTAGTGCACCAGTTTGGAGTGGCTTTCATATAATTCTAATCTCCATATTTTAGAATGGCCAAGAGTGGCCTAATTTCTAACATACATTTGGCTATCCATGCCAACATTGTTAGATAATATTACATTCATGGGCTTCAACATCCATATCATATGGCATACACTTCATATCGATATAAGTTCATAGATTCACTTCATGGGGCAATGATGGAGCTAAAAGACTAGCTAAATTTGTATTATTGAGCCACCTATTTAGAGGGATTGGACACATAGTCTAAACATCGATCAACACATGCATGATCACCTAGACTCACTTAGTGGGCAATGATGGATCTAAAGGACTACCTAGCTTTTATATTCTTGATCCACCTATTTAGAGGGATTGGACACATAGTCCAAACATCGTTCAACACATGCATGATCACCTAGCTTCACTTAGTGGGCAATGATGGAACCAAAGAACTAGCTAGCCTTTATATTATTGATCCACCTATTTAGATGGATTAGATACATAGTCAAAACATTGATTAATATATACATGATCACCTAGCTTCACTTAGTAGGTGATGATGGAGCCAAAGAGTTAGCTTTTGCATTCTTGAGCCACTTCCAAGGAATTGAGCACTCAACTCCATTCATGATATTACTTTTGGTTCAGTATACATCCAACATTACTCAACATCACAATAGATTTTGTATTGGTCTATGTACTCAGTGAGGTATATTCATTCCTTTCTCTTCCTCTCTCTCCCTTACCCAGCTTTGTACATTCTTATTTTAGATATAGTATATCTAGTAAGAACTGATTTACTTTATATTTTATCTTATAGATTCACACTTCATAGCATTCTCTCTCTATGCGCACTTAGTATCACACAAATTCATGAGCTTCACCCTTGTAGATAAGTTTAGGTATGCTTTCTATTTTTCTTTTATCCTAGTATTTCAATTTTCTCATCACTAGAATAAAAGGGGGGGAAATGTAGTCATATAAAATGCAAAAATTGGTAAATTAAGTGTGGATAATGACACCCAACCCTTAGGTCTGTCATGTTTGTTTTCATAACCCTCTTAAGCTTATTTTCATTAATTCCTAGTCATCCATAGCCTTCTAAACTTGGTCCCAGCTCACCCAAACTAATTTTTCCAAGATAAATCAATCCCCTTGATTCTTGTTTGCTCAAGATAGTAGTGTCACACTTGGAATATAATGCCAGTACCACTACTATTCACTTTTAGTGTTATTATCTAATCCCATTCTGGCCCTAACAATCAATTTATTCTAGTTCCCCATCCTTATCCTTGTTGGACTAACATGAGTAAATTCAATCCATGACCAATATATCCTTATAAAAACCCATTCAAATATCATTTTGAAGGATTTGGCAAATATCACTAAGCAAGTAAAAAAACAAGCAAGACTACACAAACAATCTTCCCTATTTTCTACATATAGTTGGCCAACACAATTAAAATCTAATTCAAATCATTATACCAATCCCTATCCACCTTAAGAACATCTAGTTTAACATTCTACATCTTCATATGCATAATTTCATAAAACACATCAAGTGGGAGAACTACATATGGCTTGATACCTCTTCAGAGTATTGGTATGTAGGCAGTGTGCCTACACATGGGGTGTGAAGCATGTCTAGTGAATCTTACACATAATAACCCCCCCTCTTTCTTGAAATTGTTCAAATCATAATATAAAATAGGGTTTGAAGAAATAATCTACTCTATAAGGACCTATACAGAACTTTAGATGCTAAAACTTTGTAGATAGGGTCACACAGGCATAAAAAACAAAACCCAAAAATCTTAGATCCTTAAGACAATAGTGACATAGGTGGAATATAGCACCAGTACCACTATTGTCTAGTTATATCACTCTTTTATAATCAAAAAATAAATTTTAGATCTTATTTTGTTATAGTATCTCAGTCTTGCACAGTGAATTCTAGCCTCTGTCTCAGTTAGATCAATTAGTTTCTAGATAAGTTTTGTTTTCTTCTCCTTATTACTATTTTTAGAAAAGTTTAAATTGTAATTAATTTACACAAATCAGTAGCTTAATTATTTTATATTTATTTAATAATTTTATTACTCAAACCCTTTAACTAAATTAGGAATAATACCCCAATATTCCCAAAATTGTTAAATCAACATCTAGACTTAGGTAGATGTATTCTAAGTCCTTCCAAAAGGACATATCATCATGGTCACTTGATAAATCATAAGGTTAATTCCTAATTATACCATCTACTTTAAATATATCATTTTGATCACTTTCCTTCTTCACTTTGATAAAGTATTTGAAAATCTCTTGGTTTGTTGAAGCTTATTCATCCTCCTCATCAATAGAAAAAAGTGGCTCCTCAACCCAATGAAGCAAAATCTCTTCTTTTCCATTTAAGACATTTTTAAGTTTATCTTATTTCTCTACCATTACTTCAAGTATTTTAGGACTTCCATGATGAAGGGTAGCTACTATGTCATCAAGGAAGTCCTGGAGGTCATCTTCATATTATCCAATGGGAGCATCTTCTTCTTGTGACTCATCAAATTCCTATAACTTGTCATCTTTTTCACTTTTGAAAATTGAAAGGTGTTCTTCCCTAATAAATGGTGATTTTATAGTGATATCCTCCTCAAACTCTAATAATTCATCATCATCAGATGTAGGTTCAATATAATTTTTTCTCCTTACCTCTTCAAGGATAGGTTCTCTCTCCATGAGTGGCATAAAAGATCCTTGGAGTGACTCCAAGAGAGATGAAATGTATACCACATTCCTTTCATCTAGTTTCATCTCTTAAATAGTCACCACTTCCTCATTCATCTACATATTGCTCTGAGTGTATCTCCATGAGTGAAAGGACCTATAATTTTAAGGAGGGAGGGTGGGGATTGAGTGACCTCAGATTTATTTTAAAGCTCCTCTTTCTTTCTTGACTACAATACTTGGTTCCAAAAAAATATGAGGTCACTCAATCCCCACCCTCCCTCCTAAAAATTATATGTCCTTTCCCTCATGGAGATACACTTAGAGAAATATGTAGGATGGCAACTTTAGCTTAGAATCTTATTTCATAGAGTTTACTTCTACTTGGGGCATGAATAGAAGAATTTGTAGCTAAGGTTATGTGATTTTTATAGATACTAATATCTATTATAAATGCTTATATATATCTTCAATTTTCCAAGTAAGGAAGACTTAAAAATCAGATCTTGATTGCTCATGATGACTAACTCTTTCAACACAGAATTTTCTTTCTTTTTGGACTCTCCCTTTGACAAATTTCCATGAGAGGAAGTTAAGAGGAGTTCAGAGGGATCTTGATGACTTTAGAACTCACTTGATGAGGGATTATGAGTGGTTATGGGAAGATCAACATGAGTTTGACATAGGATGAATGAGGGAAGACAAGATGGGTGATGGGGTGTTTGTTATTCTTCATGGGCTACCAACTTCTCCTCAATTTTAAAGATTAGTCCATTTATGTCAATCATGTCACTATTTTTTTTATAATAGCCTCTCCTAATGAAATACATCCACTCTTCCCTTGATTTTTGAAATGAATTTATAACACCCCTAATGACATGTTTGGTAATCTCCTTCCCATACCCTTTTAATGTGTTAATGTTTATCATATTCTTCCCATGGTTCAATAGAGCTTGCTTAAGTCCAAATATGGAATGATTTGGGGCATGATTAGGTTGTTCAATAATGTTATGATATTGTCATGACTAATCAAAATGGAAATTAAGATATAAAGAGGGTATATGAGACTCATAGTAGGTTTGATAGTCCTAGTCATAGGGAAACTCATCATATGACTAATAAGGGGGAATACATGGTTGATATGGAGAAGGATAGGGTTCCAATGTGTCATGATAGAATTGGATAGGGTCATATGCTAGCTCATAAGAGGGTGGGAAACATGAATCTACCTCATATCCATCCATCCTTCACCATTAATCACATGAGAATGAATGAAACCATGAATGATAACCCATCTTACCTCTAAAATGAAGACTTGTTATGGCTAATATAACCTCCCTAACTATAAATCTATTGGTGTAGTTTTTAAAGCTCTCAAATATGGCTTCAAGGTAAAATCATGATTCAAGGCACTTGAAGCTCATCCCATCGAGCATGTTAGACCTATTAGAGACTCTAGGTTGTACCCTTGCTTAGGATAGGAGTGTCCATGCCCTAATCCTCAAAACTAGGCTAACATGGGAATGACCCTAGGCTATGGGTTACCTAATGTTTGGGTCAAACCTCTAGATTTTAAGTGTCTAGATCCTTTGATTTGATTTTTCTATTGCTCTTTCTAGGACCTAAATAATTGGGATGTAAAGGGTAAATAGAGGCATGATGAAAACCTACTCTAAAGTGTGGTGATGCACCTGATATCAACTATCCACTTATAAGCTTGAACTCTCAACACACTAACAAACAATGCATACATCTAAGAGACTATCTCTAATTACTTTTGAGCATCAATATTTCATCTAAAGGTTAGTGGAATGACTAAAATGAGAAGGTCAAGAGAAGAAGTTCTAGTTTAAGTCACTTTTAATCTGATTGGCACTTCAAACCTAAGCACTAAATAACCTACCAAGAAGATTGTTAAGACTTAGGTATGACTTGGACCTACAAAATGGAAAATCATTCCATTTTTGCATATTAAAAAAGCATAAACACAAAGTATAAACCATGAAGAAGCTAAAAAATGCTCTATTCATCATTTAAGAGGTGCATAAGTAGAAATTTTGGTAGAGTATCCTCATACCATCCTGAGGGATACAAATCAAGGATTAAAAACATGCATATATAGGATAAATGAGGAGAGAGTGAGGAGAATCCAGCATATAAGAGTTTAAAGGGGTCAATAATGACCACATTCAACTCAAAATAGTAGTTACAACAATTATACACTCCTTCAATCCTCTTATACATTAAACCTCCTTGGTGGCTCCTTAAATGAGCTATTAGAATTAGAATTTAGGTAAATGAGGTGGATTCAACACCAATTACACTATCTCAAAGGTTTGACTATGCTTAAAATAGTTGATCACATTCCCCTATGGTAGTTACAACCATGAATTAGGTCCTCATAACTATGTATCATCCCATTCTCTTTTTTGTCCAAGTGGTAAAGTTAAGAAACTATCTTATTCCTCCACTACAGCTTGTGAAATTCACATTGAATGCCTTTTAAATATTATTTATTAGCTTAACATCCCTGCATTTACTCATTTTATTAGCCTTTCAATGCCAACTTGACCTTCTTTGATGACAACATAGGCTAATTACTCCTATTAGGCTTTATTATCTATCTATTTGCATATTGACCTCCATGAAACCTATAATCAAGGATTAAAAAATTATTTGTAATTGTTATGCATGCCTATAGTAACATCCTCAACCATGAAATAGGCTTAGAGAAAAATTTAAAAACTTAAAAACCCACTTTTCCTTGTTGATTTTTTCATCTTTATTAAGCATGGAAGATTGGCAATTTTTTAGGTACTTACAGAGACCTCTAAGTCTGAATCCTTGAGCATGTTAAGCTTTGAGGAGTTGAATTAAATCTCAAACTTACCATTCTAAGAATTGGAATCATCAATAACTGCCAAACACCTTTCATTCTACTCAAGACCTTGTAAAATATGATATTTTTTACAGTTCCATACAATTTCCATATAGTCCAGTACTATTAATTGGATCCCCTCTAAGTTTAATTCTTGTCTCATGAGATATTCAAACCATCCCTAGGTGTTAAGGCATCAAAATATCAACTTTTCTAAGATTGGGTCTGCCTAGAGTTTTAGGGAGGTTTATGATTGTCTAGGGGTATTAAGGATGGTTTATAAATTATTGATGTCCAAGATCAAAATAAATGACATTAATCCTTAGGGAATATACCTACTCAACTTTATTTAATTTATTGGACTCCCATGCAAAGGATAAATAAATATATAAATGCCAAAAGGTGACCCTAAGGTAGTTTGTAGGCCATTTCTGAGTGCTTATGTTCTTAACATTCATTTATAAAAAATATCCTCACAATTCCAACAAATATATCATGTATTATTATTGAACATGGGCACCTAAAAAATACTATGATATTTGGTCCTGAGAGCTCATGTGATGGATTGGGTGAGTGCTTGAAGTTGGCACTTATAATGCCTATGTGTAGGGTTAGGTGCTTTGAGCAAAGTCTTAGAGTTATTCTAAATTTTCTCCATTTTTATCCATCTAAAATATCCTCTATCATATCTAAAACATCTTTATATGTGCCCACTTTATTATATAACTTGTTATAGGATCTTGAAAAATATTTAATGTGGCTTTAAGGTCTGTAGGTAGGCCTATATGACTAATGTTTGAGGCCTATCATCAAGACAAGTGACTATATTTTATCATGCTACACCTTATGAAGAGATAATATGACCCCTAAACACCATAATCCACTATGAAAAAAACATATAAGGGTTATAATTCCATTTGTAGACCTTCCAAACTTGATTTTGCATGTTTAAGATTCTAGACTAGTTATCTAGACATGTCTTGGTCTGAGACAAAATAGTGGGTATACCCATTATTCATATACCCAATACAATAGGATATTAACCTTTAATTATTCATTATAACCTTCTCCTTAAATTTTGGAGACTTAACTCTACCTCTAAGTGCCTCAAATGGTTAGTTTGGTCCAAACTTGCCCTATACTACCTACAACTATGACTAAGCATGGAAACTTGACTTTTTAAGACATATGTGGGTGATTTTATGGCTAAAAACCATTAAAAATATTATATATATATCTGTGTGTGTGTGTGTGTGTGTGTGTGTGTGTGTGTGTGTGTGTGTGTGTGTGTGTGTGTGTGTGTGTGTGTGTGTGTGTGTGTGTGTGTGTGTGTGTGTGTGTGTGTGTGTGTATTATACCTTTCTTCATCATACCCTATGGCTATATGGAGTGATTAACCCTTTAATTATCAAGCTTACCTATGTAGGGTTTGGGAATTAGGGCTTAAACTGAACCTATAATGTCTAAAAACATTATTCCTAAGGTTTCCTTAAGTGTATATCTATTTAAATTCCTTGGTAATATTCTTCAATCTCTTTAGGTCTTATCACCTTAATTACACTCTTTGTCTGCAACCTTTCTAGTATTCCCAATGCACATGAGTGTCCTCTTAGGGCAAATTGATTACATTTTGCTAAAACCCCTATGTTTTCCTTTTTTCACCTATACTTTGACTAATTATGGTCTCAAATTGATGCCAATACCTCACCTATGACTAATACATACAAATAAAGGAGACTTGAGCATCTCACACTTCTCAACTTGACTTGGCCTTTAAGACAACTGAAATAATAAATTAATTACATTATCAAGTCTGTTATAACTATTCTATAGGTGTATTTTCTACCTTCTTAGATGAGTGATGATGACTATTAGGTGTTACTTCCCTATCAACATGAATCTTTTTCTACATTGTGTTTATATGTTGCCTTGTTTATCATGCAAGATGAAGACACCCATCATGCCTTAGCAAGGTCACATGTGACCATCATGTAGTATGAATATCCAAAGGGGTTAATAATTAGGGATATATGAATATATATGGTCTACATTGTGTTTTAATCCATTTTTTGTGAATTATCCCACATCATCATTTACTTTGTGGATGTAGCTCCTTTAAAACTCTTGCTAAACTCTTATGCCTTAATTATCCCATACTGTGTTTTTAGAGGACCTTATTACAGACAGCCTAGAAGGGTTGGTTATAGGTGTTCTTATGTATCCTCAAACAACTATATGGTCATATAAACCTCAAACCTATATCTCTCTACTAATTAATCCTCATGGTGTATTCCTTACTCTTTACTCCTGACAACACATAGTGGTTTCAAACATGTCTCCTCATAGAATAGGTCTAAACCAACTGAAATAATAAATTAATTGCATTATCAAGTCTGTTATAACTATTCTATAGGTGTATTTTCTACCTTATTATATGAGTGATGATGACTATTAGGTGTTACTCCCCTATCAACATGAATCTTTTTCTACATTGTGTTTATATGTTGCCTTTTTTATCATGCAAGATGAAGACACCCATCATGCCTTAGCAAGGTCACATGTGACCATCATGTAGTATGAATATCCAAAGGGGTTAATAATTAGGGATATATGAAGAGATATGGTCTAAATTGTGTTTTAATCCATTTTGTGTGAATTATCCCACATCATCATTTACTTTGTGGATGTAGCTCCTTTAAAACTCTTGCTAAACTCGTATGCCTTAATTATCCCATACTGTGTTTTTAGAGGACCTTATTACAGATAGCCTAGAAGGGTTGGTTATAGGTTTTCTTATGTATCCTCAAACAACTATATGGTAATATAAACCTCAAACCTATATCTCTCTACTACTTAATCCTCATGGTGTATTCCTTACTCTTTACTCCTGACAACACATAGTGGTTTCGAACATGTCTCCTCATAAAATAGGTCTAAACCAATCAGTTAGTTGTATGTACTTATAATATTGTTGAATATGTTGTCTTAAAGAGGGTTTTGAGTGGTAATGTACCCTATTTTCCTTTTAACCTTTCTTTAAAATTATTAATTATCTTACTTTACCCCTTATTTGAACTATTATCAGCCTACTCACTTGAAATCACTAAATTATAATATAGTCCATGGTGAGGAGTGACTTGGCTATAGGTGATACTATAAGGTTGAGTTTTAGACCATATATAAATAGACCTCTTCATTGAGATTCCATTAATTGGGACAATCTTCCTTTTAATCTTACCTCAAGTACATGGTGGATCCAAACTCTATCCTCTAGAATTTTATTCATCTGCCTTTTAGCATAGTGATTATAGGCTTGCATATGATGTTGTAGGTGTACATATGGCTTGTGAGAGAGTGATTTAATGAATAGTTGGTTAATAATCCATCTATAAACTTTTTAGTTCCTTTAAAATATCTCATTATCCACCTTTTTCTTATGATAAATCCCTTTGATTCATTTCTATCAATCCTACTATTAATAATCTCTTGTCTTCTTCTCACTATATGGACTAATACAATCCACATGTGACATTTAGGTTGAATGTTTCCTTGATTGATTATGGTGCTCATATACAGTTAGTTTCTTGCTTTGGAATTCATAATAGTCATATTGTCTCTCTGATTTTTCCTTGAAATGTCTCATAATGTCCATTAACACTATGTTATAATAGCTATAAAAGGTTAACCGTAGGCAAGGTCTACCTTCTCTATTTAGGTTCATACCCAAAAGGGCTCATCACTTGTGACCTCATTCTTTATGAAGGTTCTAATGGATTATTGGTGGTCCATAAGCATGGTTAATTACTAAAGTGGAGGATGGGTGAGTGAAGGATGATGGTAATGGAGTGATAAGGGGATGGAAACACCAAAATAGGGGAATAACACATAAAAAATGATAGAGAGGATGAGTAAATTGATAGATAATGGATTATGGTTTGAAATGGATGGTGAGACCTTTTCATAAAACAACCACCTACACCTTGAGGAACCTCAAAATCCTACCCAAGCCATCATGAATCTTTTGAAGGAAAAATACAAAATATAGAACCTAGAATTGAAACCTTAAAAACTCCAAAAACCTTAAATTTCATGAAGAAACCTTAATTTATACTAATGAGTGGTGTAATGTGTTTAAAGGTAAAGAAGGTAATTTATAAGTTCTTGATGCTAATAGGGGAGTCTATAAGCTTATTGAGAAAGGAATGAATGTGTTTTATCAACATTCCAACACTTATTTCCATACTTTTGAGCTCCTTTTTTGAAGTTCTATATAGGTGTCTTAGACTACACATAGCCCATTACACAATGAATTCCACTTATGCATGAATCCTCCTCTTTTTGAGGTCCTATGAGGTAAAAAATGCCTAAAAACATTAAAAAAATTATTAGAATCACCTAGATACCTTTGTAAACTTTATCAATCATCTCATAACCCCTAAAAATCATTCAAACACCATGTTTAATACATCAAATTTTATTATAGGTTGTGAATAGAGACTAGTATTTAAGTATTTCCATTTCCATAAGCTCACACATGTGAGAAAAGTGTTGAAATTTCTATGGGAGGATCCCTTAAGACTTGAGACAATATAATAAGTGACTATATTGAGAAAAATAATTATAAATCCATGAAAAACATTGACTTGAATTTGGCATGTGCAGATGGGAAGTGCAAACACATTCCTTAACTTCTTAAAGAAGGTTCATAAATTTGAGGAGACCAATCTTAAAATAATTTCTCATGATGGGAAGATGTTTGACTCTAATTCTCATGGCCAAGATTTGGGACCTTGACTCTCTCTATCCTATATGGTAAAGTAAGAACCTGAGGAGATGTCTAAGCTTGCAAAGAAGGATTGAAGATGTGTAGAATGGTTTTAGGCTTAAATGAAATCCATTCAACCTAAAAACTTATAGGGACATTATACATGAGATATCTTTCAACCTTTGATCTTCTGTTGTATGGTATAGTTTGTATAATTTTGTACATGTGTAGAAAACTATCAAAAAAGAGTGTTTTTCATCATTGTTTCTACATTAAGACATCTTAATGCCATTTTTAGGTCAAATAATTAATATCATGAGTTTTCAATCCCTTTAAAAAAATCAAAACATATAATGGGAAGTGGAAAATCCACAACATGGCATGTGGGACCCACTTGGCTTGGTGGAAGCGGTGTGGGTGGCTCATAAAAGGACCTTAAGTGGCATGAAATTCATATGGGCATTATATGGCATGGATAAGACCAATTTTAAGACCTTATCTCAATACAATTAATCAAATAAGTCTCTTTTCTAAGGTTTGTAAAAGGTGACGTAGGCTCATGAGGTGGTTAGAGGAGTCATGAAGGAGTAAAATGGATTTTAGGATGATTATGTCATGTAAAATGACATAAATACATCACACTCTTCATTTTATAATCTCAAACCAATTCTAAAACATCTCCACATTAACTAAGACCACTAAAACTCCTTAAATAAGTTTAAGCACTCATTAGACTTCATGACTTCTTGTCAATGATAACTCTTATTTTAGTACACCACGATGCCTAACATACCATTCTAATGACTTAAATACACTCATGACAACATGGATTCAAACATAATACCATGATGCATCTTGATTCTCCTAATAATGATTCCAAGACTCTCATCAGGATAGGGAGACATGACTAAAACTAGGAGCACCAGAAGTAAACTAGTATGATGATCATTGAAATTTTTTGATATAGGGGGCTGACATTTGGCCTATGAGGCCAAAATGCCAAAAATGATTTGGAATCTTATTATCCACATTTATTAATTATTCAACACACATATATTCAATGGGGGCATGTTTTTGGAAACATGTCCTCCAAATTATAACTTATTTTAGTTTGTATAATTCTCCATATATAGTGGGTTCATGCTTATAAGCATGTTCTCCACACTTACATAGTTTTTAAATTGTCTAATTCACACATTTATATAATTACAATTCATAGTTGTGGAAAAATTATTCACATCGGTACCATTATTATACATAGTTTCATCATGACACATAAATAAGGTGTGTATGTTATGCAATGTGTGCCTAATATTGTAAAATTAAAAATTAATTTAAAAATTCAAAACACTCTCAAGGGATATCATCACCCACCAAGTCATACTTTTATGTACTATATTGAGCCAATTTATGGTAGTAGTTGGTTTAATTTTGGTATGGTTGAGGTGATTAGATCACTCAATATTTCCAAGTTTTTAGGCTGGACTTGATTGTATCATCTAACTTCACTAGTTTGATAGTTCAAGTTGACCTGGTTCACTCACACTCACCAATTTATAATTATGATTAGGTTACATGGTTTAGATAATATCAATTTTCATGTGGAAACTCATCTTCTCTCCAAGGTTGAGGGCATGTGTCATCCAATATCTCTCTATATGATGCAGGAGCATCATGATATGCTTCAATTCAATGATCTAAATACAATAAAGTATATTTAATCATAGTTTAAATATATCTAGTATGGATTATATTATCAATAAGTATCCTTTCATTTCTTCAATTTTCATTATAATAGGTTAAGTTAGTATGACTTGGATTTTCCCTCCAAAAGCTAAATATTTGAACTAGATGTGAATGCTTGTAAGGTATGTGAATAATTTGTAAAGGGAATAAACATTTATTGTATGGCCCTAAGGATTTATTACCTTAATTTAAATACATTTCATCTTGTGTATTATGTCTCTTCACAAAATAGTCTCACTAGAATAATCTCCTGCGTTGGAAGGAGCTTAAAGAAGGAAAAGAGATAAGGATAAGCTAGACAGAAGGGGAGAGAATTTTGGTTTTCCTTTAATAACACAAATAAAATTTTAATTTATTATAAGTGTTATATCACTAAGATAATATTCCAATCAATTAATCAACAATTATAAGATCAAATCATAGAGTCTTTGAAATAGGATGAGAAAATAGGAGTAACAAGGCCTCTAAGCCTATATATATGATATTTTTTAGGACTTAATATATATATGTTAAATATTTAAACAATAATAATTTGAGTCCTAAATATGATTTTCATATTTATCTAATTCCTAGGTGATTGGTTGTACATATGTTTTACTTCTATACCATGTTTTTATGGTAAAATTTAAGATTAAGAAGTCTATAATTCTAATCTGGTAACATAGTCAATTAAAAAGAGTATTTTATCACATTAATAAGGATTATTGTGAATTTAAAAACTTGTTATAATTTATTTATAATTTTAATAGTAAGGTTTCATTGGAATTTTATGGATTTTTTATTTATTTTTGAGACTTTTATAGTTGAACTCCACAAAACCTTGTTTTCCACATACATAGTCATACACAGTCATCTTGTTGCACATGAAAATAAGTGTATGATCTTAGTTAAAATATTTTAAAGGTTAAATAAGTTTATTAATGTCATAATATATGTTTTATTTTCATAAAAATTATATATCCTTTATGAATAATCATTAATAAGATCTTGGCTTCTGCAGACACAATCAACCCCTAGATAAAGGTAAACTTGAGAAAAAAAACTTGTATCTTGAAAATGAACCCATGAAACTTTATATTATGCCTATAAAATTTTAATATAAATTATTCCAAGAGTCTATTTGTGAAATTTTCTTATTTGGATATGTTTACACTCGACTATGTGTAGGCAAATAAGTATATATTCATCTAATAAGTCAGATTTGAGGCCATAAAGGTCATCAAACTTATTATAAAGGTTAGGAAAGTGTGGATGTAATGAGATAAAATTAAATTACACCTATAAATACTTGTATCAAGTGATATAATTACTATATAACCTTACAAGAAAAGTTTCAAACCTATAGTTAACATTAAAAGGGCTAAAAAAGAAGTTATTAACTATGTTTCTAATACTATTAGAGTTGTAAGCCTCAAAAGAGATAAAAATTATTTTGTTTGTTAGTATAAACACATGTTTAAATTTTACAAGGAGAATAAAAACAAATTTTCAGTGTGTAATCCCTCAAGAAGGTAGACTAGGCCTAAATAGACTTATAAAAATTAAACAGGGTTTGGACTGAACAGTTGATTCTTAAGGATTTGGGATTGCTTAGATATATTGAAATTGTGAAGCTTAATAAATATCTCTTATAGTATAATTAAAGGTATCAAAAGGTACTTATATATATTTTTTATTTTTCCTAAATTCAAATTCCTTTGAAGATAGTATATTAATGTTGTAGTCTAGGTCCTTATAGAGATTGTTGAGTTGTAGAGATAAAATTCTATAAGGTTACCATAAGAGATTAAAGAGAGGGAATTTTAATTAATATATTATCTTGTCTAAACCTTGGATAAGGTCATTGGTCTTGATAATACCAATATTAAATGGTAATCTATTTATAAGTTAAAATATATGAAAATCTAGTGGATAGAAAGGAGTAGAAGACCTACAAGAGATCTATTGATAAACACCTAATAGAGGTATGATTATGTGATTGGAATAGATAATGTAAAAATATAGTAATAAATAATCTTACATTCATATCAATCATAAATAAAACATGAATAGTGGGTCATGGGATAATTAGCTTTAGCATAGGCCTAACAAAATAAGAATTGATTTAGGATGTGAATGACAAGTTGTGAAATTTCCATCAATTTTGGTATCAGAGCTTAGGAAATATATTGAAAATCTAATTATTTTTTAAAAAGGTTGTAATTTTTAGGTAAAAAGTTAATAATCTTAGAAATCTTGACAGTGATTGATAAGAGAGAGGAAGAGAAATATTATTTGAAACTTTAAGTTGAAAAAAAGTAAAAGTGAAGTGGCAAGAGGAATCCCTAAATCCATAGAGACTTGAAAGTGAGACAGAGCTGGTAGAATCTAAAAATATATATCAAGAGAGAGTATAAAATATAAATAGAGATTAATACAAAGGACTTGATTTGGTACCAAAATACTAGGTGTAAGTAAAAAGAGCCTAGGTGAGGTGTTAAGAAGCAAGTGGGATACACTTGATGAGAAAAAAAGAGGCATGATGAGGCTTAAAATAAGAAGGTAAAGGTGAGATTTATAAAAGGAAAGAGATAAAATATAGTGAAAGGATTAGAAGGGAATTGCCATAAAAAGGTGAGATAAGATACTAAGAAGAAGGATATATATGTGGAGAGAGATAGCTTAGATGAGGCTGATCTTGGTAGGCATGATACAAGTCTTATAAGAATCAAGACAGAGATTATTTGTAAGAATCAAGAGGATGGTTTAGTGATATCTTAGGGAAATCATTGAGAATAAGAAAATATAACAAGAAACTATCAAGTTTAAAATGCATCTAAGGATGCTAGCAAAGCAACCTAAGAGGGAGAATAAAGAGACAATAAAGCCTCAAAAGATTATATCTAATGATTTATTTTCATGTGTGTATATAGGTGATAAGATAGATGAATAAGAATCCCAATTTGAGGGCATAAAGTCTGGAAGTATGAAATAAGACAAGCATAAACAACATGCTAACATTAAATGAGATGATGTAGATATTGAAGAAGCTAAGATGGAGTTATTAAAGATATTAAACCAAGAAAATGTTGATCTAAGAATTGAAGATGAAATACCAAATAAAAATATAAAGAATGGATGGATCATATCAAATGGAGAGGTAACGCTTCCTCAAATTTTTGTAGCTAATTATGATTTTAGTTTTGAATAGTAGGTATGGAATATAAGGAGATGGAGTCCTTCTTGATGGACTTCAACAAAGAAGATGAAGTGAAGACTAATCTAGTTAGGCTAATAAGACATAAGTAAAACCAATAAAAAGGAGACAAAGGTAAAATAAAGCATGTGAATAAAGAGTAGGTATAAAATTATTGGAAAATAAGAAACAAGAATCAGAATTTCAATTTAAGAAGGAGCTCAAATATTTTCCCACCAGGGGAGTCTGATGTAGGAGCATCAGTATATGCTTCAATTCAATGATGTAAATGAAATAAATTATATTTTATCATATTTTTAAGAGATATATTATGGCTTATATGATAAAAAAGGAACCTTTAATTTCTTCAATTGTCATTATAACAAGTCAAGTTAGTATGACTCAAATTTTCCCTCCAAAAGCTAAATATTTTAACTAGATGTGAAGGCTTGTAATGTATGTGATCAATTTTTAAATGGCATAAACCTTTATGATATGACCCTAAGGATTTAATACCTTAATTTAAATACATTTCACCTTGTGGATGATGTAATTTCACCAAATAATCTCACTAGAATAATCTCCTACATTGGAAGGAGCTTAAAGAAGGAAAAAAGATAAGGGTAAGCTAGAAAGAAGGGGAAAGAATTTTGGTTTTACTTTAAGACCAAAAGTAAAAAAAAAATATTAATTATTAGTTTCTTAAAACCATTATATTATTCCAATAAATTAACTTCAAGTATAATATTGAATCATAAATTCTTTGAAGGGGGATGAGAAAATAGGAGTAACAAGGCCTCTAGGCCTATGTATGTGATAGTTTGTAGGATTGTATATGTATATGTTGAAGATTTATTATTAAAAAATTGTTTTATTTGATACCTAAATAGGAGTTTCATATTCATTTAATTCCTATATGAGTGGTTATACATATGTTTTACTTATGTAGCATGTTTTTGTGATATAAATCAAGCTTAAAAAGTCTATAATTCTAATCTGGTAACACAGTTTGTTAAAAAGAGTATTTTCTCACATGAATAAGGAATATTATTAATTTAATCACTTTTTCTAGGTCATTTAAAATTTAAATTGTAAGGTTTCATTCAAATTTTAAGGATTCTGTATGGATTTTGAGACTTTTATTGTTCAACTCCATAAACCCCTATTTTACACATACACAATCATCTTGTTGTAGGTGTAAACAAGTGCATGAGCTCAATTAAAGGATTGTAAAGGTTGAATAAGGTTATTAAGGTCATACTATAGTTTTTAATTTCATTAAAAATTCTATATCCTTTATAAATAATCATTAATAAGCTCTCAACTTTTGCAGACATGGTCAAATCCTAGATAAGGGCAAACTTGAGAATAAAGTCATGTATCTTGATAATAAAACCATGAAACCTTATTAAAATTTGTAGTATGCCTCTAAAAGTTTAATATAAAGTATTCCATGTTTATACTTATGAAATTTACCTATTTGGAGCCATTTACACCTGATTGTGTATAGGCAAAAAATTATATAGTCATTTGATAAGTCAGATTTGAGGTTGTAAAGGTCTTAAAACTTATTATAAAGTTTAGAAATATGTTAATGTTAGGATATAACCTTCAATTACACATCCTAATACTTTTAACAAGTGATATACTTAATATATAAACTTCAAATAATATTTACAAACCTATAGATGACCTCAAAAGGGCTAGAAAAGAAGGTATTAATTATGTTTCTTATGTTATTGGAATTTTAAGCCTCAAAAGTGATAACAAACACTTTTTTTTTTTTAGTATCAGTACATGTGTATATGTTCCAATGAGAATAGAAAACAGGTTTCATCTTTTAACCCCACAAAGAAGGTAGGCTAGGCCTAAATAGACTTATAAAAATTAAACAAAGTTTGGACTAAACATTTGATTCTTGAGGATTTGGGATTGCTTAGAGATTTTTAACTTGTGAAGCTTCATAAATAAATCTAATAGTATAAATCAAGGTTTTATTTTAAATGGTCCTTATACATATTGTTGAGTTGTCCTAAATTCAAATTCCTTTGAAGATAATATATCAAATTTGTAGTCTAGTTCCTTCTATAGATTATTGACTTGTAGAGATAGAATTTTGTAAAGTTGTCATAAGAGATTAAAGAGAGGGAAGTTGAATGAAAAAATTCTCCTATCTAAACCTTGGTTAAGGTCATTGGTGTTTATAATACCAATATTAAAGGGTAGTCTATTGATAAGTTAAAATATATAAAAAATTAATGGATAGAAACAATTAGCAGACCTATAAGAAATCTATTGATAAAGACCTAATCGAGGTATTGAGTAGAATATTGGCATAGATAAGGTAAAAATAGAGTAATAAGGAATGTTACAACTATATCAATCATAAATAAAATATGAATAGTGGGTCATGGGCCAATTATATTTAGTTTAGGCCTAATAAAATAAGAATTGATCTAGGATATGAATGACAAGTTATAAAATTGCTATCACTATCTCATTAGATATATGCACTTTCCAAATTTATATATTTGACTTAATATTAGTTTTAGTGATTCTATAGCTCCAAAAACATGAATGGAACCACCAGTGTTTGATAGGGTGCTAAATTAAATAACTAAGAGGATGGAAGGCTAAGGGGTTTTATGGCCTACAGGAGGTCTATAGTGGCTATCTGATTTGCCAGCTTACACCAAGTTATAGATAAACTTGTAAACCAAGTTATGACTAATATGAATAAGCACATAAATTATGCAAGCACCTCTATCAGATCTAACCATATTAAATCAAGTGGATAAATCTATACTATTTATTGTATGAATAATGTGAAAACTATAATATCAAATGAAAAGAGAACAAATGGAATGTAAATCTAGAAACTAAGGCACTTTGAGGCCAAATTAAATATGTTTTGAGAAACAAATACATTTTAAAGAAAGGTTTAAAGAGCATGCCTATTCTATATTTGAGCTATCTTTTCAAAGCAACACTATTATTTTCTAATAATGTAATGTTCTAGTTATCTTTTCAAAGCAACACTATTATTTTCTAATAATGTAATGTTCTAGTTTTAGAGAGAGAGAGAGAGAGAGAGAGAGAGAGAGAGAGAGAGAGAGAGAGAGAGAGAATGTTTAACTAGTTATCTAGTTTGTCTTGAGCATGTATATTTATACTATGTAATGAGGAATGATTCCAAATAGAGAAATGATATGTGATAATACATATTTCAAGAAATTAAAGTACTATATAACCATACACAAATCTAAATAACTTTAGAAACTACTCTAATTAGTGCACAAAACAACTATTTTTCTAAAACAATTCAAACCCTATCATGTATAATACAACAAATAAACAAAGAGTTTCACTTTGTAAATTAAAGTACCCTCATCTCAAGATCAAATAATATGTGTATACTTTCTACCAACCAATTTTCCAAGCTAAGAGTCAAGAGAGGAAGAAGATCAGGCTATGTGTAGGTTGAGTCTAGACCAAGAGCCAAAAGTTATGGAAGAGGTGAAGAGGAAGCTAACAATCTAAGAAATCCAATACAAGGAGAATAAGAGATAGGTTCAATTGAGTTTTATGGGAGTAAGGAGTAATCCACAAGAATCAAGGACACTATCAACAATAATGTGAATCAGTAATGGAAGTTTCAATAGAGTAGGGTATCCCTTTTCACAAAAAAACTATTATGCCAAGCAAGAATCAAGAGAGACTCATGGAGGTAGCCAAGCTTTTGATGTGACTGATCAATGGAGAAGATCAGAGCATAAATATAGTAATAGTGAATGTAGAGGCTCAAATTAATTAGTAAATACTAATATAACTCAACCTTAATCTGCCAAACCATAAAAAAACTAGTCATTTTTAGCCATTTGGGCCCATTTGGGGAACTTTTTCATGCTTACTACCTAGGTTGTAACCTAGGCCATAAATTTTATGAAGGAGATATGTGGCTTAGGCCATGATTCTCATTCCTAAGCCATGGCCTAGGTCAAACAAGGGCTTAGGCAAGTCAAAAATCTTTTGAAAGCGTCATGGGGTCCCTTAGAGAGCCCATCTGGCATGAGAAAGGGCCAAGGTGGATTGAATATGTGTAGGGGGTGAGAATATCATGCAAGAAAGGTCCACGTGAGTGGCATATGTCTCTAAGTGGGATTACCATGTTTGTTAGTCTATATGTGAGCTGATGTGTAATCATAAGGAGGAGTAGGGTCATGGGATGTATGATTACATATGCCCCCAAGGTACAAATAGTTAGTGTTTAAATGAAAAAGGAGTGTTTTATAGTACCTAGAAGCCACACAAAAGAAAAGGAAATAAAAAACTAAAAAGATAAAATAAAATATTACCTTCACATACCAGATAAGGATGAGGGTGGAAGAATTTAATGGCACGATCCATGGGTGAGAGTTCAAATACAACATAATCCAAAATCTAACTCCAGCTCTGGATTTAGATCCTAAAAATAAGGTACATAGTGATATAAAATCAAATCATACTATCTATAATGACATGCACTAAGGCATCATCCCTATTGCTCTCATTACAAGGGATATAAGTGAACTAGATGTCCTCAAAGAAGGAAAGCAAATTGCTTGATACATCAAAGAGGGGGAGAAACATAGAGCTAAGGATGGCCCAAACACTTGTGAGTTGATACATGGATAATAGTGAGTCAGAGAATAATTGCACATAACACACACCTAACTCATGGGCATTGATTAAGGTTCTAATGATTATGTGATACTCGATGGCATTATTCATTTTATTTATAAGGAAAAAACTAGCTAAAATAGGCTCATGGCCCCACAAATCATTAATAAACCAAGCCACAGTTAGTGGTCTTAGGTTTCCTTGACTGTCACCATCTGTGTGAATCACCACTAAGATGTGCATCATGATGGGGGTCAAGGATACAATATTAGCAACTACTAAAAGGTAATCTCAAAGTAAGGTATTTTAAATGAGTTGCATGATGGAAATAAATAATGAAACTGAGACACAACCATAATGGTTAACCAACACTGACCATGGGAAGAGGTAATAAGGGGAAGTGGGGGGAAGTTTATAGAAGATGAAGACCAATTAGTAAGACTAGAGCAAGTCCCAAATCATTATAGCCAACTAATGACCCTACCTATAACCATGAAATTAAAATAAAGATATGGAGCTAGAATGGATTGAACATATAAAATTAGAGAAAATACTAACTAAATTAAGTACATCAAGTAACTTTTATCCCTAGGTGCCCACAAAATGGGGCATAGGCTTAGGAGGTCAATGGAGACCTGGAAGGGATCTTAAGGACCAAAATGAGGACATATCAAGACCAATTAATCCTTATATTTAAAAATTAAATCTTCCAATATATTCAAAACATGCTAAAACCTCTAAAGTAGAGGTTTCATGGTCTAGAATGCAAAAATGGGAAAAACACCCAAAAGGGTCCCATAAGGTGTATCCAGTAAGGAGTACATGGGCCTAACAAATAAGAGGACTTGGGGTCTAGGAGACTATAATGGTCCCAAAACACACCCAAATAATCCTCAAATATGTAAACAAACTCTACCATTATGCCTAGAATAGACCAAAACCTCTAAGATGAAGGTTATGAGGATCTGGGAGTAATGATGGAGAAAAATAGAAGCCCATAAAGGCCAAAAATAAGGGTTTTTTTCCTAGGTTGTGGCCTACCTAGGAAAATATATAGATTATACCATTTTTAGGGTGTGGCCTCACCCAAAAACCCATGGCTTGGGCCAGAAAGGGCCAAAAATAAGCATGGGGAGCCTGGTATGGCTTAGAACTAGCCTAAAAAGCAAGGAAAAGAGGGAAAGAAGAAAAGTATAGTTGTGAGCTTGTCAAAACATGTTTTTCTTGTTCCACTATGTGCATGATTGATCTAAGGTCATGTTACTCTCTTGTGAAGATTTTATGAAGAGTTGGAGTGTTAGAGGCAAGAAAGTCATTTCAGCGAGTAGAGCTACCACCACTTTGCAAGGCTAACTATGAGGGAGTGTCTCAATGCTAACCATAATGAGAAGTAAGGAGGGGTGGTAAGAGGCCCATGATAGATGAATAATATCTAGGGAATTTTAGACAAATTCATGAGAAACCATACACTAATCCACATAACCTACAAGCACTGTAGATAAGGAGAGAGGGAGTTGGTAGAGGGATAGCTTATATTAAGCAGTAGCCTAACCAGCTAAAAGAAGAAAAAAACTCTGCTTCTATCCCAAGATGCATCTAAAAAGGAGTGCACAATCCAAATGGCTAAGGATACCTATAAGGCTTTGATGGTGGATGCCACAAGAGGGGCAATCCACTAAATAGAGGCCTAAAGATGGTGTTCTAATAAGCTTTGAGGCTCACCAAAGCACCATAGACCTAGGCCTGGGCCTGCCCCTGCAGGTAGGCTACCACTTCTCCCTAGCTCAAGTTTTAAACCTGAGTTAGGCCAATAATTAGCCTATGAATAGGATTAAAAATAGGGAAAATTTGGGAAGAACAATATGGAGCATCCATATTTTTAGGTTCACTAGTCATGACCCAAAACATAAGAGTGCCAAAGGTAGGGTCATTATTAGTAAACAAGACCTCTGAACCCAAAAAAGTAAGATGATGGTAGTGTGTATAATTTATAAGCATGATCTTTTTGTAATCTCTCCTCTCATTCCATAGGTTGCATGTTATACCATGGATGGTATAGCACTCAAAATTAAACTTAGTAACTCTAGCAATCTCTATTGGAGATGCATTGAGAGATTTGATACTTCAATGGGAAAAGTGAAATGAAAGGGGAAGCTCAATGTTTAAGGAGACATATTTAAATAGGTCTCTAAAAAGGGATGAACTAAATTTTCATCATAGGGTAGGGGAAGGATTTGGCTGACACATGCCAAATTCTAAAGGAGTGAACACTACTTGATACTCAACTAGATCATAATGTTCATCCTTGAGAAAATGAGACTCAGTAGTAGGGGTGTGTGGGCATCCATAGAGCCCCATGAGGAGATAGCCAAATCCTTACCTAAGGGATTTATCTTTGCATAGAGTAATGCCTAGGGATCTGGGTCATCCTCCATGGTGTGAACCTCACTTCATGCATAAATTGCACCATGCAAAATGTGGTTGATGTGATAGCTTGCATGGTAGTGGTCTAAGGACAACCAAGAATCATGTTGTATGAAAGATCAATGTCTAACACACAAAACTTGATTCTGACTATCTTGGGGCCAAACTTGACATAGAGCTTCATGTTTCCCACTAGCATACTTATGTTGTTATTGAAACCAACATAGTTATGGTGAGAATTAGAGAGCTTCTTCCAACTAATCCTAAGCTCGTTAAATACATGTAAGGGGATGATATTCAATGTATCTACTTCATTGATAATGTATCAATTCATTTAGAAATCATAAATGAAAGTCCTGATATATAGAGGGAATCAAGCCCTCTTTGTAAAAATGGAAGCATCTAACAAAGAGGCTAGGTATAAATATAAGATAGGAGGATGAGGATGTTCATGTGAATTAGATTTGAACAACACTTTGACATCATCATGTAGTGGACCCTCATGAGAGAAACCAAGCTAATCAAATATGAAACCCCTTTGCTTAGGACAAATGTGAATAAGGTCCCAAATGTATATCCTAATTGAGAGGCCCTATAACTCCTCTATGATGGATTAAGGATGTTGTCTAGCCTAGAGAGGGATATTATAACTAAAGTCAAATATGACTTTAGGGTTCCCTACCCTTATGGGCTTGATAGGAGGCCCAACTCCATTAGTCTCTCCAATAAGGTTGGTGGCTCGATTGTAGCATGTGTTGACAAAGCACTCATACCTAGTAGAGGCTATGTTAGTAGTAGTAATAACCTTGCTACTCTCATGTTTATCTTTCCCTCTTGGTTTAGCCTAGGAGGAGGAGTTAGAAGAGGTAAAATATAAAGAAGGAGAATGTAGGGCCTTAGACTTTGATTTCTTATTTTTCTTCTTTTTCTACTTATCATGGTCAATCAAAGGCTCCTTGAAAACATTCAACTTGTGTCTAGGTTTTTCAAGAGGAGAACTCTATGACAAAGGCAAGGCTTTCCCACTAGACTTTTTGGTAGCATAATTGGCATCATTGTGTCCCTTCATTTGATGGTAATTTCAAAACTTAGTAGGGTCATAAGGAAACATCATCTATTGTTTTTAGTTCTTGATTTAAAATCCTTCTTTTTAGTTAGCTTCTTGCTCAAAGCATTCATCTCATGGTTTTCCTTCTTGTCCTTCTTCTTAGGAGGAGAATCAGTGACACCATCACCAATCACATTATGGTTATGATCATGTGAAGAGGATGACTTTTGGAAAGGCATGGGCCATATTCCCACATGCACCTAAAATACTTCAATCTTTATACATTCATTAATAGTTTTATCATAATAGGTGGGTTCACACTTGAATATCTCAAGGTGAACCTTTTGTCTTAATGCTCATTTGAATATATCATAAATCTAGTCATCTATGAACCTAGTCCTACTCGTATGTACACCTAAATTCCATCTATACACAAAATCAAAGTTTGATGCAACCTTGGCTTGCTTCATGAAGGTGAATGACTAGATGTCAAGGTTATAGTGTCTTGAAATATCAAAATACTAGAGTAAGTCATCCAAAAGGAGTTAGAAACTAGAGAGAGAATCTGGAAGTAGATTCTAAAACTATATGAGATCTTTAGCTCATAGAGAATGAGTGAAGAGATTCAACATCATGCTTTCATCCTTTTATTAATATATATGTGACATCATTAATGTCATGATATGATTTTTATTAATGGAGTCTTGAGTCCCATTGAACTTAGGAAATTCAAGGATAAGAGTAGGAAGGCCAATAACATGCACCTAATGGGATAGAGGATTTTGATGAAGATCCTCATAAGCATGGTTGATAATAGGTTGGAGATGATCTCTAAGAGAGTTATCATGATGGGAATGATGTTGCCTATACCTATATACATCATCATAACCATGTTCATGAAGAGGATGATGTTGAGGTGGCTCCTGATAGGGAGGATGCTCATGATGGAAATCATCTCTACCACAAGGTGGGGAATGGCCATGGGAAGTGTGACGGACCCCATAAGGATGATGAGAATATGTGGCATACTCATGGAAGTGGTCATTATGACCAAAATATCATGTGGTCACATTCCATTAGATGAGGTTCAACCAATGGGTGTTGATGCTCCTGATAAACATCCCATAGATCTCTAGTCTATAAGTGATGATCAAAATTAGCACGCTCATCAAAAACTCTAAATTAAGGGATAGGATGATGGGAGGACTCCCCATTATGGGGATTCCTTATCAAGTTGGAATAAATATGACCCATAGCATGGATATGAGGGTGTTCTTGCTATAAAGTCTCTAGCTAGGAAAGAGGTGGGGAACTCATTCAAGAACTAGTTGAGGCACTTAAAATTGAATGGGTGTTAGCTCTACCTCTAGAGGAAGCATGTCAAATATTAGGGGGAGAAGTATGTACTTTATCTACCTAAATTAATATATGTAAATCATATATGATCACTATAGCTCATTAGGCCCTAACCATTCAAAAATATCCTCATCATCTCAAACAAGTGAATGAGATGTAGCATGAGGCTAAGATGAAACATCCTTAGATGAAAGAAGCTCAGACTAGTGAAAAAGATGTTGAGTCTATTAGTTGTAGATCTTCCACTATTATTTCATTTTTAACAAGAGATGGTCTATGCCACTATGTTGGGTCAAGGGGACCTCCTATGTCCTATGATGTTCCATTGCAACCATGGCTTGCTCATCAGTGATCTTAGGTATGACACCCTAAATTTGATAGGATTGGTATCCCAAGGGTGGGAGACTATACATGGATGCAATGAAGAAAGATAAACATAAAAGATAATATAAAAGGAAAACTAAAGGAGAACTAATAAGTAAAATGACATAGAACCAAAGCAAGAGAAAATAACCAAGGCAAGAGTTGAAACACAACTAAAATAAAATCCTAACAGCTAATAGAGGGGAGTTGGCTAAAAGAGATATAAATAGGATAGAACTATCATAAGACTATAAGTGAGGCCCCACTAAGTGTGAAAAAATGTAGCTCCAAGAATATTAATGGAACCACCAATGTTTGGTAGGGTGCTAAATCAAATAACTAAGAGGTTACAAGGCTCAGGGGTTTTATGGGCTATAGGAGGTCTATAGTGGTTATCTAGTTTGTTGGTTTCCACCAAACTATAGACAACCATGTAAACTAAGTTGGGGTTAATATGAAAAATCACATAAATTATGTAGACACCTCTAGTGGATCTAACCATAGTAAATCAATTGGCTAAGAGTATACTATTGACTACATACACAATGTGAAAACCATAATATCGAATGAAAAGAAATAACAAATAGAATGTAAACATAGAAACTAAGTCACTTTAAGGCCAAATGAAAGATATTTTAAGAAACAAATAAATTTTCAAGAAAGGGTTAAAGAGAATTCCTATTCTACATTTGAGTTATCTTTCTAAATCAATACTATTTTTTCTAATAATGCAATGTTTTAGTTTTAGTAAGAGTGAGAGAGAGAGAGAAATAGAATGTTTAATAAGTTATCTAGTTTGTCTTAAGCATGTATATTTATACTATGAAATGAGGAATTCTTCTAAAGAGAAAAATGATATACCATAAAGGAATATTTCAAGCAATGAAAGTAATCTTTAACCATACATAAATGTAGGAAACTTCAGAAATTACTCTAAGAAATGCACAAAATAACTATTTTGCTAAAATAATTCAAACCCTAACATGTATACTACAGAAAATAAACAAGATTTTCACTTTGAAAAGTAAATTTACCTCATATAAATCTCAAAAAATATGTTTATCCAAGCTAGGAGGTAAGAAAGGAGGAAGATTAGGTTGTGTAGGTTGAGTCTAGACCAAGAGCCAAAATCTGTGGATGTAGTGAAGAGGAAGCTACCAATCTGAGAAATCCAATACAAAGAGCACAAGAGATAGGTGTAATGGAGTATTTTAGGATCAAATATTAAGAAAAAATATTTACAAACATTATAAATAGTAATGTGAATCATTAATGAAAGTTGTTATAGAGTGGGGCATCCTTTTTCACAAAGAAAGCTATTGTGATAATAAAGAAGCAAGAGAGACTCCAAGAGGTAGCCAAGATTTGTATGTGAGTGATCAATGGTGAAAATCAGAGTAGAGATGTAGTAAGAGTGAATGTAAAGGCTCAAATTAATGAGTAAATGCCAATATAACTCAGTCCTAATATACCAAACCATAAAAAACTAGTTGTTTAGCCTTGTTTAGGGTACTTTTTCACATTTATAGCCTAGGTTGTGGCCTAGGCCATAGCTTTCATGAAGGAAACGTGCATCCTAGGATGTTTTTTTTCCTTCTTAATCCATGTCTTGGGTCAAACAGGGGCTTAGGAAAGTCAAAAATCTCTTGAAAGGGTCCTGAGGGGTCCCTACAGAGCCTGTCTGGGATGAGAAAGGGCCAAAGTGGACTGAGGATGTATAGGGGTGAGAATATCATGTGGGAAAGGTCCAAGTGAGTGGAAGATGTTTCTAATTAGGATAACTAGGGTTGGTATTTTTTACATGATCTTATTTTTAATCATAAGGAGGATTAGGATCATGGGAAGTATGATTACATATTCATAATGATATATATTTTAAATCAAGTTGCCAATAGGCAAGGAAATTACATCAATACACAGATGTATTCCTAAGCCTTGCTCTATTAATTTAAATATGTTCAATACATTTAATATCAGATTATATACACTTATTATTTACTATAACATATTATTTTTAGGTCATTCACCATAAAATCACTCAAGTTAGACTCAATCAAAAGTAAGGTTTGTTATACACACATAGGTACACATTTCTTTTCCTTTAAACTAATAATTTCATTACTCTATTAAAGGGTGGGAATGTAGTGCTACACCCCTAACCTATCACATGTATAAGGATAAGAATAGTTTACTTGTAGCTTAATTATCCCTTTTTTATGCTATATCACATTTCTCTATGCATTCATTTGGTTATTAGGTTGGCCTATAGAGTAGCCACGGCCTAGATAGACTATATATAGGAGGTAGTGGGTAATTATTTGTTATAATATTGTGAATTCTACTCTTATTGAAACTTGTGGAGGTTGTCCCCTCAAAGTGGCTTGTCTATTATCATATATTCTATTATATTTCAGTCATATTTGGATCTATTTCTTCTATTCTACTTTATTGTTGAAGTAATTTCATTACAAGTGGTATCAGCACTGTGATTTGGGCAATCTTGTGGGTGAAACCCTAATTTTTTAAATTTTGTTATATATAAAAAATGTTTCAAATTTCTCTAAATTGTTTTGGTTATAAATAATTAAATTAATCTTCCATTAAAATTTAAACTCATTTGGATCTATTTTTAAAAAGTTATCACCATTTTAGGTTTTTTCATAAAATTGCTCTATAGTGCAAAATTCAAAGAATTTTTTTGAGTCATTTACATTTTTGGAAATATTATAAAAATTTGGCTAGGGTATATTCTTTGTATTTTTTTATTTGAGGCCGATATAAGTCCAAAATCACTTGGTCAAAGTTGGGTCAAAAGTGCCAATCAAGGTCGACATCGTAAAGCCCTTTTATGGCAGGTCCACAAACTTAGGGCTGAGGAAAGAGTGCTAAAACTCTAGGTAAAAATCCTAACAAGGAAGAGATGGATTCATAAGGGGGATGTACTATATCCTTTCTACTAGGGTTCTCTGACATAGATCACAAAGTGAGTCAACTTGACTATAGTGTGTAAGGTATTCAAAGTGAGGTGCAAGGCATACAATATAATATGAAATCCATACAAGATAGTTTGGTAGATATCATGATGGATTTGAAAAATAATCAATAAAATCATCTAGCTATCGCTATTTCAAAACCCCACCAGGGTAGTTCTCCCAACCAGTCTACTTCAAATCCAACTACATTGCCACAGAGGAACCTATTACCAAAGGTGGATATGCACAAATTTGATGGAAAAGATCCACTCAATTAGATCATCTAAATGGAGAATTTTTTTGATCTACATCAAATCCTAGGTGGACAAGAGGTTTCCATGGCATCCTTGTATCTTGAACATGATTAATTCATTTGGTATCGATGGTTGTGTGCTTAAAAGAAAAAGATGACTCTCAGTGTCACCTGGTCAATTTTTACAGAGGAACTACAATTACACTATGGCAATAGTGTGACAGAGAATTACTTTAGCCAACTAGAAAAATTGTGATAGACTGGATATGTTAAGGATTACATTCATCATTTTTAGAACCTATCCTTATGTGTGGAGACATTTTCTGAAGAGAACTTGAATGACCTATTTTTGGGTGGACTCAAATACCACATTCAATATGAGGTATTCATATTTAATCCACTTAAGATTTTTGATTCTATTATCATGGCATGCTTAGTTGAGGAAAAATCCATAGCCAATAAGAAGCAACCATTCACTCCCTTCAAAGATCATAGCATATCGACACTAATAATTCCTCCACCTACCAAATTGACCCCTTAGCAAATTAAAGAGAAGCATGTAAAAGGATTATGTTTCGATTGTGACAATAAGTAGAGCAAAGGACATAGATGTGCTGATAATAATTTATTCTACATTGAGGGATCCAATGAAGATGAAGAAGAAGATGATGCCTCCAGTGATGATGAGCAAGAGACAGAGGAGGTACCTGAAGATTCCTAACCTACAATCTCTTATCATGCACTTACAAGTATTAGCACTTCACAAACTCTTAAGGTGGTGGGTTTCCTCAAGAAATAGAAGGTGAAAGTGTTGATTGATTCAAGGAGCACACATAACTTCATCAACCATAAGTTGGCCACTCAATTGAGCTATTTCATCTACCCAGTACCAAAATTTTAGGTCATGATTACAGATGGTGGCACAATTAATTATTTAAGCAAATGCCATAATATTAAGCTTGTTATGGGTGAGTACAATCTCAATTCTCCTATGTTTTCTATTCCCATGGGTAGCATAGACATTGTTTTAGGAGTCCAAAGGCTCATAACCTTGGGTACCATTGAGATGAACTTCCAAGAACTATTTATGCACTTTCATTTTGAAGGTAGGAAAATTGAACTACGTAGATTACAGGCAAAATTTCCATAATTGATTAGTTCACATCAGATGACCAAGATGTTAAAAAAGGGGGTAGAGGAAGTTATTGCATGATTAGGTTCCATATAATTTCAACCCACACAGGCATCTACACATCCTGATCTATACATGATTCTTGATAAATACCCATCTATTTTTGGGGCCATGCCAAAAGGACTACCACCAAAAAGAGAACATGATCATGCCATTCAACTACTTCTAGGGAGTCAACCACCAAATATCAGACCATATAGATATCTATATGCATATAAGAGTGAAATTGAAAATATGGTCCATGAGATGTTGGAGGTAGGGATCATCAAACATAGCCAAAGTGCATATTCATCACCAGTCATCATGGTGTAGAAGAAGGATGACACATGGAGGATTTACCCAGATTATAAGGAACTCAACAAGTACACCATCAAAGATAAGTTTCCTATTCTAGTAATTGATGATTTACTTGATGAGTTACATGGTGTTAATTATTTCACAAAATTAGATCTTCGCTCGGGGTACCATCAAATTTGAATCAGGGAAGAAGATGATCATAAAACTACTTTTAGAACACATGAGGGCCATTATGAGTTTTTGGTAATTCCCTTTGGTCTTACAAATGCACCATCTACTTTTTAGAGCTTGATGAACACTATTTTAATCCTTTTTTAAGGAAGTTTGTGTTGGTATTCTTTGACAACATATTGATTTATAGTCAGACATGGGAAACACATCTGCAACATGTGAAATAGGTATTGATAGTTTTGGAGAAGCATCAACTTTATGTGAAGCCATCCAAATGTGATTTTGGAGTATAGGTTGTAGAGTACCTAGGTCACATTATTTCCCATGAAGGTGTCAAAGTTGATCCCTAGAAGATCAAAGCTATGATGGAATAGCCCATGCCAAAAACTCTCAAAAACCTCTGAGGGTTCTTAGGACTAACAAGTTACTACCAAAGATTTTTGAAAGGTTATGGCAACATAGTAGCTCCACTCACTGCATTTCTAAATAAGGATGCCTTCCATTGGAATGATGCCACCACCAAAGCATTTGAGAAACTAAAAGTAGCTATGTGCACCACTCTAGTGTTGGCTACTCCAGACTTCTAAAAGACTTTCACTATTGAATGTGATGCTTTTGGATCTCAGTTTGGATTAGTACTAATGTAGGAAGGAAGACCCATTTCATTTGAGATTCATCAATTCAAAGGTAATAATCTACAAAAACCTATCTATGAGAAATAAATGATGGCTATTCTTCATGCAGTTAAAGAATGGAGGCCCTATTTGATGGGTAGACACTTTAAGGTGAAAATGGATCATGATAGTCTCAAATAATTTTTGGAGTAAAGATTATCATATAAGGAACAACAAAAGTGGGTAACCAAAATTTTGGGTTATGATTTCAAAATCATCTAAAAGAAGGGTAAAGATAATGTAGTAGCAGATGCACTATCTAGATAGGATACATCCACAGAAGCATTACTTTGTGCAATGTCCATGTTACAAGTAGATTGGGTGGATGAAGCCAAGTTAGAATGGGATTAAGACAAGGATACATAGGTTTTGATTCAAAATCTCCAGCAAGGTACTTTAGCCTCTAAAAATTTTGAATGGAAAGGTAATTTCTTATGGTATAAGGGAGGTTATACTTGTGCAAAGATTCAGAGCTTAAGCATAAGATTCTTGTGGAGTTTCATCCATCTCTAATTGGGGGACACTCAAGGTTCTTACTAAATTATCACAGAATTAAGAAGAATTGTTTTTGGAAGGACTCAAGGGATATGTACAAAATTTTGTGGTAGAATGCTTGATATGCCAATAAAATAAAGGTGAGACAGTTAAGACCTCAAGTCTATTACAACCATTATCAATTCCTATTCAAAGGTGGGAGGAGGTTTCCATGGATTTCATCACAAGTTTGCCTTGTTCTGAAGGTAAGAATGTTATCTTCGTCATTATGGATAGGCTTACAAAATATGCCCATTTTTGTGCTCTCACACCCATTTTCAATAAGTACAGTAGCATCTATTTTTTTGGAGGTAGTTTTAAAATTACATAGAACCCCAAAAATAATTATAAATAGGAACGTTGGGTTAAATGGCTACCACTTTTATAATGGTTGTATAACACATCTTTCCATACCTCTTCTAAAATGTCTCCATTTCTAGCATTATATGGTTACCATCCACCTTCCACCACTTCTTCATTAAAGGTGCAAACCAAGGTTTGAGATGTGGAGGAGCACATTCGACATCAATAAGAGGTTTTGGCTAGTTTGAGAGAGAATTTGGCCTTGGCACAAAATAGGATGAATCAACAAGCAAATCAACACTGTAGTGACCAAAATTTTGAGGTGGGTGACTGGGTATTTGTACATTTGTAGCCTTACAAGTAGATGTCCTTGAAGCCACAAAAAAAGGACAACAAACTTGCTCCTAAGTATTATGGAACTTATCAGGTTCTATAGAAAATGGGAAGTGTGGCTTACAAGCTTGAGTTACTTCATTCATCTCGCATACACCCAATATTTCATGTTTCCTATTTGAAGGTCATTGGATAAAAAATTTTAGCCCAGATAGAGCTCTTAGAAATAGATGAAGAAGGATGAGTCATTTTGGAACCAGAGAAGATCCTCCAAACATGTACTATAAGGTTGAGAACCAGAGAGAGTAGGGAATATTTGATCAAGTGGAAGAACCTAAGTAGTGAAGATGCAACTTGGGAAGGTGAAGATTTTTTGCAACAACATCCAGAGTTGTTCAACATTGAGGACAACATTGGTTTGAATGGGAAGGGCATGTTACACCCCTAACCTATCACATGTATTAAGATAGGAATAGCCAACTTATGGCTTACTTATCCCTCTTTGATGTTATATCACATTTATCTATGCATTCATTTGGTTAGTAGGTCAGCCTATGGAGTAACCATGGCATAAATAGACTATATATAGGAGGTAGTGGGTAATTTTTTATCATCATATTGTGAATTATGCTCTTATTGAAACTTGTGGAGGTTACCCCCTCGAAGTGGCTTGTCTATTATCATATATTCTAATATATTTTAGTCATATTTGGATCTATTTCTGCTATTCTGCTTTATTTTTGAGGTAATTTCATTACATGTAGATGATGTTTATGGATTATATAGCACCTTGGTCTTGTACACTTGGAAAACTCAAATTTTGGTTGTTCCTCTTAGTTATGGACCTTTACCACTTTCATAAGTCTTTCATATACTCTATCTTGTGCCCCTTATCCTATCTCTTGGTCCAACAAGTCTTATATTGATGACCCAAACCTTTTATCTTTCCTAGAATGCTTAAAATATACTTATATTATGCCCCTATAAGTTCTAAAATTATACTTGTTTTCTAACCACCAAGACACAAGTGTCAGTCCCAAACCCATATATCGATGCTAGTGTCCCTCCCTAATGTAGGTGTTTATTATCCTAAAGTCATCTAATTTACAAATTAAATGTATCCTAATTTTTAACCTAAGTTCTTAAATGTGATATACTCCCCTATAGGAGTGGTATATATTCACAATCACTCCTCATTCATTACTTACCTATCATTCATACCAAAGAGAATTCAAAGAGAATTCAATTGATTAAAGCTTCCGTGTTTATTCTTATTTCCACAGTAGGCATAGGTACTACACATATATAGGTATGAAGTGTTGAAGGGAAAAACTAAGAGCTCAATTTTCCAAGTTGTGAACTAGGTCACTTTTGTACTTATGTCTACATATTTCAAGATTCACACACAAGATAACATATAAAGGAGAACTACATAAGTCTAAGGCCCTCTTTGGAGTATTGGCTATGTAGGAAATACTCATTGATATAGGGGTCTTTGGGGTTAGCTTGACAATGTGTTCCTACTAACCCATTTTTTCTAAGGTCATTATGAAGATGAATAACTAGGGTTTTACAATTTCATGAGAAGCAATAGTCCATGAACTAGATCTGAATGCACTAGAGCAAAAGCAAATATAAACCCAAAAGCATCTAGGTGTTTACATCATTTTCCAATATCTATTTTATATAGTACACTTGCATCTAGTTCATATAATAGCATCAATATAACCCTTCAAAGTTGATGCTAGTGTCTATTACTCCAGAGGCACTCAATCCAAAATTCTAAAATTGTTTCATAACCCTCCTCTTATCTGCTTCCTACATGTTCTAGATCTAAAACTATGTTAGCATCAAAACTAGTTAACTACATCATTTCTTTGTCATTTCTATATTTACCATAGTTGTACTTACTATTTTTAGCCTATCTCAGTTTAATGAATTTAACATATGTTATATCTAAGTTTAGCATTTAATTATCTTTCTATAGAGATAGTTTATCACCCTTATATCCTAGGATATATTTATCTCATTTAACCCTATATTCCATAATTTATATTTTTAAGGTTAAACAATATTAAGTCTCCAAGGTATTACATGTTACATGGGTATTCTTGCATCCTATAATTCCTAGATAAATTCATGGGTCTGTGACACTTTGAATATATAAGAAAGTTTATGCATCTCCCTTTTATTCATCCTTTTTGTTCTTTTTTGATCTTGTGTCAAGGTGTTACAATATTTATGTGGTGTGTACCCATATATAACATTTTTCCAAACTCCTTTCCACACAATATTTATCTTCAATTGATCTCTCAAGTACTCAAATTTTTCATCTTTTAAAATAAGAATATTCATGGAAGCAAAATTTATTGAGACCATTGTATCTTCTAAAAATGGCCTCAAAAACCTTATGAACCTTGCTTGAATATGTATCTGATATCAAATAAGGTTTTGAATGATTTTATTGAGTGAAATTAATATTTATTTCTCTATAAAATTGAATCTATGTATTAACAAAATTGTCCCAAAATTACTAGTTGTCAAAGTAGTATTATGAGTGAAATTATTGATAAAAAAAATTTACTCAATATCTTAAATCTTAAAAAGATGTGCTTGATGGTATAAAATAAGATATACCTATAATAATATTAGAGACAAAACATGCAAAAATTTACTCAATTCAAATTAATGAAACACACTTCTATTGTGAATAATTTATTTAAATAAATAAGGCTTAAAACAAGCCTTTTACAAGATATCTTACATGACAAGTTATTTAAATAAAAACTAAATAAATAACTTTACTTGAATATAGACACTATTTATAAATTATATATCACCTAAATTTTTTACAATTGGTAAATACATATTATGGATGTACCTTCAGCTTCTAGACATTTCCTATCACCAAAAGGCTCACATATACTATCTCTCTATGCCTAATTACTTACCTCTTAGTCTGACCAATATTTTTATGATGAACCAAACCTTATATCATGACTATAATGTTATAAACATGTTTATCTTCCATCTCTACAAGTTTTAGACATGTGATTTTTTTAGTTGCCTGAACCCTCATGTCCTAGGTAGATGCCTGCATCAATATAGGTGTCCTAATCCAACACAAGTGCCTAATGCAATAAAATAATATAATTTTCAAATGAAACATATCCTAAATTTCAACCTAAGTTCTTTAATGTGAGATATTATCCAAATGGATTGGTATAAATACAAGATCAATCCTCATTCATTCCTCACCTAACATGGACCTAGAAAATACCAAGGTAACTTACCAAAAGCACTCAATTAAGAACTCAAGTAGGAAAATCTTCCATATTTTCTCATATTTCTATATCATTAATAGGGATATCATATCTACAAGTTTTAAATACTGAAGGATCATTCCATGAGCCACATTGCATGATTCACACACAAGCTAATACATAGGGGAGAACTACATAAGTCTGAGGCCCTCTTCAAAGTATTATCTATGTAGGTATCACTCATTGATAAAGGGTTCTTTAGGTAATATTGACACCATGTACCCACTAACCTATTTTTTACATAACCATTATGAAGATGAAGAACTAGGGTTTTCCTATGTGACAAAGAGTGATAGTCCATGGCCTAGATATAAATGCACCAAATTAAAGAAACATAGAACCTAGAATAATCTAGGTGGTTGCATCCAATTTAAATATATATTTCATACTAGACACCTACGTCTGATTCAAATGTTAGCATTGACACAATCATCCTATGTCAACATAAGTTTCCATGGCTATAGAGGTATAATATCTAGAATCAAGTGATTGATCTAGAATCTAGACCTAGCCTAATTCTTACCTATTATAGATCCAGATTTGTATTAGAATTATAAATAGTTAAGTATCTTATTTTTATTATCATTACAATATATAGCATAGATATATTTTCTATCTTTAAAATTTCAACACAATAAATTTGATATATGTTTTATCTGAGTTTTGAATATAATTGGACTATAGTATACCATCTTTGTGCCCTAGGATATCTTTACCCATTTAAATATTTAAATTTTAGGGTTAAACATTTGGTGAACCTGACATTTCATCTATGAAACCTTAGATATTGATCTAGGGTTTCTTGATTTTATGTTTCTAATTTTTAATTTAACAAGAATTTACAAGTCAAAAATTAAGTTTCATTTTCTATCAATATGTTCAATATGGATGAATATGTAGCTCATTTTATTTACAATTTATAATTATAACAATATTTTGTTCTTTTACTACACTAATCTAAGGTATCATCCAAATAAATAAGTAGATCTGTCACTATAATGAGAGAGTTTTAAAGTAAAAAAAACACTTAATCTCTTTTCATAATTACTTTTTCATTATTATAGATCTAGTATCTAGGTGGTAATGTGTATTATTAAAACCATTTATTCCACCTAGATATTATTCAAGTGATATATACCTTTTCACACCCTTTATTCACCCATTATTTATATTATATTCCATAATCCATGTTGTCATGATTCAAAAAGTTAAAGGTGTTCAACCTAATCCACCACCTATTAATATATAATAGGTTCCTCCTAAGCCAAAGCTTGTGATCAAATCTAAGGGCTATGACCTTGTTGACCAATTAAGCAACACACATGCTAATATTTCCATCTTATAACTTCTATAACAATTACTATCTATAAGGATATCCTATATGAAGCATTGTATTAAACCTAAGTTTCAATTGACATTGAGCCAGCTAACTTTTTAAAACATGCAAGAGCTCAAAAATAATGCAAAACTAATCACCTTTGATCTAAAAAATTTACCATCTTAAGATGTTATTGACCAAGAATTATATTTGTTTATATAAATAACTATGCATGATAAGGGTATTAAATGGCTTCTCATTGATAAAATATTGGGATTAAACATTTTTAAGATGAATTTCCTAACCACCATGGGTATTATTACCAACCTTATTCAAAAATTAGTGATACATATCAAGGGATTTCATAATTCACATAACCCATCGATTGGCCAAATAATTTTGGATATAACTTTGGTGTCAAAAATAGTTTCATCCACCTTTTAGGTAATGTCTCAATCATTACATTATAATTTAATTTTGGGTATACCTTGGATAAACACAATGGATGCCTTCCCATGTAATTTACATCAAAGTGTAAAATTAATACACAATGGGACCTTATTAACAATGCCTACTGATGATAAGCCCTTAAAATTTAGAAGTATGATACATTCTAATATGGAGGGCATTATTGTAGTGGTACCACTTACACAATGCATTTATCTTGAAAATATCTAAACTTATAAAGTGGGTGAGTCAATTATAATGTCTTCATCATCTTTGAACACAGATAATTAACTAAACATAAAGTGCACATAGATACACCTCAAGAATAAGAACCAATATCAAAGGAACTAATTATACAAAAATTTCAAGTACCTCCAATATTTGAACTTCCATTATTGTTCAATATTGAATAGTAAGATGGCCATATTTTAGATTATTATGATAGTTATGATGATCTAGCCCATGATAGGATTGATGAGACATTGTGAAAACTTAGTTTTGATCCACTTGGACATATTTTGAATAACCTATTTAAACATAAAGGTCCCAATACATATAAGCTAAACTCACCTATAGATGATATTGGACCAAATAAAAATAAGGGAAAATAAAAAAGGGTAGATGAACATGTAAATGCTTGTAATTCCATACACCCCTCTTGGCTTCACAAATTAAGCCAACCATATAAGAGTAAAATGTAGCTACAACATGTAAATAATATGGAGGTCTCTCATAAGACTCCATAATATATTATACACATCATAGTAAACTAGGATACTATGTATACAATGTTTTCCATGTTACTTAAACATAGCATGATATTTTTACCTTCTAACAAACACTGATCAAGCACTAAACTTCTTCCTAAAGAGGGATTACCATATTTTGATTATCATCGAATAAGTGGTAATTATAAAAATAAATGTGAATTGTTGAATAACCAAATTCAAAAATACAATAATGAAAGACATATACAAATTGTGTCTACAACAAAAAAATAACCCAATACTTCTAATTTTTTAAAAAGAAACAATCCTTCAAAGCGGCCAAAGCATGAGAATATAACACTACCAAAAATATTGATGGGGTACATTACCCACATCTCAAGTTTGATGTAAATAACTAGGAAATAACTTATAATATTACCACATTAAAATAGTTGAGACATAACATTTATGAGTTAAACCACTTGCTATATTTTTTGGGTATATCATATTACCTATTGCATGTGACCCAAAGGTAGTCGACTTTGCCATATAAGTAATGGACCAACAACCATACTTGACTTTTAACCATGGAAAACAATGGTTGATTGATATGAAAGTACATGTTAGTATTACAAAGCAATGTCTTATTTTTCAACATGAAAGAAAGGAGGTTCATATACCATATAATGAATATAGGGGGCATGTACTAATGATTGCCGGTAATGAGTTATAAGGAGACACAACATTGTTGGCACTTATGTAATATAAACAATTTTGGAAAGCAAGTCCACCACAAAATATCTTGGCTCTTAAATTTGAAGAGTTTTTGGATTAAATAGTTCTTAATATTTCAAAAATACCAAAAAAATTAAAAAACCCCAAAGTATGTTCAGTATTTGCATGTTCTCTTATCTCCTTGGCATATATTTTGTTGGTTCCACATTAGTAGATGGCATATTAATATTTTCCATATACATATGTCTTTCCCACATATCTTGAGTATGATACAAGCATACACAAATACATGATCTATGGAAATTTAGATGGTGGTTCCTCCCTCTACTCATGTCATGTGGACATTAGGGGTATCCATTTCTTTGATAATGATACATATAGGTTATATCATTCTATGGTCACTTTAGATTATTATTTTTGAGCTCATATATGTACTTACACATGCTTATATCCATTGTAGTGTACTTAATATGATATGTGATTAATGTTTTCTACTAACACATATATCTAGGGACTAGTATGATACATTTATGTTAGTTACTTATGCTTCCATTTATGAACTTCTTTGAGTGTCTTGCCTTACTGTTATCTTGCTTGTTTGAGCAATTAAATATGCTCTATTGTTTATGACCTGTGTGCCTCTATTTACTTCTTTGAGATTTGAATATGTCATTGTTTGTTGTATGTTGACATTTGAATATGGAATCTGTGCTTTTGTGGACATTTGAATAAGTCATGTATTTTTTATTGTGTGGCATTTGAACATGCCCCTTGTTTTTAGTCTCCTTAGACCTTTGTCTCTTGATTTAATTTTTGAGTGCTCTTGTGTGTATGTTTGATTGTTTATTTAGCTTCTATTATTACTATCTAGACATTGCCATGATATACATCATGCATCTTAGGACTTGGTGTGATCATATTCTTCATGTTTCAATGATATATCTATGTATACATGTTCCCTTTATATGATACATGGTACATTCACAGTTTACATGGTTATCTTATTCTTTTGAGTTAAGGTAACTACTAGTTTATGCTTCCCCTCACCTCAAAATTTAGGTTATATCAGTGGGGCCATGCCATGGAGGCATGACTTCCACATTGCTTCACAAATTTAGATTATAGTGAGGAGCATGTTTTAGAAACATGTTCTCCCCATTTGTCATGGTTTCATATTTAGTCAAGGCATGTTTTGTAAAAATATTTTCCACATTTATTCAATATGCAACATACCCAGATTATAGTGGGGGAATGTTTTGTAAATATGTTATCCACATTGGCACTTATATTAATTTTTAGATTTCTCCACATTGACACTTATATAAATTTTCAAATTTATCTATATGCAGTGGGGGCATGTTTTGGAAACATGTTCTCCACACTTACACCACTTTTTAATTTTAGATTATAGTGGGGGAATTTTTTGGAAACATGTTTTCCACACTTAAATAATTTTTAAATTGGTCAAGTTCATAATTATGTGATTCAGATACACATTTGTGGTAGAATTTTATACATTGATACCATTTTTATACATAGTTTTAGCATGACACATATCTAAGGTGCATATGTTATGCAATATGTGACAAATATTACAAAATCAACTCAATTTTAGATTCTGAACACTTTTAAGGGCTATCATCACCCACTAGGTTGGACTTTTATGGACTAGATTGAGCCAATCTATTATAGTAGTTGGTTCACTTTTTATATGGTTTAGGTGATTAAATCACCAAATATTGCCAAGTTAATAGGTTGGAATTGATGACATCATCTAGCCTCACTAGATTTATAGTGTGATTTGACTTAGTTCACTCACACTCACCAAGTTTAAGTATAATTAGGTTGCACAGTTGTGCTAATATCAATTATCAAGTGGAAAATCATATTTTATCCAAGGTTTGGGGCATGTGTCCTTCAATATCTCTAAATATATTTATATATATGTAATTTAAATATTTATATCTGTCCTAATATCAATTTTATTGATTCATAATGATACATTTTTCAAATAAAATTGTCAAAAGGAAAGATAGTTGTATCAATACATAAGTGTACTTCTAAACCTTACTCTCTTTTAATATAAATCATTTCAAATATTTTAAATTTAAGATTATATGTGTTGATTATATACTATAACATGCTCTTGGTTTTAGTTTAGTCATAATAAAATCACTCAATTTGGACTCAAGTAAAGATAGGGTGTGTTATACACACCCAAGTACACATTTCTTCTCTTTTAAACCAATAATTTTATTACTAGATTAAAGAGGGGAAAATGTAGACATTATTTTTGAATTATATAGCACCTCAATCTTGTACACTTGGAAATACATATCATGGATGTACCTTCAGCTTATTTACCTTTCTCATATCCAAAAGTCTCATATACACTATCTCTTTATGACTAATTGCTTATCTCTTAGTCTGACCAATTTTATTATGATGACCTAAGCCTTATATCATGCCTAAAATGTTATAACATGTTTTTCTTCCATATTTGCAAGTTTTATACCTGTGCCTATTTTCTAGTTGTCAGACACTTATGTCTAAGTTAGATGCCTATGTTAGTGTAATTGTCTTATTCCAACACAAGTGTCTAGTACCCTAAGTTATCTAATTTTTAAATGAAATGTATCCTAAAGGTCAACATAAGTGATTTAATGTGAGATGTTCTCCAAGGGGATTGGTATAAATACAAGATCCATCCTCACTCATTCCTCACCTATCACATACCTAAAAATACCAATTTAACTTACCAAAATCACTCAATTAAGCACTAAAGTAGGCAAAGCTTACCTATTTTTTCTTTTTTCAATACTAGTCATAGGAACAACACATATACATGTCTGAATTATTGAATGAGCATTCCATGAGCTACATTTTCTAAGTTAAAATCTAGGTCACTATTGTACTTACTTATCACACATTTCATTATTCATACATAAGTCAATTTGTAGGGGAGAACTACATAAGTTTGAGGACCTATTTGGAGTATTGGATAAGTAGGTAGTGATCATTAATAAAGGAATATTTGGGGTAGCTCAACATCATGTGATTACTAATCCATTTTTTCCATAGTCACTATAAAGATGAAGAAATAGGGTTTTCCTAAGTGATAAGGAGTGATTGTCTATGACCTAAATCTAAATATAGTAAAGTGAAGGTGATATAGAACCCATAAGTATCCATGTGGTCACATCTAATTTCAATAGATATTTAGTACTAAACACTTACATCTAATTTAGATAGTATCATTGATGCAAGTTTCCTATATTGGCATTAGTTTTTATGTCTATATATGTACAATTTATAGAAATAGGTGATTGATCTAGAATCTAGATCTAACCTACTTCCTACATGTTCTAGATCTAGATCTATATTAGTATTAGACCAAGTAAAATATCTTGTTTTTATTATAATTTTAATATCTCTAATATTTATACTTTATATCTTTATCATCTCATCATAATAAATTTATTATATGTTCTATTTGAGTTTCATAAATAATTGGCTTGCTTTAGAGAAAGTCTATCATCTTTGTGCCCTAAGTTATCTCTACCCCTTTAACCCTAGATTTCCCATGTCTAAATTTTAGAGTTAAATATTGAAAAATAATTAATATATAATTAGAATTATAAATTTATAATATAAGATAAATTAAATAAATTCAAGATACAACTAAGAGTACCACTAACAATAACTGATAGATTTTTGGTCATCATGCAAGAAATAATTAGTAGTTGACTACTAAAAGATATAATTAGAAAAAAAAATGCATCATAAATTCCATAAAAAATATTAATTGACTTAAATTTAATTTAATTTCACTTAACTAACTCTAAAAATGTGCCCCACCACTTGGGAACTCATTTTAGTACTCTGACAATGAACTGTAGTTAACTGGTCATTAACTAGCAGTTCCAACTATTTTTTAAGAAATTATTGAAAAGTATCTAAAAATAACCCAAAAAATAATAAAGATCAAAAAAAATTAATTAACCTTATAAAACACATAAAACCCCAAAATATATTAAATCTAAAAATAGAACTCAAGTGTCCATATTGGCATCATACTCAATAATTTTGTTTTTTGGCCTTTTGTTTCAAAAGGGTTATGCATATTTCCTTTTCTATTTTAAATATCCCAATAAAGTTGAAATGATATATTTAAAATTGGAATAGGATTTTTAATTTGATTAAGTATAAATGGTTTTTTAAGTATTTATAAATTTTATATTTTTATTTTTGTAGACTAACAACAAAGTTATAAATAAAAGGGAAACCAATTCTAGCATCGGGGATGGAGATGATAGTGGATGGAATGTGTGGAATGGATATCCTAGGTTTATGTCATGTCAAAACTATATTCCCAATATTTTTCATGCCATTATAACATTATTTTATAATTTTATCTATATAAGTGTGAATGTCCAAATATTTTTTAGAAACATGTTTCAATACCTCTTTGATATCTTATTAAGGTCAAAAAATAGGTATAAGGATGGTCATGATGGTTAGAGAGAGATGGCTCAGTTAAAGGTATGGATTAGGATGTATTATTTATAGATGGGTTTGGATGAATAAATGGATTTCCCTAATGTTTAGGGTACTTATATATAATAATCATTACACATGATGCTAGAAATTAGGTATCATCATGGTACTTGTCAAAGGTACCATAAGAAACGGTTTTCACCTTTGGATGATTTTTTTTTAACTTTTTCTTTTTCTACTTTTTTATGTATTTTTTAATTTTTATATATTTTATTTGGTGATAAATATTAGATCCTTAAATTTTAGAATAATTTGAGATGCATTATGTTCATAGGTTCATCAAGATCTTCTCCATCTTATGTGGTTAGTTTGTATGCTCTTGATCGATACTTTGTAATGACAACATAGGGAAATAACTAGTTAGGTTTGAACTTGCCCTTATTTTCATATTATTTATTAGTATTATTTTGATCTTATTTTAAGACAAGGTCACCAATTTCAAATTATTTGGTTTTGATATGCTTCTTGTATTTTATGTGTAACATGTTCTAATATGCCTTCAAGTGATATAGAGAATTGAGTCTTTTTTCATCCAAGAGTTCTAACTCATGCAAATGCACCACTCTATATTCATCATCATCAATTAGATCTAGAAATGAAATATTAAAAGAAGGAAACTTGGTCTCAATGGGTAAAATGTATTTTTTTCCAAATACATCAAAGTAATGGGTTGACCCTATGGGGCTATGGATGCCAGTTTGTAAACCCATCAAGCAAGATGAAGTTGAAGATTTCAATTTCAACCCACATTGTTGATAATCCATATAAGGATTTTAATGAATGTTTTTTATTCATATACTTAGCCATTATCTTAAGAGTAATGGGTTATGGATAATTTGCGTTTGATGTGAAATTAGTTACAAAGAGAATTGACATCTTTATTTTTTAAGGACCTACCATTGTTGAAGATGATGGTGGAGGGGATACTATAATAATAAATGAGGTAATTGAATATGAATTTGGATATTTATTTTCATATTAAATATGTGAAGGGAGTGGATTTCACCCATTTAGTGAAATAATCAATGGTAGTGATGATAAACTTATGACCATCAGATGAGTTAGTGTTTATCTTGTCAATGACATTGAGTTCTCAAGTAGAAAAGGGACACAAAGTTGTGATCATATATACAGCTTGAGAAGGTGTGTGAATTAGATATTCATGTTTTTTATAGGCTATACATATATTGACATATTCACAAGCATCATTTTCCATAGTGGACCAGTAGTATCTTGTTCTAAATATTTTATTTACTAAGATCCTATTATCGATATGTCCTTCATAGATTATGTCTTACACTTCCCTTGATTTTTAAGTTGTATTTTTTTGAGTTTAAAATCTCAACAAGGTTCCATCATAGCCCCTATGATATAGGGTATCGCCAAGGAGGGTAAATTGTGATACATAATGGATGAAGAATTTTTTATTATTGTGTGAAAGGTTTGGAGGGATAATGTTATAATGAAGGTAAATGTATATGTCATGGTACCATGGGGAATTAGGACCAACAATTTTACATACAATTTCTAATTTTAGGACTTAATACTCTTGGATCATTAACTAATCAACCAAGAACTAAGATTTTTTAAGTTCTTTTTGTATTTATAAGAGAGAACCAATAATAGTTGTTGCATCTATATATTTATTGCTTACTCAAGGACTTTTTTAAAAAAATTATGCAAACAAAGTATTATTTCAAGTTATCAAACATATATTTAAAGTGGATAAGTTTATCATCCTTTAATTATTAATTATCATTAACTTATTTAATGATGAGTTATGAGTCACCAAATACTGACAGATGTTGAATATTACACTAGATTACTAATTTGAGGCCTACAATGAGGGATTCACTTTCAACTATGTTGGTGTAAGGAACCCAATTTTGATTGATTTAAGGATAATATACCCTATGGTTTCAATAAAAATATACCCACCCCTGAGCCATGAGTATTTAAGCAACTATCAAAATAGATCTTCCATTCTAGTGACTTATTTAGAGATATAATAGACTCATCCAAAAATCTAGTGTTCAATGGCTGATTATCTAATAATGGTGCTTCAACTATCCGATATGTAAGGACATATCCCTTTATATCCTTTTGAGTTATGTATTCAATGTAAAACTCACTTACCAACATTACCCTTTTATCCATTCTTCCTATAATAGATGATCTAGATAGAATATATTTAAGAGGATCAATTTTAGCAACAAATTTGGTTTATTGTTGAGCATGTAGTGTCATAGTTTTTTGAGAAGAAAAGACAACATCTAGATAAGATTTATTGATTTGAGTATAATTGAGTTTGTATGTTACTAAAGACCTACCTATATACTACATAGCCCTTTTCATTCCTTGATCATCATGTTGTGCTAATAGGGATCCTAAGGGAGATCATATTGCAGAGATGTAAAGTAACAGAGACTTTCTTAAAGTAGGTGGCATCAACACTAGAGGATTTTAATAATATTATTTGAGGTATTCAAAGGCATGTTGATATCTTTCATTCTAGTGAAATATAGTTTTATTTTTCAAGAGATGTGTGAATAGCTGACATTTTTATACAAGATATGAAAAAAAATCCCTTGATTTATTAAATTTTTCATGTAAGTTGTAGAACTATTTGAACTTTTTAGGAAGAGGCCTTTATGTGATAAATTTTAAATTTGAAATATCAACTTCAATACCTATTTTAGATATAATTAATCCCAATAATTTTCATAATTTAACACTGAAGATAAACTTTTTAAGATTTAGGTGCACCTTGTATTCTTTCAATCTTTCAAAGATTCTTTGTAAGATGGCAGGGGGTTATACTCTTGTTTTCAATTTATCCAATATATCATCCACATAGTCTTCAACAATATCATGAAAGATGTCATGAAAGATGAAATTCATGACTCTAATAATTTTCACCTATGTTTTTCAACCCATAAGGCATGACTTGATAGAAAAAGGTTCCCCATGATGTGGTGAATGTTGTTTTATGTTCATCTTCAAGTGTGATTTTGATTTGATTGTATCCTGAGAAACCATGTGTTTTAACCTTTTAGGTTTGAATGAATTTAAATCATATGTTGTTAAAGACATAAATATAGTAAATTAGGGTAGAATTATGCAATAAATAAAACCACTAATTTATTATAAAATTGACTAAATTTAACCTTTCTAAAAATAACAATAAGGTAAATGAGAACTTAACTAGAAAATGACTAAGATAGATGATCTATAGGCCAAAAACTAAGGCAGAGGCTGGTCTAAGTGTCATAAATAAGATCAAGGTGTCAAACCCCGTTCAAAATAGTATCACCTTACTTGGATAGTAGCACCATGTTGTCTTAGTGTCCCTATTTTGGTGGTAGTGTCCTCTATGCATGGTTATTCTGAGCATTTGGGTGCACTTGTGTCTGGGTCTTTCAAGCCTATTCATATGTTCATGAGTTTTGAAACCATATAGATGGCTTATTTTGACTAATTTTATGATCAAACCCTAATCCTCCATTAAAAAGTGTGTATGTTAGTGGGGTAGGGTAGACATCCTCAACACCCTACTATGATGAGATTTGCCTATGTACCAATACTCCAAAGAGGGATCAATCCTAATGTAGTTATCCCCACCTAAGTGTTGGTGTAAGTGAAAGTGAATCTAGTATTATTTTTTACTTAAGTGATTTAAATGTACTTGAGATTACAAATCTAAGTAATCTGAGCTTAAGAATGTTGTAAACGGTAGCATGCATAAGTAGGGAAGAATAAGGATTGACAACCTTAATTGTGCACAACTTATTCTAAGTTTATATGTGTGATTTGTATTTTATTTCCATATAATGGTTAGAGGGATAAAATTAATGCTTATATATTATTTTTGTGCTTGTGTGGCTGTTAAAATAGGTCTAGGCCAACCCTAGGAGGTCTAAAAAATGAAAACATATATGTTTGTGGAAAAAGGATGGAAATTATATTAGCTCCAATATTGGGACACTAACACCATGTGGCTTTATTGTTCCTATTAATGGAATTAGTGTCCAAGTGGTAGACCTTGAGGCACAAAGAGCAAGGATGTAATAAAGAGGCTTTGGGATTGCTTTAAGGATGACTAGGGATGCTTGTGTCCCACACGAAGGTTAGATAAGTGTGAAAATAGACCCTAAGATAAGTCTAGGGATAAGCTAGGGATAGGTGGTCTCAAGTAGCAGTCTTATCACTCAAATATCCTTTTTAGTTGATTACATTCCCCTCATTATTCTATAAATGTAGCAAATAAAAATGACTATGATGAAGGAAAAAGAAGTGTACCTAGACTTACCTAAGAGGCAAAGCCTATGAGTTTAGATTTAAGTATGTGAAGGATGTTCCAAAGCATGTCCTGTAAGTGGCATGTGCATTAATTTTTCCTTAATAAGAGATATAAAAGTCAAAGACAAAAATGAGTAAAGAAGCAAAATTGAGTAAAATTGAGATAAAACTAAGTAAAGGGATAAGAGAGAGTAAAAGAGTGAATACACCTCATTGGGTACATGAACTAATGCATAAACATTGGGATAACCTATGTGTGTGCATGTATATAGTGATCAATTAGTGAATATCTTAGACTGAGATGATGGATTGCTTAATCCTTATATGTGGGTGGATCAATAACTTAATCTAGTTTTGACTCCATCATTTCCCACACCTTCTTGGTGGACCATGACCTATGAATAACTTAGATTGTAATGATGGTATGTCTAACCTTCTCATGGAAGTGGGTAAATAACTCAAGTAGACTATGAATCAATCATCACTTACCCATGTGTATTAGATGCATATAAAATTTGAACTACATAATCTAATTGGAAATGTCTAATTGGAAATGTCAACTCTATGGTTTCTTGGGTATATTAGGCATCTTTGGGCCACACAATAATGTCAATAACTATAGATGGATTAAGGCATGAAATTAGTTTGAAACCTATAATATGATGTTTGATGTATGTAGAGAATGACATATAGTTTGTCATTCCATCTGATCAACTAGTGTGTAATTGAGCAAATAGAAACAATGTGTTTTGCCCATGATCTTAAATCTAATATTTGAGCATATGAATTATGGACTAAGATGTATTACTTTTTATATGAGTATCTAAACTAAAAATGGGAATGGTCATGTTATGTATAATGCCCCAAATATGAGCAAACTAGTATGAATCTAAGTTAAACTGGTATGAATATGAACTAAACTAAGAAAAGCTAGTAAATCTTTAACTCAACATGTACAAACTTAGACTATAACTATTTACCTTTTTGGTCAATATAGATTTTTCTAAAGTTGAGAATACTAGATAATAGCACTGTATCTTGGATAGTAGCACCAGATGTCACTAGTGTCTCAATTTGGGTGCTAATGTTTGATTGTTCTAGTTTTTATGCAATGGTGACAAATATTTGTGTTACTATTTCCCACTATGTTTACCTAAGTTTTATTTTTATATTCTGAGCCTATGTGCTAAAAATTATACTGTGAATACATTATGGTAGCTTGATCTTTGTGATAAACCCCTATGAATGAACCTTATTATAAGGGTAGTTTTTGAACATGTGAAAGAATTATCCTCAAAAGAAAACACTCTATAAAATGTGTGTTAGTCAGAGCATATATGATATCTAAATAATAATAAATCATAATGTGCATACATAACATCAAAATGTAAGATAATTTAAGCATAACTTTAAAATATATGATGTATGTTATGTCTAGCATTCAAAAAGTTGTCAAGATAGATGTAATAATATATGTAAAAGAAAATCTGAGTAATAATTGAGTATCTACCTAGGGGGATGGGGCATGATGTCTATTATGACACCCAATTAGGAAGGGGAGATGCATTAGTTCCCTCATGGAATCTAAAACTAGAGTGTGTAACAAGTAAAGAGACAAGTGTCTTAGCCATGAATCATATAATAAAGCATATATACAACACACATGAGGCACACAAATTAGGCCAAAGGTTCAAAATATAAGGGACATGGGCACATGTCACTAAATTTGAGAAAGCAAGACATGCAAGGACATGCTCACATGTCCACATATGAAAATATAAAGCAAGTTGGCTTAGATCCACATATAAATACATTTTTAAATTTCTGGATACATAATTAGGAAGGAATACACAATGACATGAGCACATGTCTAAAGCATACATATTGTGAAAAATTGTGGCATAGAGCCAAATATCAATGGCATATGCAAATACCCTTGAATAGAAGAAGCATAGAGATACATTCAAATTAAACTAGAAAATCATAAAATGAAAGTATGCATGAACATGTAATATAAATTTGTGTAAGACCTAAGATGTATATATACTGAGTCTAAATTAGTAATCACCTACAAAAAATCTTAATGAGTGTAGCATGATCAATATCAAGATATAAGAATGCTAAATGTGTGATGTAAATTTTAGAAAGATGTAACCTGATAATCAAAATTGGGTATAGGGTACCCCTAAATGGGCAAATGTGTCAAATGAAGAACCCATGTATCTGTGTATATGCCCCTAATAGGTAAACAATAGCAAATCTAGATTAGTGTAGTGTACATGAGTCCTTTAGTAATAATTAAGCACTTTAAAAGAACAAGTGAAACATGTATGTATGATAAAATTGACTATACTAAGATATATAGCATATGTAGTGTCTGGAAAATATAAGAAATGTAAACATGGTAATGCATACAATCTATAATTTTGTGTTTTTGACATATTTTATTATTTTTATATTTTTTAGATATAATTTATGTACAAGAAAAATGAAAATAAAACTATGTGCAAGGAGTGAGAGAGAAGGAAAGTATGTACAAGAAGGGATAAATAATACTACTTAATGAGTCTCATGGGAGACTCACTATCAATGTGGCCTATATCAAACAAAGGAAAAGTAATCATGTGTGTTTTATTAAAAGGTAACTTTGGTCCTAAAACCTACTATATTAAGTGATCTATAGATGGCACTATATATGAGGTGGTTTTAGGAATTCATGAAATTGACTGTGGTATTCTATGAACTATAAGGGTCTTAGGGACCCATCTAATATAAGATGTTCTAGCTAGCATAGGTTCCCTATGTTGAGAACCCTAAGAACTCAATAATATTGATCTCAAAATAAAGTAATTAAAGGGAGGCCCTCTAAAATCTACAACACATCTTTGATGTAGGGGTCTCTCTAATAATGTCTTTATGGGAGAGTATGTGTATGTGGAAACACTATAGGATTAGACCTCACATACACTAGTGGCTCCACTAAACTCTATGGTGTACTGATAAGAATTATGGTTGGAGCCATAACTGATAATGGATGTGTAACTGGTAACTATTTTATAACTATCTATAGGATAGGTAGAGGATACTAATATGAATGACCCTCAATTATAGTCACCTAATTTTCATGTATATATTTAAGTCATCTTTACATAGTGGATGGGATGGACCATAGCTAATGTATCCATGGCCTACCGAATAACATATAAAATATGCTTGCACTAAGTACCACTAAGAATTTAGTGGCCACATATATTGGTCCAACATTTAGTGGAAGTATAATCTCCCCAAAGAAGCTTTGAACATAGCCACTAAAGCCATTAATAATTATGTTTATAGTGGATATATCCTACTATGAATACCCTAAATGTTATATAAGTGTGATAGTGCACATGTTAATACTTGACCCATTATCAACCATAACACTCTAAATAGGATGGTGCTCTATATAGGCTTATACAAATAGTGTATATAAATCTGAGTCATCATCAAAAAATTCCTCCTTTGAGAAGGTGATGAGTGGTCTAGCTAGATTTGTAGTATGGTACATACCAATTATATTGCATAGTGGGTGTGCACCCACTGTAGTAGTATGATATGATGTTGGTGGTGTATATGCCTAATACATGTAGTGAACACCTGAAGTGCCCCTACCTCATTTGTTGTATGCTTTGAAAATAGATCTAATAATATTTTCCATTCCTTAGCTTCCATTGTTAAACCTTGGGTGCCTCTATGGTTGTGACCACATGAATAATATTAGCCTCTATCAAATCTTGTATTTTATGTTTTAAGTTGATGCATTGGTTTGTTGTATAGCCTAGTGCCCTATGATAATCATAGAATTCATTATAATCATATTTATTTAGATGAGGTTATGTCATATCAACTTATTTTATGGGAGGGAGAGATATGACATTGAATTCTAATATTTATTATAAAACACACGTTGGTGATTATAGAAGGTTGGTGAAAACTCTATGTGGAGGAGCTAATAACACCAGGTGAGGAGATGGCTCTGAAAATGAAATAATTTTGGCCTTTAGATAATTATTTTTTTTAGTGGCCCTTACCTTGTATGGAGGTTTATTAAAACTCTTAGCCATTTATTTTTATCCACTTATATATTTTAGCTTGCTCATAGAGAGAATCTTGACTTATCTTTATTTTAATGTGTGGCATAAATCTATGAAGGTTGGAAACTTATTAAACAAAATATCTTCATGAAATGTTATTATTCAGCTCTATTTTAATATATCCTTGAGCTCTCTATCTATTATGAGTCTATTCAAATTGGTGAATATGATCCTATATTGCAAGATCTATTCTATAATAGGCTCATTTGATTTTTTTTGTTTTAATTGTGCTTATTGAACATATGAGATATTATTATTGATGTTTATTGAGAAGTGTGCTAAAAAAATATCTAATAATATATTTAAGGTAGTGATATACTAATTTTATAGATCATAAAACCATTATAAGGCATAATCCTTTATATTGCATGGAAAAAACTTAGTGAGGAACCAATCATTAGATAGGTAATCCAAACATGTTATGTGTAAATATCATATATGGTGATTTGGCTCACCCTTACCATCATATAATATAATATTAGTTTCCATGAATCTATATGGAAAAAGAGTTTCCACTACGTGATGTGAAAAAGGTGTGTGTAAAAAAACATGAGAATCCAAGGCATGTGATGGCCTAGTCGCTCCCTACTCAAGATGTAACACGTTATCCTATAGAGTATGAACATCCTACATAAAGGATTATAAATATGGAGATGAGGAACTAACCATAGGAGGTGTAGCTATCACTAAAGGCTATTGAGTTAAAATTAGTTGTTGTGTTAGCTGAAATAGCCCTAATGTAGGTGTAACATCGATGGGAGTAGAATATTTCCCATTATTTGATTTTTTCTTTATTTTAATTATAGATTTTAAAATCTTTACATGATCATGGTGATATTCCTAAAGTCTATCTCTAAATCTCTATGAATCTCATCCTTATTGATAATTATATTTTCATTGTTAAGTGGGGGTGATTATCTTGATTCCTATATTGTGTATTATCTTGATCTTGATTATATTTATCATCTTCAAATGCATTATCATTGAAATCCACATAATCAAGGTGTGAAGTATTTATGACTGGGGTTATTATTGGTCCCTTGTCTATGATATAAGCTTGAAAAAAAGGAATATGAGTATGCTCAATAGAATTGTCACTAAGCCTAGCACTTGTTCTAAAGGGAAGAGATAGACTTTTTAGATAAAATATATTAAACAAAGTGAAATAGGGATACTAAAATAAAATATATGAAATATGAAAAGCTTAACATATTTAATTAAAATATTAAAAAGAGATACACAAACCCTAGTAGCATCTAGGGTTAAGGTTTGAATAGTATTTGAAGTAAGTCAGGTTCACCAAATGTTTTAACCTTTTCGCACTTAGATTAATGTAAATCCTATGTTGTTAATGAGATTAGTATAGTAAATTAAGGTAAAAACATGTGATAAATATAGATAGTAATTTATTATAAAATTGACTAAATTTGACCTTTTTAAAAATAGTAATAAATAAGGTAAATGAAAACTTAACTAGAAAATGATTGACATAGATGATCTAGAGGTTGAAAACTGAGGCAAAGGCTGGTCTAAGTGTCAAAAATAGGATATCAATGTCAAAACCCCTTCTAAATAATATCACCCTAATTGGATAGTAGCACCATGTGCCACTAATGTTCTTGTTTTGGTGGTAGTTTTCTCTATGTAAGACTATTCTGAGCTTTTGAGTGCACCTATGTTTGGCTCATTCAATCTTGTTCCTACATGCACAAGTTTTAAAACACTATAGATGGCATATTTTGTCTAATTTTATGAGTAAACCCTAATCCTCCATGTTGATAGGTCATCTAATTAATACAAGTAGAAAAGTGTGTTTGTTATTGGGGTAGGTTGGACATCCTTAACACCTCATTGTGATGAGAGTTGTCTACATACCAATACTTCAAATAGGTATCAAACCCGATGTAGTTCTCACCACCTAAGTGATGGTATAAGTGCAAGTCAAGCTAGTATGATTATTTAATTGAGAGCTTTGAATGTGATTGATATTGGAAATCTAAGTAATTTGAGCTTAGGAATGATATAGATGGTAGTATGCAGAAGTAGGGTAGAATAAGGATTGATAACCTTAGTTTTATAACCTTTTTATGAGTTTGTATGTGTGAATTGTGTTTGATTTCCATCTAGTATTTATAGGGATAGAATTCATGTATATATTGTTTTGTTTCTTGTGCAAGTTTTAAAAGAGGTATAGACCAACCTGAGGAGGTCAAATATTTTAAAAGATATATGTTTGTGTAAAAAAGAGGAAAAGGATAGTATCACCAATATTGGTACACTAGTGCCATGTGGTGATACTATCATGTTATTTATCCTAAATTCTAGTTCATGAAATACCCATGAGATTGGGTATTCCCCAAATAATAAGATGAGAATAATGCTAGACTTTTGTCCTCTATTTTAGGAATTATTTGGGATAATAATAGGGCATGGATATGAGTATTTTACTTGAATATGGAGTCTATGTGATATAGTCTTCAAGAGATATAGTGTCACCACCAAAAACTCAATATGAGACTCTTGGATATAGGTTAAGTTGTCAAGAGTTATTATTGAAGTTCATGTGTTTTGCTCCTTTATTTTATAAACATAAGGGTAAAGGGTAGTTTTTTCTTTGAAAATAAACACAAAAGAGAGAGGAGAGTAAGGTAAAAAAGAGATCCTCTAGATCTATGATAAACTCAATTCATTAACCATCAAACCAAGTGCCCTTGTCATAGTTATATGATTGTAGACTGAGTTTCACTAAAATTTATAACTCCAAGAACATACAATGGGAAGAGTCTAAGTAAATAGTGGAGCATACCTCAAATATGAACCCTCATTAAATATAATTACTAGGAGTTTATAGCAAACTACATATAAACATCCAATGGTAACTTACAGACTAACACACAAAATAATAATACTTGTTAAAAGATAAATGAGAGAGTTATCAAAGTGATTATAATAGACAAGCTCATCATAACCATACCATACATTTAATATCAAGGTATTAATCCAATTAATCTAGCATTTAACAAGCATTAAAAATGGAGATAAAATATAATTAATATGTAGAACTAGCCCTTTACAAAAAAAATTAAAATTGTATTAATTTATACAAAATAATTGTTATTAAAATAATCAATCATGGCCAACTCTACAGTCTGAAAAAAATAGGTGAAATCTTAGCTATAATCTGACAACACTTTAGATAAAATTTTAGTCAACTCTATTGATGATTCTAAATGAACCACAGGTGCTCTTAGTGTTTAAATAACACTTCCCATTTTAGAATTTAGAAAATATAGAGCATGAGTTTCTAGTTTTGGTAATCTAGTTGCCTATGGTGAAACAGCAGTAGAGCAAGATAAACTATTCCACAATATTTATTTGATTTGGTGGTTGAGATCAACCTTGCTCCATTGTTTATGAATTGTATAAAATCTTTGTTAATACTTAGTGAATTTTGATTCAGATTTAAGCTACAAACTAATCTAAGTGGATATTTATAATTAAGCTAAAACTAAAGTGATATGGTATAAAAAGGAGTAAAGAGAAGGGTAAAGTAGAAAATAAATGAGTGATTACCAATTTTAGTCTCAAATATCATGACAAAGCATCAACTATAACTAAGAATGCATAAAAACTAATATACAATGTAAAATATCCTTAGCTCAAAATCCATTATATATCAAGCAAACTTCAAAGGATAATGTAAAGAGTCACAAGGAAACACTAGGTCTACTTTAAGGATTTACTACTATAATCAAATAAAATTTGCACATCTGAATATAGAGAAAAAATGAAATGAAGCAAAACCTAAGATCTTCCAACTAATCTAGCATATGCATAAATTTGAAACCCTGTGATTAGAAAATGCAACTTAGAATTCAAAGACACCATTCAAATTCAAGACATCAACTAGAAATTGAAAGAAAATCTTTACTATAAATTGACATATTAAATGTGAACAATCTTTGTAAAAATATGTGATTATAGTAATTGCTTCAAGTATACAAAATTTGCTCAAACTTCTCTCTCTTTTAAAAATGGTAATACATGCCTTTATAGAAAGATCAAGTAGTATACCGGTCAATTAAAATATACAGGTGTATAAAAGACAAGGATAGCTATCCTTACAAGTTCTAAAATACACTTGTTCTTCACAATTATACTAACCTAGAGGTAAATATGCTAACAAACTAGCATATACCTTTACAATGGAATATTCTATTTCAAAATGTTAAAAAAAATTACCAAATAGAATATTGTTTAATTTGTTGGTGGGCCCTCTGTTTGTTGTTGTTGGAGTATGCTCATGGCTTTAGCATGCTAGTCATCAACTAGCTCTAAATCCATAGCAGGTTTTAGGATATGTTCTTCTTCTTGATCTACCAAGTCCTCAAGTTTCCTATCATTTTTGGCCATGGCTTCTTTAATGCTCCTAGCATTGAATATCATGTCTAAGATCTTACTGTTATCCACCCCAGATTTGCCTTGGCTTTTTCTTTTGATTTATTGAATTACCAAAGTAGCCCTATACTTGAATTCTTAATCACTTATGATTCTAAGGGTAGTGGGTTGTGTATGATCTATAAGCATAGTCTTGAAAATATATTCAATTATTGCAATTAGCTCTTTATCATCTTCTAGGAATCTTTCCACATCATTGTGCCATGCACTCAAACTTTGAACCTTGTCAACCACAATTCCTATAATTGTACTCAAATGTCCTAAACTAATGGTTTCAAAGCCTAGGATCTATTTCCTTACTTGAATATTGACAAGCTTAACTATCTTGTCTTTGGAGGCTTTCCATTGGGTGACAAAACTCTTGGCTAATGCACTTTGTCACTCTAATGCACTTTGCCTTAGCTTCATTATTTTGATTGATTTATACATGTCATAAAATGACTCATTAAGGATCTTGGTCATTACCTTGGGTACTAATAGAACTTCCTGTGTCTCCAAGTTTTCTATTTCCTTTTCTAAATTTAGGATCCTCTACTTCATGACTTGGATCCTAGATTTAGCCTATGTTGATTGGGCCTCAATCAAGCTTTCCACATCCTCTTCATGAATGGTAGCTTCACCAAAATTTTGACCCCCCATAGGGGTTAATCCTACAAAGGTTTCCACCCTTTGGAAGGTGAATTCCTCTGTTCCAACCATATCTATCCTAGTGTTAACTCTATCTAATCCAACTATTTTTGGATTAAATTGAACAGTGGTAGATGAGCCTATGAACTTTAAAGGATCTAAGACCTCTACATTTATGTTGCTTAATGCTCTAGGAGCATCCCTCTTCTTTCTTTCTAGTCTTTGAGTGACCACAATTCTTCTTTCTTCTTATTATTTTGTCATGGCCCTTATTCATGGCTTCATGTCATCTTGTATCTTAATATCAACAACTCTTGTCATAGCCCATGAATGGGAGAGAAAAGGAATATTTTTTAATTTCCCATAAATGAACCAGTCAAGGATGACTGGCCCAAGACTAGGGAATTCATCACTAAACAAATTTATCTCACTTATGGGGTGAGAGATGGTCAATATTGGCCTCTTCTTTGGTCTTACAGGAACCAATGCTAGCTTTGCTTTCCTCTTTTATTAGGATGTCACAGGGACCATACCTAGAGAAAGCTATTTTCCTTTATTATCTCTAAGCTCTCCCACTTAGGCTTGGGCTTATTCAAGATTATCCTCCTCCCTATCTGTATAATATGCCTCTGCAAGTTATTTGAGATCACCTTCAAATGTCTCTTATGGTTCTAAGGTAATTATATCAATATACTAAATTATGGAAGGTAGCCTTTGTGCGAGTGTTGAAGATGAGGGCCCCTCCCTAGGTCTCTCTTCCAATTTCACCTCCCCCACTTTCTCCTTACCATGGCCTTGTTCACCCTGGCCTTGCATAATTTTCCCCTAAGGCTATGGATATGGTTTTTTTGCTTTGGGTTATTCTTGGGCTATTTTATATGGTCTAGGTAGTAAGTGATACTATAAAGGATGCATTTTCCATGTTTCTGCTAATGGCTTATCATCTTTGGTTAACTGTGTTCAAGTTTGATGTTGTGCCTTTGAATATTGGTCAAAACCTCTTCATAATTCTTAGCCTTAATGTAAATGGTGTCATGAACATTAATTCTATGTACATACTTAGGATTGGTGATCTGGTTATCCTTTAAATGCTCACCCACTATGTTTTTTGGATCCCACATTTTGAGTTCATCTAGCTAAAAGACAAATAAATCCCTATGTGTGGACATGATTTCCACCTGTTTCCAATCTTTCAATATGATTTTCCTAATAATCAAGGGGAAGGGGTGGAATAGACCCTTAATATTCTATTTATAGGTCCCATAAATGCCATAGATGAGTTGGGAGGCAATTTCCTACTCCATAAGCTTACTTGGAACATATACAGGAAATTTGTAAGGCTAGGACATGAGCCCCTCAATCTTGATAATTATATAATTAGGGTAATACCATATGTCCCCCATAATTTCAACATACTTTTAATGAGTGGATGGACCCTAGGCATGGGAATACCTATGATGACCTCCACTATGGTTGGGTAGACATAATCACAAATAAATTGCTTATGGTTTTTGTACTTAAAGATATACAACTTTGAGTAATGGTGGGAAATGGTGGTTTTTCGATCAAGAGACAAATTTATAATACTATGGAAGTTGATTGAGGCCATTATGTATGGAATCATGTAAAATTACTTATATTTATTCCTTATAATGGTAGTGAATTATTTGGATAGTAAAACACTGATCAAATCTCTAATTAGAGGGGTGAGCTTTTCTTCCACCATTAATTCTACTAAAGGAAACTAGATTTTGTTCACATAGGTGGTTGAGGGGGTTCCAAAGGCTTAGTTTAATAGTGTCATTATAACTTTGATGTCCAATCTGAATTGGATTATTTGGATTTTATCTTTAAATTCCCTGAAGATATGGGGTCCTTTGTGTAGCCAGGGTCTAAGGATGGAATCCAGGTCATGATTGTTGTTCCATTCTTTGATCTTAGTTAGGCCTATGTGGGGGAGAGGGAACTTATAATATTTATTAAAATAAATAGGGGAAATATAGGCTCTCTTTTTATAATTTTCCTCCCTAATGAACCATTCATTATCCACTCTATATTCAAATAAGATAGGAGAAAGGATGTCTATATAATATAGTACCTTATGTTTTACTATGGTGTGGTAAAGGTAAGCCATCTAGACTGTAACCAAATCATAATGTCTCTTACTTGTGGTGGAAATTCTCTATTCCTCATTGGAAATGGTTGGTAGCTCCTCAACCATGAAGAAGAGTTCAAACTAATTCCTAATGCTTAGGGAATTTAGGGTCATAAGGTCTAATTTGATGTCTTTGAAGATCTACCCTTCACTATCTATCCATAAGTAGAGCTAGATCTCCTCTTTTAGTTGTTTCCTGCATGCTACCATGGTATCTTCTTCTACAAATTACTCACACTAGATTACAAATGATCTTTTTGAAATATATTTTTTTCTCAAAAACACAATTAAGTTCTCCTTGGGTCAAATTATAACCAATTGAGTCTATTCGGGTCACTTTTATGTAGGGTTTAGGGTTTTGGAGCTTTAATGGTAGGATATATCTAGGCCCTAGCTTATACATTCATTAGATTTGATTTGGACTTTTAACTTTATACCTTTACATTTTTGAGCCCATGAGATCTTGTATTTTTTCCTATTTTACTTGCATGGTGCCTATGTGGCATTGGTCTAAACCTTTCATGGAATTTTTCATAAATACCTTTTGAGCATTAGCCATTGGTATTTAAAAATGACTCTTTTATTTTGCATTATTGGATCAAAATATTGGATTAGCATGAGTCATTGATTATAATTTAGTTCCCTATCTATGATTGGATTTTACCATGGCAAACCCCATGGTTGTGACACTTGACATCTTTACATGCCTCCTCATGCTCCAAATCCCATGTTAGTGCTTTATTGAATGAACATTGGCCACGTGGTGAGATTGTGGGCTTTTGAAAATTCATGAGTGCCTTCACACTATTAGATCATCCTCCAAAAATAAATCATAAACTATCGGATCATCCTATCAGCTCTACCTCAAATGAGATTGTTCCATACATCAAACTTGTGGGCTCTTAGGGCTTCATTTAAAAGTCTTTGGGGACCTCATGTCATTGGATCAAAATTTAGTGACAAAGCATTAGCCATTTTTATCTAGAGATGTCTAAACTTTAAGTTAGCTTTGTTATTAAAATAGGACTTAGGCTTGAATTATATAGGCTCAGGTTTATTGCATTTTTATTAAACATGGAATAAACCTTAGGCTAAGAAATTTATGCCTAATTTTTCCAAATTTATGCAAAGGGGACCAAGACTAAATGTTTCAAGACAATGTTTACATTGTGTTTAATAAACATAATGTATACATTGGTCTAAAATATTTGTGTCAATCTTTATAAAACATGCTTAAAGGAGATAAAAATGGTATATTAATCTTAAATATTTAAGATTCTATTGCATTGACAAAACACATTAATACCTTTAGATAAAAGTAACTTGGCCTAAGTTCTACATAACAAAGACTCCCTTTTAGAATAAGATTTAATATAAGTCTATAGTTTAAGGTTCATGATACTTAAACAAAATTCCATGGGGACCTTAGAGTATAGATTTAAACTAAGTTTATTTTACATATATTTATACCATAAGACCATTTCCACATTTTGCAGATTGAAGATTTCTAGTGTTTAAGCATTTTTAAGCACTTCCCTTAGCCTGTAAATCCATTTTCAAACCTCTCAACAATATTTTGGAATGTATTTTAACCCTGAGCATAATAATTCATTAGATTAAATTTTAATATCTCATCGAAGTTAAATACATACTCATAGGCATCGAATGATATTCACATGAATGTCAATTTTAAGCCAGTGAAGTTTTTAATTTGATGAGTTTAAAGTTGACAGTTTCATAGACATAAAATACATCCTCATGGACATAAAATGATGGTCATGTGAACATTAATATTTATCTCATCAAACTCTTGTGACCCAATGTGAGATTTCCACTTAGCACCTCCATGGGGATTCCTAAGATTTTGGACTTAATTCATTGTATCAGATCAAAATCAATAATGAAACATCAGTCGTAGGATCATGATCCAAGAGCTTACTCATGATTGTTTCCTTTGTTAGGTGGGACCCATTTGTATTTAATCATCAAATTCAAGTGTGTCATATGTTGATCATTCAAGATTTCCATAGTCCCTTAACTTTTTAACTACACATTTTATCTAATCGGGTCTTCATGATGAAGCAAGAACCATTGATCATGATCTAAGAGATTGAATGTGATTGCTCAGTGGGCTATGTGTGAGATAATGTCAAGATTTCCTCACACCATCTGATCAAAATTTTATGAGGAAGCATGAACCATTAGATTATCAGATATGTATATTATTTAAGTTGAAGTTTAGGCCTTCCTCACTCCATTGGATCAAATGTTGTGATAAAGCAAGGGTCATTAGATCCTGGAAGATACAAGGAAGTTAAGTTAGGATTGTGGTGATATAAAAAGACTTGGGCTAAAGTGTTTAAGACTAAGGTCTTGATTGTATAAATAAATACATCAAGGCCTTAAGATTAAAACCTTAAGCTAAGGTATGGATTAAAGGGACCATGCTAACATAAAATTAAACTCAGGGTGCTAAGACTTATGTTAAGATGCTAAGACTAAGGTCCCATTTATATTAATAAATACAAAGGGGCCTTTTGGTTAAAATCTTAGGCTAAGTTAGGAAATATTAAATAGACCCTACAGAATGAAAATTAGTTATGTATACCAAAAACTTTAAAGGGGAAAATAATAAAAGGGGACCAAGCATTTTAAGTTAATTTTTAGTTATGTTGAGAAACATGAATAAGCTTAAAACATGAAATTTATCTTTGGGTTCAAAAAATGTATTTTTAAAAGGTTTCCACCAATTTGGTCCCTAACAATATTCAAATTTAAATTGAGAGTTTTAGCCAAGGTTTTGAAACTTGAATTTCCCAAGGACAAATACCATGGAACCTATAACTAAAAGTAATAAAGACCATTTATTAGTGATGTTAGTCCAAATTAAATAAAACCAAAACTAAGACTGATTTTAACAAAGTAGATGATCTTCAAATTCTATAAATGATCCTAACATGCCATATTTCATGTTCAAACTTTAGTGTTTCTCAAGAGTCCCAATTTTTCAAAAATGGGGGTATGTTGGCCCCAACAAATGGTGAATCAGGGGAGAAAATAGCAATATGTTAAAACCTAGAGACTCTAATTTAGATAAATAATTATTTCATCCACTCCATTTGAACAATATCATCATCCATATCAAGTCATAGTTGAAACAAACCTTGCACTTGAAGACTTAGGGTCAAACACCAAGACATATATATTGTGTGTGTGTTGTGATTCCACTTACTATTCGCCATGGGGTTCAAGAAATAACTGCCAAACTTCATATCTTTAATCACTAACACTTGACTTGGATCATGTTGAGATGTTCATTAAGAACCATGATTTTATCTTAGGAAAAGCTTGGGAATTGCTCTACTACCAGCTAGACATCCATATCCCTAATAGAGATGTCTTTTGTTCCACTCAAGGCCTTACTCCACTGCTACCCAAGCATACATAGCCCTGATGGAGATTACCAGAATCACCTATAATAAAGCTTTTTTATTTTGCATTGAGTTCTTTTTTTAATTTCTTTAGACTTTTATGCTTTTATTAAGGTTGGGAACTAAAATAGCTAGGTTTTAGGATTTGGCCAAGTGTCTGATCTTCAAAGAATCACCTATGGCTAAAACCATTATCCTAGGTAAGGATGTTTATTAAGGGATAGTATGGGTATGTTGGGTGAATATTTTGTCATCAACTAACTGATGACAAAATGGGTATATCAACCACAACACAATGAGAACAATGAGATTTATACGGCAAAATGGGTGTGGTTACCATAGCATAATGAGATAAATCTCTCCTCTCAGCAAGGGGAGGTTCCCTATAAATTATAATATACTAATATAAACTGAAAATAGACTTAGGGGTGAAATCATAACATCTATCTCTCTTCTTTTAGAGATGATGTTCACAAAATAAAGGAGAATTATTATGTAATTACTGAAGGCATTTCTCTTCTTTCAGAAATGATGTTCAAAAAATAGCAGGGATTCTTCCTGGGTAGTAACTAGATCCATAAGAAACCCATGAAAGCACAAAGTCTTTCATTATTTCTCCTACTAATTTAGGACAAAGTAAAATAGTATAATGAAGTGCAGCATAAAGTCTTCACCAAAAACTACAACAGAGTAAAAGATTACAAAGGATAAGGGGAGCTCAAAGTCTCTCCAATATCCTAAAACATAAAACACATAGACTAAAGACAATTATGGCAGCACAAAGTCTCCCATAGTCAGCTTCAGGACATCTTTCAAATTATTTCCACTTGTTCTACTTATTTGATTAAATAGACAAGACTATATTTAGGAAAAAGACATAAGAATGATTTCCTAGATAACACAAGTTATTTTAACACAAAGTCTAAAAGGTCAATTGCTTTCTCATTCACTTGATAAAATATGATTAATAGTCTAAGCTCAAAGTCTCAGGAATGCCTTTCAATTTGGGCAGATTTTGCTTCTAATAATATAGAGATATCTCTTATTCAAAATGAGAGATTACAATATATAGCATCCAAAGAAAGACTTGGGCACTTGTTTTCACGAAATGGCCCATGCTACATTGAATGCATTGAATGCACTAGAAATTTTGTGAAGGGGCCATGCTGGAACAAGTTATCAGCCTTAACTTTGGAATTCTAAATCATCTCAAATGTCTCCTCTGAAGCATGGGTTGCCTGGCCTTCTGAAAGGTAAGGCCACTCTTCTTTATGATACTTACATGATTGTCCACTCATCTTTACTCAAATGGAGAAAAATAGGCCATGCCATTGAATGCTTGTGCTCTCTAATATATACCTAGTGGACTGCTCCACCTATTAGAATAACTCTTTTGAAGATATTTTGTATGTCTCTATAACTTTCCCTCTTTCCTTGCTACCTTTTATCTCTTTCTACTGATTCAAGTTCTCGGGGCTATCTTCTCACTTTTTGTTGGCTCCTTCGGATCCTTTTTCATCAAATCACTGAGTATGTCCTCAAGTATGTGCTATTTGAAAATCAACGGTTATTTCATAATCTTGAATTTGACATCTATGGGTATGTCACTGGTCACTTTGAACCACTATGAACCTTGAACCTTGAACCTTTCAAAGTTTGATGGTTCAAGTTTCAATGGTTCCAAGTTCAACAGTTCGGCAGTTTGGTGGTTCAATGTTTTGTAAAGAGCCATGTTCACTTAGTCTTATTTATAAGTTCAAGGTGTCATTGAACAAAAATTTTATGCCATTTTCTTGAACCATTTGGTTGATCCTTTTTCTGGAATCTTCCACTTGAATCATTTGCTCAAACTTTGAAATTTGAACCCTTTGATCCTTTGAATCCGTTGAACTCATTGAACCTTTAAACTCGTTGAACCTTTGAACTCTTTTAGAGGTGGATTTCAATGGTTCATTCCAACTCTTTAAACCCCACTATTGAATGATTTTGATTGAACCTCAGCATTGAACCATCCTTATAATTTTTTAGGAAATACCTTAATTATTTTGAACTTCCCCTTGAGAAAGCCTGCCTATTGAACCTGTGATTTCATTAGCTAAAAAGGCTTGAGTATTTGAAAAACTTAACTTCTCAAAACATTTTTTGAGAAACAAAGAGAGCATTTTGGCCTACAAGACCAAAATGATTGACATGTTTCCCATAAAAACAAGTGATGGATTTTGGGAACAATAGCTAGCTCCAGTTGGGGAACTTCCATCGGTTGAAATTTGAAGCAATCGAAGGGAGTAGAATCCAGTCTCTAAGTGCCTTCATCTATGCCATTGGGATATAGAGTCATGCTACCCAAAAAAAATAAAGGCACCAAAAACCAAATGAATAACATAAAACAAACAAAGACTATACATATGTACAACTAGATTTATTTGATACTTCAAGGATTGAAGTTCTTTAGATGCTACCCACTGTGAGGCAGTGAAAATGGTATTTCATCTTGATATATCAGTAAGAAACTATTCTCACCCCAAAATCAGTGATTGGCAAATGGAATTCTCCACTAGGAATCCAATTTTTTCTGCATTCTTTATGGTTCTCTCTTCTTTCCCCACAATAAGACTTGATCCCTATTCTGAAAACCACAAATATTTGCTCTCTTGTCGAAGAGTTTATTTACCTACTTTTGATATGCAGCAATACGGTCTACTACCATAATTCACTACTCTTCTATTTCAATCAAGCACATGATTTTATGGTTAGTATTAACTTACCAATGGTTGGAATTATCAAGTATACTTGGTTGAAAGACTAGCTCAATAGTGTACTTGTGCTCTTTGAAATCTTGGTGAGGAACCATGAGGGTTGCAAAGACAGCCAAGGAATTTGCTCGATTATTGAATTCTCTGGGCACTACAAAAATAATAAAAGCATCAAAACTTTCAATCAAGTCCCATACAAGATTATGATAATGTCACAATCTTTCATTCTTGGTTTGATATAGGTTCCTCACCTGACAAACCACTAGTTCAGCATCTCCTCAGGCGTGAAGAAGCTTAACATCTTTAGCTTGAGTAGCTTTCAATTTGAGCAACAAATATTCATACTCAATGGTGTTGTTGGTATTTATAAACTAAAACTTGTATGAGTAGGGAAAATATATCCTTGAGGAGATATCAAAACAATCCCAGCTCCAGAACTAGTAGAAGAATAGCTGCCATCAAATTCTAGAATCCAGACATCATTAGAATCTGATCTCCTTTCAGACTTTTATTTATTAGAGAGGGAAGATCCTTTTTCATCTAAATAGTGCTCTACCAATTCTTCTAATATCTTGTCTAAATTTTTTAGATTGTCACTTATAGAAATTTCATCTGATGAAATAGAAACATCTTTTGTAGACAGAAAGTAGTTATCCATTCCTGAGGATTCAAATAGAATTTGAGCTTCAGGGGCTGATGTTTGGGTGACAATGTATTTTTAATCCTCAAGAAGTAGCCTTTTAATGATGCCTTTGATAGTTATCCTCACCTCAAATAGGTCCATGTTCAATTATCCACCAACATCCTTACAAAAATTTCATCCAAGCAGAATACCATAAGAAGCTGGAACGTTAGCCACCAAGATTGTCATTTTAATCCTTTTTTTTGGAAGGCCACGAATGCAAATTGGGCATATTTTATTTGACCCAAAAGTGGCACTTGATTTTTTTCCATGGAGAAACATCTCCCAAAATTTTTAGTCAGAGTGAGACTAAGAGAGTCTGCCACCTTGGCAGGCATCACATTGTCAGAGGCGCCAGAGTCTATTATACAGTTGCTCAACTTATGACCATTAATTAAAAGGGAAACATAGAAAGGTTCTATTTTCCTAGGGGTAAAAAGAGGAGCAATGACAAGATTGATTCAAGCAGATGTATTCTTTGGGGGATCATGAGTTACCTTTGAAACATTTTGTCTTACAGGGATGGTTTTGTTTTTTATGCATTCAACTAGCCTATCCAACTACTTAGGGTTGGCTTGTAAATATTCAAACTCAAACATTTGGATCTTGGTCTTCCTAGTATGCTCAATTATGTCAAATAACTAAAATGAACTAGAAATAGAGGATAAAAGTCCATTATTCTAGGTTTTTTTGGGTGTGGTACTAGTCTAAGAAATTGAAGCAAAAGGTGCAGGGTTGTTTGAGGTACTTACTTTTTTATTGATCACTGGGTCCTTTGATTGGAAAGGTAGTGAAGTCCCCTATTTAGCAATTGAAATTTTTGGTCAAAATTCTTCCCTTTTTTTCCCTTATCAGCTTGTTGAGTTGACTGGTTCTGGGACCTGGTAAATACAGTGTAGGATCCATCAAACACTTCTCCCTTACTTCTAGCTTCATCCTGGTAATTCAGGAAACCAATGTTGGAGTTTTTAGCCAATTCTTCTTTGCCTTCTACAAAGAGATCAGTGTCATCTTCTTGGTCCAACTCAAGTTGGAAAGAGAAATTATGTTTAGCTTCATGATAACTAACTGATGAGTTAGTTGGTGTTGCTTCAATGACAAGCTTCCCCTATGGGAGAGGAAGATGATTTAGTTGCCCTTGATTCTTGGCAGCATTGCCTTGATATGACTAGTTGGGAAATGTCCTCCTTGGTATATCCTAATGAGGAGGGGTAGGCATCCCTTGTGCCATTTGCTTTTTTAGAGCTAGCAATTCATTTTCTAGATTTTGAACCATAGGATCAGTGGTGCCTATAGATAAATTTTTAGAAGATGAAGAATATTTATTTTTGTTAGGATCTATTCTTATCTTTCCTACCAAGATAAGATCATCTTCAACCTCAGTGGCCAAAATCTGAGTTGTAGCAAGATCTATGTAGCTAGCCCACCTCAATAGGAAACTCACTTTAGGAAGCTGAGAATTGATGAAGAATCATTTAAGATTTTATGGCATCAGCTGAGCAATTGTAGGAATCATGTTCCTTAGCTTGTCAAATTTATCAATGAAGTCTCGCATGGGTTCATGAGGTTCCTTCTTCATTTGCATGAGTTGAGCCAACAGGGCATGTGCATCTTCTATGAGTTTGAACCTAGCCTCAAACTTAGCCTTGAGAGTGTTCCAGTCAATTACTATTTGTGCTTGTAGATGATAAAACTAGCTTATGACAGTGCCTTGTAATGTTTCCACAAAAATTTTGATCGCTATATCTTCAAATTCAATGCCTATCACACCACAAGCTATGAAAAAAGCTGTAATATGCTCATCAAGATGAACTCTCCCATCACCATAGAACTTGGTAAAATTCTTTCTTGAACTATGGGGTAGTTTATGTAAAGGTGGGGTTAGATTTAAGGGGCCAAAGGTATTACCCCAAGGGCTTTGGGCTGCCATGATATGATGATTGAAAGAAGGGATAACGAACCTTTGTAGGGTATGTATAGACAAAGCTCTACTAGTAGAGGAAAGAGAATCTTTGCCAGGTATTGGGGACTTGATGTTTATAAGAGGAAAACTCTTGGTTCGCTAAAGGCGAGATTAGAGGAGAAAGATCAAAATGATTTTACTACACAAACTCAAATACATGGTCAATAATACCTTGAGCTCTCTGGCTTCATGTATATCGTGGATCTGCCAGAGTGTGAAATGGAAATGGAAAAGAATTGGAACTACTTTAATTTGAAGCTTGAGGCTTCAAATTGTGCATTATTCCCCAGTGGAGTCACCAAAAACTATTGGGTGAATATTTTGTCATCAACTAACTGATGGCAAAATAGGTATTTCAACCACAGCACAATGAGATTTATATATAAAAATGGTTGTGGTTACCATAGCATAATGAGATAAATCTCTCCTCTCAGCAAGGGGAGGTTCCCTATAAACTATAATATACTAATATAAACTAAAAATAGGCTCAGGGGTGAAATCATACCATCCATCTCTCTTCTTTCAAAGATGATGTTCACAAAATAAAGGAGAATTCTTATGTAATTACTGAAGGCATTTCTCTTCTTTTAAAAATGATGTTTAGTAAATAGCAAGGATTCTTCCTGGGTAGTAACTAGATCCACAAGAAACCCATGAAAGAACAAAGTCTTTCATTATTTCTCCTATTGATTTAGGACAAAGTAACACAATAGAATGAAGTTCAGCACAAAGTCTCCACTGAAAACTAAAATAAAGTAGAATATTATGAAGGATAAGGGGAGCTCAAAGTCTCTCCAATATCCTGAAACATAAAACACACATACTAAAGACAATTATGGCAGCACAAAGTCTCCCACAGTCAGCTTCAAGACATCTTTCAAATTATTTCTACTTGTTCTACTTATTTGATTAAATGGACAAGACTATATTTAGGAAAAAGACATAAGAATGATTTCTTAGATAACATAATCTATTTCAACATAAAGTCTAAAAGGTCACTTGCTTTCTCATTCACTTGATAAAATATGATTAACAGTTTGAGCTCAAAGTCTCAAGAATGCATTTCAATTTGGGTAGAGTTTCACTTTTAATAACAGAGAGATCTCTCTTATTCAAAATGAGAGATTACAATATATAACATCCAAAGAAAGACTTGGGTGCTTGTTTTCATGAAATGGCCCATGCTACATTGAATTCATTGAATGCATTGGAAATTCTATGAAGGGGCAATGCTGGAATAGGTTATCGGCCTTAACTTTGGCATTATAAATCATCTCAAATGTCTCCTCCAAAGAATCAGTTGCCTGGTCTTCTAAAAGGTAAGGCACTCTTCTTTATGATACTTACATGATTATCCACTCATCTTTACTCAAATAGAGAAAAATAGGCCATGCCATTGAATGCGTGCACTCTCTGATATACACCTGGTGGACTGCTCCACCTACTAGAATAACTCTTCTACATATATTTTGGATGTCTCTATAATTTTCCCTCTTTTCTTGCTACCTTTTGTCTCTTTCTATTGATCTAAGCTCTCGGGGCTATCTTCTCACTTTCTACTAGCTCCTTCGGCTCCTTTTTTAGTGGATCATTGAGTTTATCCTCGGGTATGCGTTATTTAAAAATCAATTATTATTCTATAATCTTGAATTTGACATCCATGAGGATGTCACTGGTCACTTTGAACCACTATGAACCTTGAACCTTTTGGAGTTAAATGGTTTAAGGTTTAATGGTTTAAATTTCAATGGTTCGGTAGTTCGGCAGTTCAATGTTTTGTAAAGAGCCGCATTCACTTAGTCTTCTTTATGAGTTCAAGGTGTTGTTGAACCAATTATTTGTGCCATTCACTTGAACTATTTGGTTGATCCTTTTTATAGAATCTTCCACTTGAATCATTCACTTAATCTTTGAACTTTGAACCCTTTGATCCTTTGAATCTGTTGAACTCGTTAAACCTTTAAACTCATTAAACCTTTGAACTCTTTTAGAGGCAAAGTTCAATGGTTCAATGGTTCATTCCAACTCTTTAAACCCTGTTGTTGAATGCTTTTGATTGAACCTCAGTGTTGAACCATCCTTATAATTTTTTTAGGAAATACCTTAAGTGTTTTGAACTTCCCCTTGAGAAATCTCGCCTATTGAACCTGTGATTTCCTTAGCTGAAAAGGCTTGAGTATTTGAAAAACTTAACTGCTCAAAACATTTTTTGAGAAATGAAAAGAGAATTTTGGCCTACATGACAAAAATGGTTGACATGTTTCCCACAAAAACAAGTGACAAATTTTGGGAACAACAGGGTATACCATGATGTTCAAACTCTCACCCTATAAGTGCAAGTTTTTTTTAAACCAATTTGAGGCCAAGATAATGCTTAAGTTCCCATGAAATAGTTAACTTATTCTATTGGTCTTTACCAATTTTTTCAAATTACAACATTGTGCTTTACATTTTAGGACCATGGTTATCATATGCATGGGGTTCACACCTATACTTATAAATTTTGGAGTTTTTAAGAAACTTCATAACTTTGAGTTCAAAATATCTAAGAGGACTTATTATAACCAAGGAATAAGGCAATAAGAAAGAAACACAACAAAAAGTAGGAAACAAAGGAAAATAAATATATATATACATGTTTATACACAAACAAGGGATAAGAAGGAAAGAACTAAAAGGAAACTAGATATCCTACCTACTCTAAATCTAACCATCTTATAGTTTTACTCTATGAAGACCTTAGGAGGAGGAGCAGAGAAGTAGTGCTTGAGATACCACCCATTGGTGGGTAGTGTAAACTCTACTCCTTATATGTATTTGAACTTGAAGGTGTTGTTTCTCAATTTTTCTACAATCTGGGATGGACCAATCCACAATGATGTGAATTTTCCATGTTTGCCCTTAGGCTCAGATGCTTTGTCCCAAAGGAGAACTAGGTATCTTTGTCTAAACAACTTGATCTTTGATATTTTATAAAACCATCTCTTGATTGTGGTTTAATTCCTACTAAAATTATCAATGGCGTTATCCCTTACATCTTCCATCTGAATGATATCCAGTAATCTAGAGTTGGCAAGCTCTTAGCTTTCTTCCATATATTCCTACATAAATTTATATATGGGAAGATTAAAAGTGATAGGAAAGATAGGCTCTTTTCCATACACCAATATAAATTTTGAAGCTATTAAGGCTTGTTTGATTCTTATCCTATCATCCCATAGTGTAAAATTAAGGAGCTTATGCCAAGTCCTAGGCTTGTCTATAGCAAAAAAATTTATTGCCTTCATCAAGTTTTTATTTGTAGATTTAGAGACTCCATTTTCCTAGGGAGAAAGGTTGGATGCAAACTTAAGAGTAATGCCATTATCATAAGCCCATTCATTCATCTCTATATAAATAAATGCAAATCCATTGTCATACACTAGAAAGATTGGAGTTCCAAACCTAGTATATATGTTTTCCTCTAAGAAGTTGATCACCTCCTTAGTCCTACATTTTTTAGTGGTTACATCTTCAATCCACCTTATAAAATAGTTTTTGGTAGTCAAGACATATTTGTGACCTTAAAATTAGTTAGGATTGATCACCCCAATAAATTCTAACCCTCATTGAGTAAAGGGTTTTTCAACCATGACTGGTTATAGAGGCATTGCCGCCTTTGGCTCTTTAGTGCTAAAAATTTGACATGAGTGGCATTTGCTTAAATATTTTTTTAGAATTTTTAAAAATAGTTAGCCAATAATAGCCAAATATAATAATTTTATGGGCTATGTTTCTCCCAGATGGATTTCCACTACCCAACTTTTCATGTAAGGTACTCATGATCTAGGTGGATTTTTCTTGTGAGACACATCTCAAGTAAATCTCTTTGAAATTTCTCCTATACAAGACCCCATAATTGATCAAGTAGTGAGTTAATTTCAACCTTAGGGCCCTCTTTTTCTCCTTGGATAATCCTATAAGACAAATACCATTAATTATTAAATGTATGATTGAATCATACCACTCACTAGCTTGAAAGTTTTGTTGATCCACTTGCATAATACTTAGCCTAGGGTTAGTATTAGCAATCATTTGGATCAAACCTTGGCACCTTACCAATTTTGTTGTTTTCATCTCCAAGTCATAATCCTACAAAAATGACATCCACTTACCTCTACATTCTCCTAATTCACTCTAGCTTAACATAAGTTTAGTGGTAGGGTCAGGTAAGATAGCATGCACCTTAATTTTAAGGATGTAATGTTTAAATTTATGAACTACCTTAACTAATGCATATTCTTGCTTATCAATAAATGAATAATTTGACTCAACATTTTTAAAATTAGTACTCCTAAAATTTATTGGGTGATTACACCCATCAATTTTTTGAGTCAATACTACAACCATAGTGTGGTCAGATGTAAAGGAATAGAGGTAGAAGTAATTTGAGAAGTCAAGACTTATGAGGATTAGATCCTGTTTAATGGTTTCCTTGATATCATTAAATGCCTTTCTAGACTCTTAATTTCATGTGGCCTTGGCATCCTTATTTAGTATGTCATTCAGTGGCTTGACAATCTCTACAAAGCTATAAATAAACTTTCTTACAAAATTTATCCTACCAAAGAATGAATTTAGCTCTTTCTTATTATTTTGAGGTTTTATTATAGATATGGCCTCCACTCTTTCAGGATCTATATAAATACCATATTTGGTTATAACATGACCCAATAATTTTCCTTTTATAACACAAAAGATACTCTTCTTATGGTTCAAAAAGACTCCATAAACATCAGGTATATCAAAAACTTGAATATCAATGAATTGTTGCACCCTAGGCTCAAAAGTTAGTTGCATGTGAACATTTAAAATCTCTATAATTACCTTAACTCTAGATTTGTCTAATTGGGTGAGAAGCCTATCAAACGTAATGGGATTTAGGCCAAGTTGTTTATATATACCTATAGGCATGATATTGGTAAATCCTCCTAAATATAATAAGTAATTATGTAAGTTCTTACCAAACATCCTGATAGTGAGCAATAAAGGAGGAGATTCAGCCTTGGCTTTATGCATAGTCACATTGGCATGATCAATCTTTGGTGGATTATTGGACTTATTTGATAAAGACTCTATTAGAAGGTCCCTTTTCTCTATAATCTATGTAAGTTCATGCAATTTAATATTAGCCTTTATCTTCTTCATGTCCTTAACTATGTTATATCCAGTTTTAGAAGAACTAGGAATTTTAATATTGGGTTTAGAATTACTCCCTTTAGTTGGCTCAAGATTATTGATTGAAGAAGTGTCTAGAGGATTATCGAAATTATTTGGAGGCATTGAGGTAGTTAATGGATACCTATGTTCCCTATTCCTCAAGGGATAGGTCTTCTTTAAGAACTATTAAAAGGATTGGATCTCCTCATGGAGCTCATGAGGTTCATTTCCTCTTAAAAGGGGAAATCAAAGGTGTCCACCATGAAGGCTTGATCAGATGACTTAGATCTAAAAGTATTTTCACTATTATCCTTGTTAGGGACCACTTTAAATGTATCCAACTCCTCTTGGAAATCCTCAAAGGCTTTTCAAAATTCTATACAATCAATTTCCCCATGCTTGGTTGTGCAATGTACCCTATAATAATTAAGTAATGCAATATCAATGCGGTTAATGTCCATGGTCTTATTTTCAAAAGATGGGTCATTATTCCTATTATTATGAAAACTATCATTATAAAATCTATTGGTTGGCATATTATACCTTTTAAATGAGAAGTTCCTACCTAAACTTTCAATATCATTTCCAACTTGTTTTTGTAACTGAAGAAAATCAATGCTCAAATTTTAGACCATTTTTAAGATAGATTCATTCTCATTTTTAGGATTTTTATAATTATATACCTAATTATTGTTAGTAAATGGTACCAGAGCCCTTTGATCATTTATACTAAAGCCATTAGTAGGATGATTTAAGAATCCTAAGTTTTAATTAGGAGCTACATGAATTAATGGAAATTGAGTTAGGCTTGGGAGTTGATTTAAGGATGGGAGATTTTGGTTATTGTTTGGTAATAAATTCATCATAGGCATTTGTGGGTTGATTTTTGGCATAGAATATGTCATTTTCCCTTGAGGATGCATCTAATCATTGATGGTTACTACCTCATCATAGGCTCTAGCTAATGAAGTTATGGCTAGCATGGATATATCCAAAAATATAGAGGTCATGGGATCGACTACATATTTGTAAATCTCTAGAGCTAAAACATCATTAGGCTTATAAATATCTATGGTCCTGCTAAACATTTTCTAAAATCTAGCATTGAATGACCTAATAGGCTCACTTGCATCTCTTTTAATGGTGGTGAAATGATGGAAAATAATGCAAGGACTAAAAGTCTTACCAAATTTATCTATAAATGCATTGTTAAAACCATCCCAACTAATGATGTAGTTATTAGGTAAGTTCAAAAACCATTCATAAGTAGCATCCTTAAAGGTAAAGGGGAATAACTTGTAAGCTATAGCCTCATGCACAAAATTTATAAATATTAAGGTAGCTTTAAAAGAATTTATATGCTCCTTATCATTTATTATACTTGTTAGACTAAATGTAGGTAGATAATTTTTAGGTTTATGTGTGAGGTCATGTACCACACATGTTACATTGATTAAAGACTCTCCCAGCTAGACCATACTTGGATGAAGATCAAAGGCAAAGGTACCTTAAAGGGGTGAAGTTGGAAGATATTTGGATCTCTTGCATCTACCTTTGTCACCTCTAGCCTTCTTATGGACCTCAAGCTTAAGTAAATGCTCCTTGGTCTTTTAGTGTGATCTTATTGTAATCTTGGATAATTCTATCTTGAAACTTGAGGATACTGCTTGAAATATGATGTATCAAGTTTAAATTTATAAATAACAAGAGTTAGACCTTCACATTGAGCTTATTTTACAAAGGTGGTATGAAAAAATGCAAAATATGTTGATCTTTGATTGAATTAGCTCAAAGATGCATACAATTACATGAATATGATCTATCTTTATAAATGTAAGCCTAAAGAAACTTAAATATGTGAAATATATGCCAACCTTTGATCATAATGAGCCATCCTAACCTTAGACACTATGGATTTTCAAAAGCTAAATTTATTGAAAACAAATATCAATGCTTTAAATAACTCCAATATTTGTCTAAGGAATCACAAAGATGCATTATAAACAATAAAGATCAATTATCTTTATACTTATAAGAAAAAAATTCACTCAAAAACACAAAGATACACTAATCTTAGACCAAAACATGCTAAGATAAAAAAGATTCAAAGAATTCATGATGCTCCTTATAGCGCTAGCAGAGCTTCTCCTATTGGTGCTTCTAAATGAAACACAAGTTCTCTTAGTGTTTAAATAACACTTCTCATTTTAGAATTTATAAAATTCAAAGCATGAGTTGTAAGTTTTATCAATCTAGTTTCCTGTGGTGAAATAGCAGTAGATCAAGATAAACTATTCAATAATATTTATATGATTTAGTGGTTGGGATCCACCTTGGTCCATTCTTTATGAATTGTAAAAAATCTTTGTTAATACTTAGTGAACTGTGATTCAAATTTAAGCTACAAACTAATCTGAGTGGATATTTATAATGAAACTAAAAATAAAGTGATCTAGTATAAAAGGGAGTAAAGAGAAGGGTAAGGAAGAAAATAAATGAGTGATTTCCAATTTTAGTCTCAAATATCATGACAAAGCATCAGCTACAACTAAGCATGCATTAAAACCAATATACAATGTAAAATAGCCTTAGCTCAAATTCCACTATATATCAAGCAATCTTCAAAGGATAATGTAAATAGTCACAAGTAAGAACTAGGTCTACTTTAAGGATGTATTACTATAATCAAATAGAATTTGCACATATGAATATAGATCAAAAATGAAATTAAGCAAAACCTAAGACATTCCAACTAATCTAGAATATGTATAAATTAGAAACCCTATGATTAGAAAATGCAATTTAGAATTCAAAGACACCATACAAATTTAAGACATCAACTAGCAATTGAGAGAAAAGCTATATTAGCAATTGACATATCAAATATGGACAATCTTTATATAACTCCTTGATTATATTAACTACTTCAAGTATTAAATTTTTTCTCAAACTTCTCTCTTTTACAAATGGTAATACATGCCTTTATAGAAATATTAGGTAGTATATCGATCAGTTACAATATACAGGTGTATAAAATACAAGGACAACTATCCTTAAAAAATTTAAAATACACTTGTTCTTCACAATTATACTAACCTAGAGGCAAATATGCTAACAAAATAGCATATGCCTTTACAATGGAATATTATATTTCAAAATTTTACAAAATTTAAAAAAAATAGAATATTGTTTAGTTTTCTAGTGATCCCTCTACTTGTTGTTGTTGGAGGATGCTTATAGCTTTAGCATGTTGCTCATCAACTAACTCTAGATCCACAATAAGTTTTAAGATACATTTTTTTTTGATCTTCCAAGTCTTCAATTTCCCTATCATTTCTATCCATGGCTTCTTTAATGATCCTAGCTTCATTTATCCTCTCTCTAGAATTGAATATCATGTATAGGATATTACTATTATCTACCCCAATTTTACCTTAGCTCTTTCCTTTTATTTCTTAAATGACCAAAGTAGCCCTATGTTTTAATTCTTCAACACTTATGATTCCAAGGGTATTGGGTTGTGTAGGATCTACAAGCATAGTCTTGAGAAGCTATTCAATTCTTAAAATTATCTCTTTATCATCTTCTAGGAGTCTTTCCACATCATTGTGCCATGCACTCAAACTTTGAACCTTGTCAACCACAATTCATAGAATTGTTCTCTAGCATCCTAAAATAATGTTTCTGAAGCCTATGATATGTTTCCTTGCTTGAATGTTGAGAATCTTGGATATATTCTCTTCTAATGTTTGCCATTGGGTGACCAAACTCTTCGCTAATGCATTTTACCTCTCTAATTTATGTTGCCTCAACTTTATTGTTTTGATTGTTTCAAACATGTCATAAAATGACTCATCAAGCATCTTGGTCATTACTTTAGGTACTGATAGAATTGCTTATATCTCTAGGTTTTCTTTTTCCTCTTCTAAATTTAGGATCCTCTACTTTGTGCCCTAGATCCTAGCTTTAGCCTATGTTGATTGGGACTCAATCAAGCTTTCCAGATCCTCTTCATGAATGGTAACTTCACCAAGTTGTTAACCCCTTACAGGGGTTAATCCTACAAAGGGATCCACCCTTTGGAAGGTGAATTCCTCTGTTCCAACCATAGTTATCCTAATGGTAACTCTTTCTAATTTAGCTATTTTTGGATTAAATTGAATAGTGGTAGATGAGCCTATAAACTTTAGAGGTTTTGGGACCTCTACATCTATGTTGTTTGATGCTCTAAGAGCATCCATCTTCTTGCTTTCTAGTCCCTGAGTGAAGACAATTATCCTTTCTTATTTCTCTTTTACCATGGCCCTTATCCATGGCTTCATGTCATCTTGTATCTTAATATCAACAACTCTTGTCATAGCCCATAAATGCGAGAGAGAAGGAATCTTTTGTAATTTCCCATAAATTAACTAGTTAGGGATGACTGGCCGATGAATGGGGAATTCATCACTAAATAAATTTATCTCTCTTGTGGGATGAGATATGGTCAATCTTGGCCTCTTCTTTTGTCCTATAGGAACTAATTATATATCTACCTTCCTCTTTTCTTGGGATGGCACAGGTACCATACCTAGAGCAAGCTCTTTTCCTTTATTATCTCTAGGCTCTCCCACTTGGATTTGGGATTATTCAAGCTACTCTTCCTCCATGCCTATATCATATGCCTCTATAAGTTATTTGAGCTCACCTTTAAGTGTCTCTTCTATTTCAAAGGCAATCATATCAATATAATGAATTGGGGAAGGTGGCCTTCATGGGAGTGTTCAAGATGAGTACCCCTCCCTAGGTCTCTCTTCCAATTTCACCTCCCCCACTTTCTCCTTGCCACAGCCTTATTCATCTTATCCTTGTATAATTTTCCCCTAAGGTTATGGTTATTTTTTTCCTACTTGGGGTTGTCCTTTGGTTATCCTAGATGGTTTAGGTAGGAAGTGATACTGTAAAGGATGCATTTTCCATTCTTCTCCTAATGGCTTGTCATCCTTGGTTAATCTATGTTCAAGTTTGATATTGTGGCCTTGAATATTGGTCAACACCTTTTCATAATTCTTGGCCTTAATGTTAATTATGTCATGAACACCAAGTTTATGTACATACTCAGGCTTGGGGAGATTCTTGTCCTTCAAATGCTTACCCACTATGTTCTTTTGATCCCACATTTTGAGTTCATCCAACTGAAAGCCAAATGAATCCCTATGTGTGGACACGAGTTCCACTTATTTCTAATATTTCAATATGGTTTTCCAAATAATTAAGGGGAAGGGGTGGAGTAGACCCCTCATCTTCTCCTTTCAAGTCCCATCAATGCCATGGATGAGTTAGGAGGTAATTTCCTACTCTCAAAACTTACTTGGAACATATAAGGCAATCTATAGGGCTGGCACATGATCCCCTCAATCCTAATAACTATATAATTAGGGTAATACCATATGTCCCCCATCATTTCAAAATACATATTGATGAGTAGATGGACCGTAGGCATGGGAACACCTATGATGGCCTCCACTATGGTTGGGTAGACATAGTCACAAATAAACTGCATATGGTTCATGTACTTAAAGATATGTAACTTTGATTAATGATGGGAAATGGTAGTTTTTCCCTTAAGAAACCAATTTATAATACCATGGAATTTGATTGAGGATAGTAGGGAATCCATTAGGTATTACATCATGAAAAATTGCTTAGATGTCTTCCTTTTAATGGTAGTGAATTATTTGGCTAGAAAAATTATGATCAAATCTCCAATTAGAGGGGTGAGCTTTTCTTCCACCATAATTTTTACAAAGGTAGCCTAGATTTTATTTATGTAGGTGGTTGAGGGGGCTCCAAAGGCTTAGTTTAATAGGGTCATTATAACTCTGATTCCCTCTCTATATTATATTATTGATATTTTAACTTCAAAGTCCCTAAAGATATGGGGTCTATGGTGTATCCAAGGTCTAAGGACAGAATCTAGGTCATGATTGTTGGTCCATTATTTGATCTTGGATAGGTCTACATGGGGGAGAGGGACCTTATAATATTTTTCAAAATCAATAGGGGAAATATAGGCTATCTTTTTATAATTTCCCTCCCTAATGATCCATTCATTATCCACTCTTAGTCAACAAAGATAGGAGCAAATATGTCTAAATAATGTAGTGCCTCAAGAATTATCATGGCATGGTGAAGGATAACCATAATGACTTCAACTAGGTCATAGTATCTCCTACTTATGGTGGAAATTCTCTATTCTTCCTTGGAAATGGGTGGTATCTCCTCAACCATGAAGAAGATTTCAGACCAATTCCTAATGCTTAGGACATTCAAGGTTTTAAGTTCTAATTTAGTGTCTTTGAAGATCCACACTTCACTATCTATCGATAAGTAGATATCAGTCTTCTCTTTTATTTTTGGCCTACATGTTGTCATGGTGTCTTCTTCTACAAATTTCTCACACTTTATTATGAATGATCTCTATAAAAGATCTTTTTTACTCAAAAAATTGATTAAGTTCTCTTTGGGTCAAATTTTAACTAATTGAATCCATTTGGGTAACTTTTATGCAGGATTTAGGGTTTTGGATCTTTAATGGTAGGATATATCTAGGCCCTAGATTATACATGCCTTGGATTTGACTTAGACTTTTTCCTTTATACATTTGCATTCTAGAGCCCATGAGATCTTATATTTTGTCATTTTCTACTTATGTGGTGCCTATGTGGCATTGGTCTAGACCTTTTGAGGCATTTTTCATAAATAAATTTTGAGCACTAGCCATTGGTATTTAAAAATGCCTCTTTTATTTTATACCATCAAATAAAAATCTTAGATTAACATGAGTCATTGATTATAATCCAATCCCCTACCTTTGATTGTCTCTTACCATGGAAAACCCCATGGTTATGACACTTAACATCTTTATGTGCCTCCCCATGCTCCAAATCCTATGTTAGTGCTTTGTTGAAAGAACATTGGCCATGCGGTAAGATCATGGGCCTTTGAAAAGTCATGATCACCTTTATACCATTGGATCATCCTCTAATGAAAAAACATGAACCATTGGATCATCCTATCAGCTCTGCCTTGAATGAGCTTTCACCACTCATCGAACTTGTGGGATCTTGGGGCTTCATTAAAAGTCTTTGAGGGCCTCACATCATTGGATAAAAATCTAGCAACAAAGCATGAGCCATTGATCTATAGAGATGTCTGAACTTTAAGTTAGCATGTTTTTAAAATGGGACTTAGGATTAAATTCCTTAGGATATGTTTTATTATGTGTTTATTAAACATGGAATAAACCTTAGGCTAATAAATTTATGCCTAAGTTTTCCAAATTTATGCAAAGGGGACCAAGACTAAATGTTTCAAGCCAATGTTTATATTGTGTTTAATAAACACAATGTATACATTGGTTTAAAATATTTATTCCAAGTCTTATAAAAAATGCCTAAAGGGGATAAAAATGGTATATTGATCTAAACTATTTAAGATTTTATTACATTTACAAAACACATTAAAACCTTTAGCTAGAAGTAACTTGGCCTAAGTCCTACATAATAAAGACCCCCTTTTAGAATAAGATTTAGTATAAGTCTATAGTTTAAGGTTCATGATATTTAAACAAAATGCCATGGGGACCTTATAGTATAGATTTATAGTAAGTTTATTTTGCATATATTTATACCATAAGACCATTTCCACATTTTGTAGATTGAATATTTCTATTTTTTAAGCATCTTTTGACCACTTCCCTTAGCCTATAAAGCCATTTTTGAGCCTTCCAAAAAGATTTTGGAATGTATTTTGACCCTAAGCATAATAATTCATTAAATTAAATTTGATGGTCTTTTAGATGTCAAATACATCCTTATAGACATCAAATGATAGTATCATGAATGTCAATTTTAAGCTAGTGAAATTTTTAATTTGATGGGTTTAAAGTTAACGGTCGTGTAAACATCAAATACGTCCTCATGAATGTCAAATAATGGTCACATAAACATAAGTTTTAATCTCATAAAATTCTTATGACCTAATGCCAGAGTGCCACTTGGCACCTCCTTAGGTTTCCCAAGATCTTAGACTTAATTTACTCTATCATATCAAAATCATTGATAAAGCATCAGTCATAGGATCATGATCCAAGAGCTTACTCATAATTGGTTAATTTGCCATATGGGACCAATTTGTCTTTGATCATCTAATGTAAGGGTGTTGTGTGTCAAACATTTAAACCTTCTATATTCCCTTGACTTTTTAAATGTGCCTCACTCTGTTCAATTAGGTCTTTGTGATAAAGCAAAAATCATTGATCATGATCTGAGAGCTTGAATGTGATTGGATAGTGGGCTATGTGTATGATTATGTTAGGTTTTCCTCATGCCATCCAATTAGAATGACATGAAGAAGTATGAACCATTAGATTATTTGAGATGCATGTTGTTTAAGTCAAAGTTCAGGGCTTCCTCGCTTTATTGGATCAAATGTCATGATAAAATAAGGGCCATTGGTTCCTATAAGATGTAAAGAACTTAAGTTAGGACTATGGTGATATAAAAATACTTAGGCTAAGGTGTTTAAGACAAAGGTCCTAATTATATAAATAAATCCATCAGGACCTTAATATTAGAACCTTATGCTAAGGTATGGATTGAAAGGACCATGCTAACATAAAATTAGACTCAGGGAGCCAAGACTTAAGCTAAGATGCTAAGACTAAAGTCCAATTTGTATTAATAAATACAATGGGACCTTAGGGTTAAAATATTAGGCTAGGTTAGGAAATATTAAATGGACCCTAAAAAATAAAAATTAAGTTAACCTTGCACAACTAAAACCTAACTTAAAATTATTGGTCCCCTTTAACCTAAGGCCCATGAAAATATTAAATGGACCCTGCATTTTAAGTTAAGTAGTGAACAAGGAAATAAATGGAGGAAGGAGCATGGGAGAAAAGGGAATAAGGATGAAATTAGAGGCCCATGAGAATATTTGTGCTTTCCACTACTCATGGGTCATGCCCACCTAAGTGGTAATGACTCCCGATAGAGGGTTGTTTAATAAAAGGGAAGAGATTGGCTAGTTGAATCCAAATCCCTGGGCACCTAGGGTAATAGAAAGAGGTGATTTGGAGAAATGTGTGGAATCATCATGACTAGAGCTAGAGGAACCATTGAGGCTAGTAGAAGAGGCAAGACTAGAGCATAAGGTCTCTAAATTAAATCTTGAGGGTGAGTTACCTTCTAATTTTTATTAGGTCTCTTACCCATGTCAATTTTAGATACTATGGTGAAAGGACTACCAAGGATAGTAGAATCCATAGGTGCTAACTATGGAGGCTATTAAATCATTGAGAGAGGTTCCAAGATGACCAAAGGGGAAGCTAAGATACTTCTTACCACTCTAAATGCAATATTAATGGTTGTATCCATGCTCATTGATGAAGATATGATTATATGTACTTGAATTGAAGGCATGCCTAATGAAGGCACTAGGGAGGTTTCAAGTTATGAAATGGATGGGGTGGAGTGAAATAGGGACCTAAGGATGATTGAGAAGATTGATTCCAAAGGTACTTGGGTGAAAGATGGAGGGAGTGTAGTGGGGAAAGATGAGGCACCACTTAGGGAGCTTGTGAAAGGAGATCAGAACTAAGGGGTGTCATGAGAGGGAGCTAAAAGGCATAGTGAATGAGGGGTGGAATGGCTATGGGGGAATTAAGATGTGTAAGAGGTGAAACCTACACTATTGATTATTGGTAACCCCATTCTAAGCTTTCCTCTATACTTCTAGTGTCATCAAACCTTAGGATCTATGTGTCTTAGGGTTGAGGTGCCTATGGTTGAGTTTCTTACACTTGGGCTACCTACTACCGAGTAATGTAGGTCTACCTCAATGGGTAATAGGCTATAAAAGATTTTAAAGGAGGTAAATGTGGAGTTGGGTCATGAGGAGTGAGTGTTAGTAGAGGAAGAAGAGGAAGAACTAGAGCATGAGGAAAAAGAGATACTTAAGCAAGTAGAGCTAGAACTGGGGGATGAGGAGCCAAGGCTCATGAAGTGGTCACTACTAGATGAGTAGGAGGATGAGGTATAGGAACTACTAGAGGAGGTAGGGTTAGAACTAGATCATGAAGAGGATAAGGTGGAAGAATACCCTACATAATCCTCTTGTAAATATTAGGAAGAGTCAAAGTTGGATCCTCTACAAAGTGATCAGGAGATGGAGAGAGAATATATGGGCCCACCTGGGCCTTCTTTCCTTTCTTATTCTTGTGAGTCATGATCCAAGATAGTACCTACTATTCATTCACCACATTGAGGTGTAGCTCATCATCATCTTATAACTAATGGCCATAGTTGATTTTGAAGCACATTTATTACCTCACTAGATGAGCCCTAATCATGCCCTTAAGGTCCCAATGTTGAAGCTCAACTCTCCTTAGGGTGAAGGAGTTTCACCATTCCATCATTTTTTAGAGATAATGGAAGACCTTGTAAACATGGTCCCTAAAGGAGATCAGGAGTAGTGGGAATGCCTTCTACTAGTGGCCTATGTAAAATCCAAAAATACATTATACCAGTTGGATTATAACTTCATGATCCACTAGGTTACCCAAGATGAATTATGGCAAGTGGAGGGGCTATTTGAGAATGCCCATGATTTAAATCATACTGTCATACTATTAGTACCAATAGTCACTAATGGATGTAATGGAGTCCTAGAATTCCTATGATAAATAGGGCATTGAGGCCTCATTGATTGCATTATATATTATAGGGTAGAAGTGTTCATAGATATCTTAGATGTGGTTTTATTACTAGTGGACATATAGTTTATAAAAGACTACATGGATTTTCAAGCCCCCTAGAATACACATGGTAAAAGTGGATGGATTGAAATTTATCATCCTATAGACTACATCCATGAGATATGTCATCATGTATGAATTCACTCCTACTCAAGAATTCACTACAGAATTAACCAACTTGAAGTTGATCATCCCTCTCATGTCCAAAAAATTTAAGCTAATGAAAAATCATATGAAGGAGTGGCACCCATAATTATTTAACATTCACACAAAACCTAGGCCCTAAATAATTTATTTAGTAGAATCATACCCACCTAGACCTCCTCTTAGAAGGTACAGACTATCTACGTATTGATATATTTTGTACTTACCCACTTGGCATCTAGTTTCTTAACCCAATCCTATAAGGCATCATATATATGTAAGGTCTCAATATAAGTTTTACTACTTTGGCATCATAAGGGAAGCTAAAATCTAGGAGGGAGTAATATGCTTTATAAGCATTCTCAGAGATTTTGGTGATCTCTTACTAAGAGTTAGGTGAGAAAACCCCATTATCCACTCATATGGAGGTGAGAAGAATCTTGATAAATAATATAACATAGGGTAACATCTCTAATTTAGTCATGGCCTTATAAAGACCACATTTCTTATAATTCTAAAGGGCATCTTCAAACTTAGCTTACTCATAATTATAAGAGCCCAAGTCTTTGGGTACCTATTTGATTATTTGGAATAGGTCATTATAGTGCTTAAACTAGGTCAATACTTTTAGGAATAGAGTATCCTAGTACTCAAGCTTGACCTTGGGTTTCAAGTAGGATGCAGACATTATAGTAAGATGGAGGCCAATATAAAGGTATTGAGTGTAGGGGAAAAACACAAGTGTATGTAAAGGGAATTAGAAAGAAAGGATTTTAATTACTCTTGAAGATATATAGTGGTAATTATTAGTGATCTTTCCTTGAGATATTTATAAAATCATACATTCATCTCCCTGTATTAATGGCATTTAGTGGCTCACTTGCTATGAATTCAATTTTGAGTTAGTAGTTGGATCTCCTCTCTTTATTTCCCAATCCATAATTAAATTTGGAACACATAATCCTCCACCACCAGCTATATTTATTAATGGTAATGTGACATTTTAAAATTATTCAATCAGGACTAGATTTCTATTTTATTAATACCCAAAATGTGGTAGACACATGATCACATCTCCTTAAGGCTTACTGATTAACTCCTACCTTATGCCACATGTCATATACTTATTAGTATTCTCATTAATGGTTAGTACCTAATCATAGATTTTTACCTTATTTCATACCATTAGGAAGGGTGAGGTGTCACTTATGGACACATGGCATTCTCTGATTAGTCATTAGGCTCCATTTATACTTTATTCTAACCAATCTAGGTCTTAAGGTGTCCACCTATTCATAAACTTGGTGTGATGTGGTACCCTCTGAATGGATCAAGTTATCCAAAGCTTTAGCATCTATAATAGGTCTAAGGGACTAGCCACTCTAACTTGTTGTGACATGGCCTCCTTTGAGTGGGTCAAGATTTCCTAGGATCTAACATATTTGATAAGTTTTGGGGACTAGCCACTTTGACATGTTATGATGTGGTGCCCTATCAAGCTCTCCTAGGATCTGACATCTCTGATAGGTTTTAAGACTAGATACTCTAACAACTTGTGACATGTCACCCTCTGAATGGGTTAGGCTCTCTTAGGGTGTAATATCTCTAGTAGGTCTGGGGGACTAGCCACTCTAATAACTTGAAATGTGGTGCCCTATAATTGGGCCAAACTCTCCTAGGCTCTGATATCTTTGACAAGTATAGGGGACTAGATTATCTAAAAAATTATGACATGGCACACTCTAAGTGGGTTAGTATCTCCTAGGCTCTAACAGCTCTAACAAGTCTAGGGGACTGTCCACTATGACAACTTGTGATGTGGAACCCTCTAAGTGGGTTAGTCTCTCCCAGGCTCTGACATCTCTGATAGTTCTGAGGGATATCCACTTTGAATAATTATGACATGAAACTCCTCCATTATTTCATTAGTTCCTATGAAACCCATGAAAAATACCAAGTAAAAAATGAAAATATGTGTAATACATTAATAGGTTACATGACATCATTAGTATTTTTATTTTTTGTGAAGGACATCGGGTATGTTGCTCTGATAAAGAAACAAGACTTTGAGAACTTATTTATAAATTTGACCTATAATGTTATCACCCATAATCCTTAAAATATTAAGCTTACCTTAGTCATAAAATAAATAAATCTTAACATTGCTTGGGGAAATCAAGTTGACACAATATTTTAAGGACTTGGTTTAGGTGAAGCTAGCTAGAAAAAAGAATGGACCTGGGAGCTCTAGTTTTAATAATTTTTAAAGGAAGGGTCCCCCATTTCCATAAAAAATGGGTGTGTTGGAAACAAAAAATGGAAATTTCCATGATGAAAGTGATGATAATCACTTAGAACCCAACCAGTTAAACTTTCTCCCCTTACACAAAACATAGATTGTAAGAGAGATCTTCATGAGTAATAAAAAAGAGAAAGCACTAAAGTCTCATAATATCAAGTGTCATACTAATATTTCATTCTATAGATATCCACCAGTGTGTGTAAGAAGTGATTCTTAATTTTTCATTTAATTATAGACTCTAGTCAAGCAACAGAGGTTGGACTGGGCATTATGCTCCATCAAGGGTATTAATTTCCTAATGGATTAGAGGGGGATGACTTGATCATTGCTCTACTACTAGATAGGCATACATATCATTGATAGGGATACCTCTAGTCTCATTCAAGGCCTTACTCTACTTCCATCCAAGCCAAAAATCCTATAATAAAGGTTACCTATATGGCCCTTTCAAAGAAGACTCATAATTTAGATTCTGCATGCTTTTCTTATCTTTTTCCAAGCTTCTTTGTGAAAATAATTTTTTATTTATTTTTGTCTATTGAGTGTTTTGGACCAAGCTAAGGGTGAAAGGATGATGAAGAAGCCTTGAATACCTAGACAACCTTTAATTAACTTGAATAGTCTTGTATTTTCATGAGATGTTACATTAAGTGTAGTTTGATGGCTCTATTAAGATGTTGGTTGTTCTAAAATTCACTTGTTTATCTTAGAATCATTGGCCTCCCAAATATAAAAAGTAAAAAAAAATTAATTATTGTCCCTTACTTGTGTGGATCAAAGATTCGACCTAGGTCTTATTACTTCTCAACAATTCTTCCCAGGCTTTGGCCATCACCTAGAGTGGCTACTAATAAGGACAAGTGTTAGAGGGACACCAAAAAATAAGATGAAAACCAAAGGGAAAAAACACAAAACCAAAATAAAACACATGAAAAAATCAAACACACAATAAAATCAAACCTATATAATATATACATTACCAACCCTTGCCCTAATTACTCAAATTATACTAGATGGAGTAGTCAATAAATAGTGCTTCAGGAACTATCCATTTATTAGAAGTGGGAGCTGATTTCCCTTGATATATTTGAGGTGAAAGGTGTTATAACCTAGTATTTTAACTACTTGGTATGTTCCAATATAGAGGAGATCAAATTTTGAATGCTGGTCTTTCCTCTCGTGAGCCTTGTCCCACATTAGGACTAGGTCAAAGATTCTAAAGGTCCTGATTTTAGCTCTTTTATAAAACCACCTTTTAGTTGTATCCTTATGTATTTTAAATCTTAACATAGCTTCATCCTAGCCTTCCTCTAGCTAAATTATGTCCAAGATTTTGGAAATTACCTTCTCATTTAGTTCCATGAATTGTTGCATGAATTTATAAGTTAGCAACTTGAGTGTGACTAACATGATTGGCTCCAATCCATAAACTAGAAGAAAAGGAGATATTTTGAGGGATTCTTTATACCTGGTGTAGTCTTCCCATAGAGTGAATTTTATCAATGAGTACCATTTTCAAGGCTTATATCTAGCTAAATTATTTATAGCATCTAGTAAATTATTATTAGTGGACTCTGCCAATCTATTTACTTATGGGTAGTTATTAAATGAGAACCTTAGTGTGATTCCATTATCATAGGCCCATTATATGAATTATATAGATTATAAGGAAGGACTTTTATCACACACCAATTATATGGGGACCCCAAAATAGGTGGTTATGTTATTTTCTAAGAACTTGATAACTTTGGCAATAGTGTTTTTTAAGTTATAACTACCTCAAACCACCTTGTGCAATAGTCCACACTCATGAGCACAAAATTATGGTTGGATAATGAATTAGTTTTGATAACCCCAATGAAATCTAGTCCCCATTGGGTAAATGGTGTGGAATCCAAGACAGGCTGAAATGGAGTTGTTGCATGGGTTTCCCTTTTATCAAAGGTTTGGAATTTATGGCAAAAGAGAACATAGGCATGAACATATTTGATTAGTGTGGGCTAGTAATATCCTACGTGAATAACTTTGTAGGCTATGGTGTTTACTATAAGATGATCAACTTCCTATTTTTTATATAAATTAGCCATTATTTATTTAGATTACTCTTATCACACACATTGGATCTAGATTCCTTCATGGTTCCTTCTAAAGATAACTCCCTTCTTTAGCATATATTATGAAACCTTCAATTAGAGGGCCCTCTTTTGTGTATGGTCGAGTCCTAAAGGTGGATTTCCATAGAGTATGAAATTCATGACTGGGGAATATCATTCTAATAGTAACTCTCTCCCTTGGTCCACTTGGTGCATAGTTATCCTTAGATATATCTCAATTATTAGTTGGGTGAGGCCTTATCCTCTAACTAGCTTGGCTAGTTTGATTTATAAATCATACTCTTGTATTTTTTTCATCCATCAGCCTCTACATTCACCCAATTCATTCTACCCTAGCATCTACTTTATATTTGGGTCCAAGATAATTATATGTACTCTATTCCTAAGGATGTAGTGTTTGAACTTATTCACTACCTTGACTAGGGCATAGGCATGTTTGTCTAGGGTAGAATATCTCAATTTGAAATCCTTAAGATTGGTACTCATAAAAGCAATGGGGTGCTCTTCTCCCTCTATCCTTTGGGTGAGGTAAGTAGCAATGGTGTGTTCAGAAGCAAAGGGGTATATATATAAATCTTATGTATATTTTGGGTTGATGAGGACTAGGTATTGCATAATCACATCTTTGATATCCTGAAAAGATTTCTTTTATTCAACATGCCATTCTACTTTCACATCATATTTCAACATAGCATTCAAGGGTTTTACTATTTCAAAAAATTCCAAAATAAATTTACACACAAAGTTAATTTTCCCAAATAAATATTTCAATCCTTTCTTACTATTAGGTAAAGGTAGTTTAGAAATTACATCCACCATTATGGGGTCAATAGAAATACCTTCTTTGATAATTTTCTCATAAAGCTTACCTTTGGTGACACCAAACATGATCTTCCTTAGGTTTAGGTAAATACCATACCTTCAACATCTTTTAAATACTTTCTCCAAATGGTGCACTTGATTTGGATTGTATTTTGAAAACATAGTTAGGTCATCCATATAGATTATTATGCACTTACCAATCAGTACCTCAAAGGCAAAGCTTGTTTCTCTTTAAAAAGTTGTACCAGCATTGATCAACCCAAAGGGAATTCATTTATAAGTAAATGTTCCCTAATTGGTGGTTAAGGTAGTATTAGTCATATCTTCAAAGTTTACTAAGACCTAGTTGTATCTAGAGAAGTCATCCAAAAAGGACATCATTTGAGATCTACTCACCATTTGGATTACCTCATCAAGGGAAGGCAATGGGTACTAGTCTTAATTTGAGGCTTGATTTAAGTTTTGAAAGTCCACACACAATAAAATTTATCCATTTTTTTCACATGGGCACTAGATTGGCCACCCAAATGGAGTGAAAAAACATGAGAATTATCCCTATAAAAATTAACTTATGGACTTCATTAAGTATTAATGGTTCCATGATTGGGTTTATCAGCCTCTATCTTTACCTAAATAGTTTATTATTAGGTTTTGATGGGAATAGTATGAGTGATCACTCTTAGGTTGAAGACCTTAAGGTATTCATAATCCTAGGTAATTACATCCTTATATCTTAGTAGTAACATTCATAAATGATATAATTCATAGTCCATCTGTCATGACCTACATTGATTATCTAAGGAATTTCTACAAGACCAAGGTTAATGAGTCAGCACTTTTAATCCTGAAAATTGGTTTTTCTTAGTTGGAAGGTGGGATATAAAGCATAGAATGATATTTACAATTATATCATTCCCTTTGGGATCTAATTATCATGAATATTAGGGATCCCATCTTTATCCATCTCATTTCCCAAGTTGTTTTTGTCTTTCTTGTCTATAACTTGGGTCTCAAATATTCCCTCATTGCTAAGAAATTGGATGATCTACTGCTCATCCTCAAATACCTAAAATCTTATCACATTGTCAAGGATAAAGGGACATGCTATGAGTTTCACAAATAACTCATTTAACTTAGTGTTATCCATGGGGGTTAAGTTAGCTATTATAGATGTTAGTGAGTCATATACTTGGTTTTCCTCCTAGGGGATAGGGATGATATTAAATGCATTAAACATCTCAATTAGGTCCCAATCACTATGTTTATTCCTTTTAAGGTATGATACCTTGTATTGAAATTTATTTTTTATTCAGTCGACCACCATCTCAAAGTCTCTAAATACTCTTAGTTTGTTTGCCTTATATTTCAATGAAAATTGTAATCTTAGGATTATTGCTTTGTACTCTACCAAATTATTCATGTAAGGAAACTAAAACCTATACAATGTTAAATGTTTCCTCCCTAGGGGGTCTTTAGAAAAACATCACCCCCACTACCTTATTTAGAATGAGCTCCATCTATATAGAGATACTATAGGTTAGGCAGGTTTGTGTTATGACTATCTTGGTCTTTAGGTGGCTTTGTGCTTAGCATGTAGATCCCTAGGTCAAAATAAACTAGGTTTACCTTCTCATTAATGACATTGTACTTATTTATCATGTGTTTCATGAAAGGTTATATATCTACCTAGATTTGGTTGGCTAATCCCCTCCATAGTACTACATATGGGATAAATCGATGGCCATATACCTATTTTAGGATTTGGAGCAACCTCTATTGAGGATCATGCCATAAGCATCAAGAATCTCCACCACTTGGATGTCTATGAAATTTTAAATCCTAAGATCTAAATTCAACAAGATGTGTATATTTAGTAATTCCCCTATCTCTTTTACTTCTAACTTGTCAATCTAGACCACTACTTTATCTAACTTTATAGGGACCAACATGAGCTTGTCACATATGCCTATTGACATCACATTGGTTGAGGCTCTTGAATTTATTAGGTAGTTATGTATATTCTTTCCAAACAACTAAATTATTAAGAGGAAAGTGGGGAACTCCACCTTATTCTTTTGAATGAGCACATTAGTGTGTGTTACTCTTAGTTTTAGCTGGGCTAATGAGGTTGGCTTCTGAGTTAATGAATTTATTGGGAGATCACATTGCTCAGTGATTTGAGTAAGATCATGAACTATGATGTTGAATTTGATATTTTTCAAATCTTCCACTATTTATATCCCCTTTTCTTTGGATCAGTGAGGTTTTTATAGGTGCCTTAGGTTCTTGAGGTCTCAAAGGTGGATGATCATTCTTATCATTTTGGTCAGGTGGGGTTACACCATTATTAGGGGGAGTTGAGGTATTAATGGGTTATTTTAGTTGCATATTCTTGAATGTATAGTTATTCCTATAGAATTGTTAAAATGCTTGCATCTCACTAATTCCCTCCATCTCATCCATGGTCTCCAATACCATAACAATGCTAGGGGATTTACATCTATTGGATGATTTAGGGTGATTGGGGACCACCTCATACTCTTCCATTTCCTTCTAGAATATCTCAAAAGAGAAACCAAACTCTATGCAATCTAGTTCCCCATGGGCTATCATGTTACGTACTCAACACTAATTAGGTAAGGTTATCTCAAAGATATTAATTTTAAATAACCTATTGGGTGAGGTTTATAAGGGATTGTGATGATAGTTATAGTTCCTACTTAGTCTTTGATATGTGAAGTTTTTACTATAAATGTTTGCATTAATACTACTCACTTGAATTTTAGCCCAAGGAAATTGTTATTGAGTTTTTGAACCATTCCCTAAATGGTGTCCAACTCATTCTTTATGGACTATTGGGGTATAGTTTAGGTTTGTTAGTTACTAATAACATTACCAACATTGCTTAGTATAGTGTTCAAAGAATTAGTCCATGGACCCTTAGGTTAAGGAAACCTAGTTGTTAGTCTAAAGTGGGATGACCCAATAGTAGTTGATGTGTTACAGGGAGTGGCTCAAGCATTAGGTCATTCCAATTAACATTGGGCAATAATCTCAACATGGGCATATATGGTAGGATATTAAGAGTGGGGAGCATCATGTGTCCTTGGGTGTTTAGCTGCTTATCTACCTTGATGTCTCTTGCCTAAGCTAGGGATAGGTCTATTATTATCAAGTCTCTCCTCAAAAACATTGTAGTTTAAGGGTCTAAATCATTCTTATACATTTCAAGTGCTAATTAGTGGATAGGTTGATAAAGCATAGTGACCTAGCTGTACATCTTTTGAAACCTAGCATTTAAATTCCTAATAGGCTCAATGAGCCCCCATTTAACACTAGAAAATTATTAGTATTGAAAACTAGGGTCTATCACCTACCCAAATTAGGTGATTAAATTAGTATTGAAATGGTCCCAATTGGGGATAAAATCTTTAGGGAGGTTGAGGAACCAATCATATGCTAAGTTCATCAGTGTGAAGGGGAAAAACTTGCATGCCACATCTTCATATTATATATTCAAAAAGATCCTTAGGTTTATTTAATAATAAGTTATGTTTTCTTTAGCAATCCATCCCACACCATGAGTGAAATTAGGAAGATACATCTTAGGTTTTTTAGGTAAATCATGGACAACCCCCATGACGTTAATAATAGAGCCAACTAACCTAGCCATTTTAGGCTACAAATTTATAAGATTTGTGCAAAAATTGGTTGGAATCATGGTAGGTATAGGTTGGTTGGGCCTATGTTTTCTATGGAAAAGTAAGAGGGAAATTACCAATCAACGGTGGCATGACCTAGCCCTAGTAACAGGTGAACTAGTCTCTAGGATGCTTCACAATCAAATAGTGTTTCATATGTTATTATTAATAAGAATAATTCCAACACACCAATAAACTAATGATAAGTATGAAATAAATAAATTCATGCCCTCTTTTTAGTGCCAATTACTATTTATCCCAAAGTCTAGTTCATGAAATACCCATGAGATTAGGTATTCCCCAAAGAGGAAGATGGGAACAATGCTAGACTTTCATCCTCCATTTTAGGACTGATTTTAAATCATCCCAAGGCATAGATGTGGGCGTTTGAATTTGATATGGAGTCAACATGAAATAATCTTTAAGAGATATGGTGTCACCACTAGAAGCTCAATATGAGACTCTTAGATATAGGTCCAATTGTCAATAGTTGTTATCAAATTTCATGTATTGTGATCCTTTGTTTTCTAAACACAATTTAAAAGGGTATTTCAATATTTGAAAGCAAACACCCACACACAAAAAGGGGAAAGTAAGGCAAAAAAGAGATCCTATAGATCTAGAATGAACTCGATGCGTTAACCATCAAACTAAGTGCCCTTACCATAGTTATACCATTGTAGACTAAGTTTCAATAAAATTTATACCTCCAAGATTCTGAATAAATAGGGGAGCATGCCTCAAATATGAACCCTCACTAAATATAAATATTAGGAGTTTATATTAAACTACACATAAACATCCAATGGTAACTTGTATAATAACACACAATTTAATAGTTTTGTGAAAATATAAATGAGAGAGTTCATAAAGTGATTATAATAGATGAGCACATCATAAACATAGCATAAATTTAATAGCAAGGTATTATTATGATTAATTTAGCATTTAACAAGTATTTAAAATGGAGAAAAATAAAATTGAGATGCAAAATAAGCCCTTTGTAGAAAAATAGAATTCTATTCATTTAAACAAATCAAATGTTGTTACAATAATTGATCATGGCCAACTCTACATTTTAAAGAGATTAAGGAAAAATTAGGTGAAATCCTGGCTATAATCTAATAGTACTTTCAAGCAAATTTTAGTCAAATTTTAAATTATGATATAACTTTGCCTTTTCTAGATGATGATGGGATTCACCTCTAAATAGTGTGAAATTCCCATCCTAGGCCATGATGGCCACTCATGGTTATTGCAATCATAATTCAAAACTCAAAAAAAAGGAAATCCCTTCAAGCCCATAAAAATATCTATGGGTTACCACTTAGATAATACATGGAGGTGACTATGAATATATAGATCTTAAGTTTTTTGATCTTATATATCTAGCTTCTAATGTAGCTACTATAAGGTCAAATTCTTGGTCTAACTTAGTAAGGTTCATCAGGGGTTCCTTGAATATCACCTTAGCTTGAGTCACCAGCCTCTAGTACACCTAGAAGGGAGCCTCTATGGACACCTAGAACTTAGACACTTGGTTGATGTTTATCATAGATCACATTGATAGCTCAAGAGCAATCCAAACCCCTTCCCTATCTGTTTTAGTGACATTCTCCCTCATGACATGGTTAAAGTGACCTAGGTGGACTCCAAATTATCCCATTTCCAATAGGGTACCATCTAGGTGGAACATCATAGAGATATTAGTGTCCTTAAAGTAGGTTAATATCTTTTTTTGCCTCTTCCAAGGGTCTTATTACAGTCTAAGCCACAACTAACCATTCTTCCATATCCATTTTCATGTTATTAGCATATGTCTAATACAACTCCAAGTTTGAGTTAGGCATTAGTTTTAATTCTATAAAAATAACTTTATGGTTCACCACCAATAGCTTCTTATGATTCCCATCTATCTATACAATCCTCTCCATATAAGCTTGAGTCTTCTAGATAATCACATTGGTATCTACCATAGTCTCCACCACCTTCCCCAAAATTGAGAAGAGTAGTAAGAGGGTGACCTTGACTTGCCCAAGTAGCCTGGTGGTGAAGGAGCTCTTCACTTGGGTTTCTAGTGTCTAAAATTAATTTTTCATTCCTTCAAGGAGATTCTTTGACCTTTTTTTGAATTACCAATAGAATAGAGAGTGTATCATCAACCATATTTTCATCCCTAGTGGAATTCCTCACCTTAGTAAGGGATAAAAAATCCTATTAGGTTGTCCATACCATCAGGTTCCCCTCCTAAACATTTTTTTGTGTTAGGGTCCACTTCATGATTCTCATGGATCATTCAAAGATCTAATGTGCATTCAAGTCACATTGGACTATCATATTCAACACTTAAAACCTTGGGACCATTCCTCAAGTTTTAAGATGTGTTGAAGGGGTGGAAGAGATGGTAGTGAAGGGTGGATGATGAGGCAGAGAGGAGATAAAGGAAGTGGAAGGGTTAAATGAGGAAAGTAATGGAAGAGGAGAGTGTATGGGAACAAAGGAAGGACAAAATGGGAAGCCCATGGGAACATTTGTGCCTACCATTTATCCTAGCTCATGCCCACTTTAGGGTAAATTATTCTTGGAAGAGGGGTGTTTAACATAAGGGAAGAGATTGGTTAGTTAAATCCAAACCCCTAGGCACCTAGGGTAATAGAAAGAGGGGTTTAAGGAAAAATATGCAAAGGCACTATGATTGGAGTTGGAAGAACCATTGAGGCTAGTAGAAGAGGTTAGACTAAAGTGGAAGGTTTCAAAATTGAATATTGAGGGTTAGTTTCCTTCTAATTTTTCTTGGGTCTCTTACTTGGGTCAGCTATAAATGTTTTGATGAAAGGACTAGTAAGGATAATAGGATCCATGAGGTCTAACTATAGAGGTTATTGAATCATTAAGGGAGGTGTTGGAATGATTGAAGGGAAAGTTGAGATAGTTCCTACCACTAGATATTCACTCCCAATGGTTATATATGAATTTATCAATGAAGATATGACTGTAGGTACCTAGACTAAATTCATGCCCAATAAAGGCACTAGGGAGGTTATAAGTTGTGGAATGGATTTGGTAGAGGGAAATGAAGATGTGAGGATTCTTAGGAGGATTGGGTCCAAAGGTACCTAGGTGAAAATGGAGGGGGTGAAATGGGGAAAATAGGAAGCACTACTTGGGCAGCTTGTGGAAGGGGAGTGGAACTAAAGGGTATCATGAGAGGGAGATGGAAGGTAGTGAGAGTGAGGGTGGAAAGGAGATGGAGGAAGTGGGAGGTGTAAGGGGTGTAACCTACATTGGTGCTTTTTGAGAACCCTATTCCAAGATTACCTCTAGACTACTAGTGACATCGAACCTCAAGGCTTATGTGGCCTAAGTTTGAGGTATTAGTGGTTGAGTCTCCTATACATGAGTTCCTACCATCAAGTAACATAGGTCTAGATCAACTAGGAATGGGGATAGACTAATGGATTTGTTGGAGGAGGTGGAGGTATATCTAGGGTGTAATGAATGGGTACAGTTGAATGAATAATAGAAGGAATCAGAGCATGAGGAGTTAGAGATGATTGAGGAGGTAGATCTAGAATTGGGGGATGAATATTTAGAACTCATAGAGAAGGAACTCACTATTGTAGGACTAGTAGGATGAGGTATAATATATAATATAATAGGTGGGGATGGATTTAAATCATAAGGAGGAGAAGGTAGTAGAATACCCTATAAAATTTTCTTAGAGATAGAGGGAGGAGTTATATTTAGATCCTCTATGAAGCAAGTAAGAACTAGAAGGGGGCCTACCTAGACATTTTTTTATTATTCTTTTGAGCCATGATTTAGTATAACACCTCCCAGTTGTTCATCACATCAAGGTATAGCTCATTGTCATCTTCTAACTAGTAGTCATAGTTGATTTTGAGGTGAATTAGGTAACTTATTAAATGAACCCTTATCATGCCCTTAGGTTCCCAATGCTATAGCTCAGCTCTCCCTAGGGTGAAGGAGTCCCACCTAACTCCCATTTTTTAGAGGGGAGGGAAGGACTTGTAAACATGGTGCATAGTGGATATTGGTAGTGGTGGTCATGCCTTATATTGGTGGCCTATGAAAAAGCTAAAAATACATTCTACAAACTAGCATACATCCTCCTACTCCACTAGGAAATCCAAGGTGAAGTATGACAAGAACAAGGACTACTTAAGAATGCCTTAAATTTGAATCATAGTGTCCTCTTGGTAGTACCCATAGTCATTGATGGTTATAATTGATTCTTATATTTTATATGATAAACAAGGAATTAAGGCCTCATTGATTTCATTATATACTACTAGGTAGAATTTCTCATAGATGTCTTGGATGTGATTCTAGTACTGGTGAACATATAGTTTAGAAATTACTATATGGACCACTAATCCCCCTGAAATCCACACAACAAAAGAATGTCTTGAAAGTGAGCATTCCATAGAGCATGTATAAATTCACTCCTTCTCAATCATCCACTATGGAATTAACCAAATTAAAGTTGATTATCCTTCCCATGTTTAAAAATTAGGATACAGTGAGCTTCATATGGAGGAGGGGCACCCATAATTCATTAACATGAAAGTAGTCCTAGGCCCTATATTATTGGTTTAGTATAATCATACCCACCTAGACCTCCTTCTAGAAGGTGTAAACTATGTATGTGTTTATGCCCTCCTTGTTGATCCACTTGGCATCTGGGTTCTTAGCCTAATCTTACAAGACATCATATATATAAAAGGTCTCAATCCAAGTTTTCACAATTACAGTATCATAAGGGAAGGTGAAATCTAGGAGGTAATAAAGCACCTTGTAGGTGTTCCTAGAGATGTTAGTGATCTAGTGCCAAGATTTTAATTAGCAAACCTAATCATGGACTCTATTTTGAAATCAAATGGTGGTGAGAAGTATGTTTTAAAACAATTCAACATAAGGGAACATCTCTAGTTTACCAGTGGCCCTATGAAGACTGCATTTCTTGTAAGACTAAATGTCATATTCAAACTCAACATAATCATCATTATCATATCTTGCATTCGTGGGTATGTATTTGATTATTTTGATCAAGTCATTATAATGCTTGAACTAGGTCAAACCTTATAGTAATAAGGTATTGTGGTAGTCAAGTTTAGCCTTGGGGTTAGAGGAGGATGCAACCATTGTATCAAGATGGAGTCCAATAGAAATATATTAAGTGTAGGGGGAAAATATAGTGGTATATGATGGGAATTGGAAAGCAAGGAGTTAAATTGATATAGAGGGTATATAATAATAAATATAATCAAGATTTCCTTAGGATATTTATAAAAGCATGCATTCATCCCCCTATATTAATTGTGTTTGGTGACTCATTTGATGTGAATTAAAATTTGATTTGGTGATTATATCTCCTCTCTTTATTTGCTAATCTAGAGTTAAATTCAAAGCTCATGATCCTTCACCACTAACCATATTTAGAAATGGTTATGTAACATTTTAAAATTATCTAATCATGCCCAAATTTATATTTCATTAATGTTTAATGCATGATAAGCACATGTTCACATCTCTTCGAGGCTTTCTAGTTAACTCATACCTTATGCCACATGTCATCTAATTATTGGTCCTCCCATTAATGATTGGAACCTAAGCATAGATTTATGCCTCATGTCATACCCTTAGAAAGGTTGAGATGTCATTTAAGGACATGTGACATCCTTTGATTAGTCCTTAATCTTGATTTTTATTCCATTCTAAGCATTTTGGGGCCTTAGGTGGCCACATGTTTATATGCATAGTTATGTAGGTTAGGATTTGACATCTCTAATAGGTCTAGGGAACTAGCCACTTTGACATGTTGTGATGTGGCCTATTTTAATTTGGTTACGCTTTCCCAAGATCTAAGATTTCTATCAGGTCTAGGGGATTGGTCACTCTAACATGTTGAAATAGTGGTGCCCTCTAAGTGGGTCAAGATATCCCAAGATCTAACATCTCTGATAGGTTTGGGGGATTGGCCACTCTAATAACTTATGATGTGGTACCCTTTAAGTGGTTTAGACTCTATCAAGCTTTAACATCTCTAACAAGTTGAGAAGATTGGTTGTTCTAACAACTTGAGATGTGGTGCCCTCTTAGTGGATCAAGTTATCTTGGGCTCTAACATCTTTGATAGGTCCTGGGGATTGGTTGCTCTAATAACTTGTGATGTATCACCCTCTAAGTGGGCTAGGCTCTCTCATTCTCTGGCATCTCTAATATGTTTGGTGAACTAGCCACTCTGACAACTCGTGATGTAGTACCCTCTGAGTGGTTGGGCTCTCCTAGGCTTTGACATCTCTGATAGGTCTAGGGGATTGGTGAATCTAACAAATTTAAATGTGACACTCCTCCATTGGTTCATTAGTACCTATGAAACCCATGAAAAAGATAGTTAAAAATGAAAAAAATGAGTAATCCATTAACTCAACCTCCATTAAGAACTTGATTTCTCATGAAGGACATCAGGTATGTTGCTCTGAGATGGAAACAAGACTCTAGGAACTTCTTTTGAAATTTGACCTATAATGTTAGCACCCATAATCCTTAAAAGAATAACCCTACTTTAGTAAAAATAAACAAGGCTTGACATTTCTTTGGGAAATTAGGGTGACAATATTTTAAGGACCTAGTTTAGGTGGAGTTAGCTATCATAAAATAATGGACTTAGGAGTTTTGGTTTTAATAATTTTTAGAAGAGGGGTCCCCTATTTTCATGAAAAGGGGGCATGTTGGCCACAACATGTCCCTATTATGTTATTAGTGTCCAAGTGGCAAAACCTGAGGCACGAAGGGCCAAGATGTAATACAAAGGTCTGAGACTACTTTATGGATGACTAGGGACACATGTGGCCCACACAAAAGTTGGATAAGTGTGAAAATAGGCCCTAAGATAGATTTAGGGCTAAGCTATGGATAGGTGGTCTCAATTTGCACTCAAGTGTCATTTTTATGTGATCACACCATCTATGAGAGATAACATGCCATGCCCTACTATTGAATTTATAATCATGTCAATATTAGGTAAAAGGAAGTCATCTTTCAAGCATGCCTTATTGATTTCACAAGAATTCATGCATCCTTAGATTCTCATTGGTTTCTTGTTGACTAGAATAATTTTAAATATCTATTCTAAATAGTTGATTGGTCTTATGAATCTAACATCCAAAAAAAAGTATAGTTCTTCCCTGACAAGAAGTGTCACGTCTTGATTCCTCCCTAGACCTAATAACATACTGATTCATGGAATTTTATGGTTAATATTTGACTAACTACTATTTAGTTGAGCTTGATTTCACATGTTCATTATGGGTAGTTATATGTTGTTTAATTTACATGATTGATTACCTATGGAGTTAGCTATACTTTTATATTTTATATATAATGATCATTTTTTTTAGTTATTATAGTAATATATTATGGATTATATATGTTTTGAGCTAACTACCTTCATTTTTGTGAGGTGGATGTAGGATATATCCATCCCTTAAAGTGTGATGGTGGGAGGGCATCATCGAAGAGGGTGGTGTAGATGGAGGAATTAGGGAATGATAAATTGAATAACTATAAACCCATGCACACACCATGATAATTTATCATACTTTATGATCAATGTTTGTTTTAGATAGATTCAGTATGTCTTTGATTACTAATATACTTTTGTTATGATCTTGATTATGTTTGATGCTTATGTTGATCCAATTATGTGATTCCACTTATGGTTGTCATATTTAAATTATCTCATATGACGATGTTACTTTATGAATAAGTGAATCTAGTTATGTTTTAAAATTACTTGTTATTATTTATGGATGTATAGGAGTGTCTTCAAAATTATCACGTCTTAATACATTGTTATGGATAGGATAGACTTTATTGCATGGTTTACTTTATGTGTAAGACTTACTATTAAATATCATGCTTAATACATATTTCTACTTGGAACTAATGTTTATTCATAAGATGAAGAAGATTATTATTGTTTACAATAATTGAATAATCTAGTGTAAACTCATTAATAAATTGGAGTTTCTTTGTTAAGGATTATGGATGACATTATTGCATTTGGTCAATGTTTATTAATAATTATATGATAAGTTAATTTAAATGATTACATTGCTTAATTAATATTGTGTTAGTCAATGGCATTTTTGGATAGTCATGATTAATATCCTTATGATATATTAAAATTATCTTTTGAATTAGTATAGTTGGATGACTTTTATTAGGTCGATCAAACTCATTGTTAATAAATATAAATTTTGAAGGTTCAGTGAAATTAGATTTGTTTGGTTAATAATATAATTCATTATATATGAATAATATTGAAGGATTTATAATGATTATTATATTCTTTAATTATGATAAGGTTCGATATATTAGGGTTTTTTGTTGGGTGACTTGTGTTAATGAACTATTAAACAAAACCACCATTCTATTTTGGGATTTTTGCCATGATGATTTTTGGTCATACTTTAGTCTTATGTAAGTTAGTTTCATGTGAAGTTTTATTTTCCAAGTGCATTAAAACCATTAGAATTTAGAGGAGAAATAGGATTTCTATTTTACATGAAAATAGCATGCATAAGGTTATATGGAAAGAAAAGAGACCTGGATGGGGAGATGACATGATAGGTAGAAAAGAGAAGAGGAATTTGAGCTACAAGGAGAAGCAACTCTAATGTTTAGCATAATATACTTCTCTTACTAGTTTGGTGTTGTATTATAATTCATATTATGTGTAATTTTTGAAATGTTCTTAAGGGTTTTGAGTTATTTTTAATTTAAATAAATTATTAAATGGGATAAATGTTTGGCTCTATGTATGGCTAGACCATCCACATAACTAAACATATAACCTAGAACCCCTAAGAATGAATAGATTGGTATTTGTGTTCTTTTCCATATTATATGAAATACCTATAAAAATTATGTGCATATACTTATTTCTAATTCAAAAACTCTAGAAAAAATTATTAATAGGATGTAGCTATTTATTTAGATGTGAGAAATCATTCAGACCTTGTAGAGTCTTTACTCAGTGTTTAAATGTAGAACCGGTTAGGATAATATAAACATAAACACATGGGCATAATTATTATTGTAACCAAAATCTGCCTTTTCTTTAGGAGGAAATAAGGACTCACTTCTTTTAGATTCTAGCCTGGTTGTTGAGCCTCTCTTCTATATGTTGGTGCAAATTCTTGAAAAAATTGATTACTAGTCTTCATATTTTATGGAATTGGTGTGGAATTTATGTATATTTCATGGAATAACTTTATTAATACCTTTCAAGAGTTTTTAACTATGTATACTTTTGGGACTTGAGAAATTTGGAAAAATTTATTCAAAGATTTTACTCATCGGGCTTTTTGTTCGGGCCTTTTATTTTGGACATTTTGTTTGACAGGTTTGGTTTTTGGATTTTGTGTTTTAGGGATTTTGTTTGGTAAATTTTTTATGTTTTTTTTTATGTAAATTTTTCATTAAAAATTATGGTCTTTATAACTTTTTTTATAAACAAATTTGGTCTTCAAGGTTTTTATTAAGGACATTTTGTCTAAAATAATTTACCCAAACAACTTATTTTTATCAGAATTTTTGTTTCAAACATTTTTTCCCATGGAATATTCTTCATTCAAACTTTTTTTTGTAAAAAATTTTTCCAATAGGTCCTAAGAGCCTTATATATAACATATTTTAGACTTTTTGTCGTGGACATTTTTTTTATGGGAATTAGCTCTTCAGGTTTCTGTTGTAGGTCTTTTGTAAAGACTGGTCCCCAACATAAAACCCAAATACCCAACTACCAAGGATGAAAAAATGACTTAATATACCTAGCATAATAAATTTAAAATATTTCTTAATAGTATGCTAAAGTCCCCTGCTAATGTGAACTAATAAATTTTGAACTATACAGGAGATATAAAAGAAGTGAATGTTGGGAATTTATACAACACAAGTTGGTATTTAATATAATAGGCCATATACATGATGTGAAGCCATTTAAGCCTCTATTTATTTTAAACAAACTTACACTCAAATTCTACTTCTATCCTACATAATGAAGAGCCCTAACTACTACCTATGAGGATATTGTGAGTAAAACAATGACTAAGCAAGAGCAAGATTCGTCATATAGCACATAAAGTACATAAGAGATTTTAAGCAACATAGAATGCATATAAAGCAATGGAGTCTTCATCTAGGTCATTCAAGGGAGAAATTCTACCATCCCCCTACTCAATCAAGGATTTCATAGAGTTTATCGACATAGTCTTTGACATTACCATTTTCAATAATAGGTACACAAATTATTCAGAGGTATGGGACATTGTTAATTCTACACACACACACACACACACACACACACACACACACACACACACACACACACACACACACACACACACACACACACACACACACACATTAGATATGGATAATATCTCTCTCTTTAAGTTATTTTTTGTCAAGGATTTACTTGCCTTGAAAAGACAAAGATTGCATTTTACTACCACTAAACCTGAGGTGATGTCATGCATCAACCTCTTACATGACTTATTTTTCATAGGTAAGGTTATGTAGGATGCCTTCCTTCATCATATTGGTAATTAAATAGTCATCGCTTCCATTTTGGGAGCTAACTTTCAGATATACCTATCTTTGTCTATACTCAATGCATACTTTGACAAGTACATATTAGTGTGGTGGAATGCATAGAACATAATTGAGAAGATATTATCCTCACGGTTTCTCCCAAACTAAATCATCACTTTTAAATGGAAGAAACCAAAGGGGAGTACTCCCATAGACAAATTTAGGATGGGAATAAACATTATAATGGTGTTATTGAATAGACTCTATGGTATTCCAAGCATTCACTTTATTAATTTATATTGGGTGTCATTGTTGCATAAGATGTTGATTAGTGATTCTACATTAGCAATGGTATAAATAATTAATTTCCACAAAGATAAATGGCCCATGCCTATAGGCAATTTTTATATGATGTCCTATTTACTATATATTGTCATGGGGACTTACTAAAATGTTCTTAGTGAACTATGGAGTCCATCCATTGATTACTTTAAGAATAGGATTTGTGACTAATTTCAATTAATGAATGTATATGCCTATACAAATAACATGGTGAAGATTGTGAAGGATGTTTATCCTCAAGTTTGGTAGGCCATCCATGGTTCACCTATACCTAGGATTGGAGAAAATATTATGAAGACACTTGCTACCAGAGGGGACTATTTCTTTTATATGAACTTCACCATCATAATGATCTGGGAAAACAAGGTTCACCCCTTGTGTCTCCCAAAGTACATTCTAGACAAGTTGGTGAAGCAAGAAATTACTTTTCAACTATGGTGGAGTATAAAAAAATACCTATCCAAATAAAAGAAAAATTCATATTTTGGCCACCACATATTCATTGGGAGAATGGTATATACCTTGAGAAAACATTTTGGAGAACTGGGTAGCAAGAGGAAGAGTTATCTCTTCCCTACACTTCCACATAGGTATTGGGATCCTCATGGAATTATCTAAAATCATATACATGGATTTAATATCCCCTACATCCATGATCCTTATTCATATGATTTTTTATTCCTAAATGGAAAAGATGAGGAAGTGTTAAAAAGGACAAGGACTATGGGATTGAAAGAAGACCATTTGAGGATGATCAAAGAGGACCCTTCATTTTATATGAGGAAGTTAGATTGCAAGAAGTCCCTTTATAAAGGGTGGGAACATTTAGACTTCTAGAGAGGATAGTCTATGGAACAATCAAAGGATTAGGCAAATTCCTCATCTCAAGGGATCCCTCTAAAGCTGAAATTAAAAATTGTGAAGAAAGAACTTAGGGTAGCTAAACCTAACCCTAGGGGAGCATAGGCAAAATACTCCATCAGTTTAGAATCTAATGAGAAGGAGCAGGCATAGGAAGAGCTAGCTAAAAACATAGTTCAAATGACTACTATTCCCCATACCCAAGTTGCCACATATGTAGGGGTAGTAATAGAAGAGGCAGTTGTAGAAATATAGTAAGGCTCCCCTACATATCTAAAGACCCCTATTGTTTATACAAATAAGCCTAAGACTCCTATAGGTACTCCTATATTTTAATTATCCCAAGGCTTGTCTACTAGACCCCAACACTCAAAAGTGACAAAAGCAGAGGTTGTTAAAATAAAAGATGTTGGAGATGAAGAGGAATCTTATGAATACATAGAGCTATAAATATCTAAGGCCTTATGCCTTAAAGTAGATAAGGATAAATATCTAGCCTTGAAATATTTCCCAGGTACCCAGTCTATTGAGACTACTCCTTTGTCTTTTATTCCTATATTTGGTATTGTTTTTATTTCTTCTAGGTTAAAGACCCCCAAGGTGGAAGTGCCTACTTCCACCTCTATTGATCCATTTACTGTAACCTCATTTATTTAGTTCTATTTATCACTCTAAATTTTTAGAAAGGTATTACCACCACCACCATTGATCCATTGTCCACCTCCATTCCATTTACTTCCATCATGGCTACCTCTTCTATCCCTTTTGGTACTACCACCATTAGAGAAATGAAAAAGGAGAAGGCATATAAGAGGGTATAGATAGCCATGTCCACCTCATAGTTCCACATTTAATCCACTAATATTACCCTTCCTATACCATCCACCACCTCCATAGAAGAAACCATTGTGGCAATTTCCAGCAAAGGTAGGAGGGCCAGGCCCCAAATTGTCATAGTTTATCCACTCCCTCAGTTTAGAGGAGTGGATTGGTCTAAGATAATTTGGCCCTCCTTATCTAACATCCTTGTAAAATTAGATAATAAATAACTAATATTTGAATAGGTTGAGGAAGAAGTTTTAGTTATAACCTCAAGAGAAATAGATGTAACACAATTGGACATTCCTTCCTGGGCTATGGATTTGAGAGCCAAGACCTCCCAATTACGTAGCATTAAGATTACCAAGCTCCCCTCCATCACTACTCTATTTGATAAGCCATATGGGAGCATACAAAGGGTTAAGAAGAGGAAGTTATAGGATGACAAGGGAAAATAATTGATTTTTGAGGAGAGACAAGAAGTTTTCTCCCTCACCAAGAGGTAAAATAGGTAGCCTGGGCAATCCCCTTATATTGATAATTTTGTAAACTTGGTTGTAGCACATAAACAAGCCATGATAGCCATCTATGAGATTATAGAAATGGTGAGGCAAGAACTAGAGTCTAAGGTAGATAAATTTATAGAATAGGGCAAGACCTTACACATCTGAATAGGCATAACGATAGAGTTCTAGGATGTGGCCTCTAGATGTTATAATTCTTTGGAAGATCTAGAATTCGTGTGGGCTAAATTAGCCCCACATGTCAATAAAACTAATAAATTGTTTAATTCTTTTAGGAATGATATAAATAAATTAAATATGTTGTTCCATATATAGGTAATAAGGCTTATAGCCATTTAGACCTTATGACACCACTTGAGGCATATAATTCCCTTAACTTGGTTGTCATCAAAATAGAGGAAGCTCAAGAATGGTTGAAGGTAGTTAGGGATTTACTCTCTAGATATCAATTACATGATACCTATATTCTTTAAATGTTGAATGATTTGAATTTATCTAAAGTGAAAGACACCATGGGGAAACTAATTAACAAAATCAATTTTGATCAACTCATATAGGAGGTGATAGATAACTTCAAGAAGTGTTTACAGGGCCTAACATTAGAAGAGATATAAGTTGAATTGAGTGCCACTTAGAAGAAAGTCATCAAGGTGGATATCTTCAAGATTAACTTTTAGATGACTAAGGGAGAACACAAAGCTCCTTGGTCAATTTAACAAGATCCAATAACCACCTCTACTAAATTTGTAAATAATACAATAGTAGCATGATGCCGTAGACAAGTTTTACCAAGAGATTGAAGTAAATAAGAATCAATCTTAAGTTGCTACTTCTAGCACCATATCAACATCTACAGTTTCAACTTCTACTATGACACCCATAAAAGTGCATGTAGTTATTCAAGCTATATAGCCTTGAAAGGATAGATTTTTTAAATGGATAGTTTTTTAGTAGTCCATCTATATTTATAGTTATCTTATAGATTAGATATTTTTATTATAAAGTTGCCTTTTCTTTGGTACACATGCACATGTTGCATGATCATGTAAAGGCTAACTTAGACTAATTAATTATAATCAAACTTTATATGGTTTTGATCATAGTTAGAACTTAATTTCTAACTATAATGACTTTTGCATGAACTTGGAAGATGAGGAAACCCCTTCCCCAAACCTATTTAAACAATTGTAATCCATAGTTTGGAAGAGATGGAATTTTAAATATATAGAAGCAAAGAAATTTGGATTGTCTACTCATGCTTTTGCCTATTTTATTTCCACTATTTGTTTAATTTGATTATATTTTTTTGGTTATATGATTCAATAGCACTTAGTGTGCAAAATTTATTAATGGGTTCTTAATTGTCTTGACTAATATATCAATCTTAGATGTGCAATAACTATTGAATGATTGGTAAAATACATTGGTTAGGATAGTTAAGTTAAATAAGTTAATTGATTCATAATTTTGAGTGTGTATAAATGATTTCTTTGATATATTTTTTTGTGTGTATAATAGCTACCTTAGATTCCCCACTTAGCCTAAGTCATAATCTCCTGATTAAGAGTGTGCAACCACTACCCTAAAAGGAGAAATCTTTGACCGAGTCCAATGAGTTTCCTATATCAATATTTAATTAGAATTCTTGCTATGTCTGATTATGTGTATGCAATAACTAAAAATAATAATCATAGGTTTTGGAAAACAACTTGTCCATTTAGGAACCAGCTAGGGAAGTGATTTATGAAAACCATAAAGCTTTCTTTTCTGCCTTACCCTTGCCTCCTTTTTAAGTTTGTTTTGAGATAAACCAACTTTAGATTAACAACCATCCTTCTATCTAACTCATATATATTTTCATTTCCTTTTATGATACCATACCTCCATCTAAAAAAAACCTTGTCAACAATCTACATACTTTACCAGCTATCCCATCAATAGGTTGTTAATATTGCATACCAAAAACTCATGTGCTAAATTGGAGTCCATCTCCATTGAGATCCTAAAACATTAGAGGCTACCTTATTATATGTGGTGTGTATAAAATCACATCAATAGATAATTGGCACTATAAGGAGGGCCATTTTAACCTCTGATAAAAGAGATTTTCTACATAGAGTTACACTAGAGTCACCTAGGAGAGTGACCAAATCTAATTCCTAGGCTAGCCTTCTAGTCTCACCCTTGTCACATCATAGGAGACCTAGAATTGTACTGACTATTCCTAACATACCTAAGACTCCTCTAATAAGTAACCCTTTACTTTTTAATCCTCTAATGGCTCAACTACCTTAGTTATTTGGATCTGCTATTGCCATTCAAGGAGATGTGCATGACTTGCCTAAGAATCCTTAAAAGTACCTACCATCCTTTTATCCTTTAAGAGCAAGGATAGAAGAAGAAAATATTAAGTCTTTTAAGGTTTGTTTGAAATTAATGAATGTTATTAATGAAGATGTCACATATATCATTTCCCCTTCTACATTAATGGATGTTACTTATGATTGGTATTTAAATCTAATAAAAAAAATTATCACTTCTTGGGATGCATGTCAAGCAGCTTTTATTGCATAATTTAGGTAGGTCACCAACCCTAGTTTGGTATACCATCACTTCATGATCATGAATAGAGATCCTAATTAACATATCCATGATTTCAATTCCATATTTCAAAATATGTACAATTAGTTAACCTCAAGGTATAAATGTGAAAAAGCTTTAACACTAGAAATGTACAAGAATGCTCTAGACCTAATTATGATGGATTTTTTTATAAGATTAACTATTGTTAAAAAATTTGCATGGGTATACAAATAATCCATCAACATAGATAGGAAACTCAATCCCTAGGTGCCTAGAGTACCTAACTTTAGCAATGGTTTCCCAATGTTGAATCTGATTATGCATGCAAAGAAAATTGTTCCTACATTCAAATAAAACCAGCTCTACACACTACCCCCATTGACACAAGTAATGCAACCAAACTATAGATTATTGAATAATCATACATATGGTAATGGCTACCAATAGAATCAATAATTATCTATATCTTTGGTTGTTATTTTACAAGGCACTGATTCTACAAAGGTAGAGTTAGAGGCTCAAAAGATGGTTCAAAAGCTAAGTAATGACTTCCTCAGTATGCAAAGGAATATGGGTAATGCCAATACCCCAAATGGTAATCATAATCCTATATTTTAGAGGTATAATATGCCCTTCAATAATCCTACAAACAATATGGATTAGCTTGGAAAATTTCCAAAGATCAACATAGCAAATACAACCCTACCTAATTGGTGTAGAATTCATAATATTTCTCAGCATGGTGAGATCGAATACATTAAATTTTGTGAAGCATTTGAAATATTTCAAAGGGAGATAGTAAGGTAGGACCTTATGCATAATCCACCTAAATCCCATTAGTATCTTTTCTCTTCAAACACTACCATGTTCTTCAAGACTCATGAATTTCCCTTTCCAAGTGAAGATGATAATATATTAGAGGATAACATAGACAAAGTTCATGCTTTTTAGCCATTCCAAAAGGTTGGATACAATATAAGGAACAAGAAACCCTTCACTACATCAACTCCTCTAAATACCATATCAATTCCACCTAATCCTAAAGCTAACAACAATCCACCTCCCCCAAGAGGGAATGATCAACCTCAGATCAAGGAGGAACCAAGCAAATGAGGATACAACATCATTGAATACATGAAGAAGATCAAAGCAAATATAAATCTTCATGAATTAGATCAGCTCATCAAATAAAAGGAGTTATTATTGAAGTCTATTACTGGGAAGCCATTTGTGGAGAAAATAAAAGCATCTATAAATAAGGCAAAAATTATTGGCCCTAATGTTATATATAAGATCAAGTCAGAAGTTCCACCATTCTTACTTACCATTAGGTATTCGATAAGAACATTCATAATTTTTTAGTTGATTTTAGAGCTTCAACAACTATTATGCCTACTTGCATATATTAAAAACTTGGTTTGACCCCAAGCCCTTCAAAAAGGATAGTTTCATAATTGGATAAAATAGTGGTACCAGTGGTCAAGGAATTCAAGGATGTACATATTCAATTAGCATCTAAACAATGATTCTAGATGACCATTGACATCCTTGTGGTGGACATACCTAAAGGTTATAGGTTTTTACTGAGTAGGGATTATTCTAAGATGCTTAATAGATACCTATCTAGAGACTTCTCTTATATCTGGCTACCATGGAGAGGCATTGAAAATCAAATTAAGATCAACAAGGAACCAAGAATTAAATATCCCATTATAGAGTACAATGTCAAGAATGAATAGGTAAAGTATGAATCTCCTAGCCTTGGTATTTACACTTTTACTATGCAGAATAAATAATGAAAACTACAATCTAAAGGTTCCAATCAACTATGGACTTTACATTTTGTCGGTGCTAAATCCAAACAAAGATCAAGCATAGGAATCAGGTTGATTAATCCACAAGGAAATAAATTATTCACAGCATACTGATTGTAATTCCCTTGCACCAATAATAGGTCTAAGTATAAGGCTATAATTCTAGGAGTATAATTTGTATTAAGGAATAATGTGAAGTAGCTATTAGTATTCAATGATTCAGAGCTAATGATTAACCATGTTAGAAATAAATATTAGTACAAGCTATCTTATCGAAGGAAGTATAAACACAAATCATGGGACCTAGTAGAAATATTTGATGCTTTTAACATAAAGGTAATTCTTAGATAGTAGAATTAAGTTTCAAATTCACTAGTTGTTACCACAACTAATTTGGAGCCTCTCCAAGAATCTAAAATTAATAAATTTTTAACTAATTCAGGGGAGTTTGAGTCTTAAATTATCGATGATAAAGAAGTTTATCATTTCTACCAAGAGGAATCACACAAGGAAGGTATTCTATAAATCAAATAAAATCATATTCTAATAGGGTTACTCTCTTTAGAATGATTTTTTGACATATATCTTTAAGCCCAGCAACATAGAAGGTTTAGGGTTGACAAAACAAACTTTAGAAAAGAGAATTTAAGATATAAACATAGCCCCACACTACGTCAATATTAGCCTCAGTTATACCCTAGAAGAAAGATAATGAATGAAAGATTTAATTACTTAGTATAGAGATGTTATTATTTGGACTTACATAGGTTTAAAATTATATGACCCTCAGGTCATTACCCATATGAATCCTCTAAAGCTAGATCATAAACCATTCAAGTAGAGGCAAAGACTAGTCAATCCTATTCTAGAGCTGCTCATTCAGAGAGAAGTGGAGAATTTATTAAGAGCAAAGATCATCTTCCCAATCAAACACTCCACTTAGGTGCTAATTTAGTCCTAATAATAAATAATAATGGTGAGATTAGATTATGTGTAGATTTTAGAAAGCTAAACAAAACTTCTAAAAAGGACAATTATCCCTTGCCTTCTTTGGATGAAGTGATATAAATAGTAAGTGGTTTTGAAATGATGTACTTATTAAATGGATTTTTAAGATATAATTAGGTATAGGTATAATTAAAAGATAGGATTAATACTACATTTACTATGAAGTGGGGAACTTATGCATATAAGAGGATGTCATTTGGCTTGATAAACATAGGAACTACATTTCAACATATCATGGATCATACATTCAAAGGATTAACTATAAAATGCATAATCATTTACATGTATGATCTTACAATGTTTTTAAAGAATAGGAATGACCACATAGGCCACCTCCATTTAATATTCAAGAGGTATAAGAGATTTGGTATCTCACTGAACCCAAAGAAGATCATATTTGGAGTGATTGAATATAAGTTTTTAGGACATATCATCACCAAGGATGGGATCATCATTGATCCAGATAAAATTTAAAGATTTTAAAAAATTACACCCCTAAATAGTAAGAAGGTGATAAAATATTTTTTTGGGAAGATCAATTTCATAAGGAAGGTTATTTTAGGATTTATAGATATTATTAAACCCTTGAATGCAATGCTCAATCAAGATGCCAAAATAGAAAGGATAATTGAAGTTAGAAAGTCTTTCCAAGACATTAAAGATGTAATATCCTAGGCTCCATTACTAATAAATCTAGATTTCATGAAGGATTTTTACATGTACTCATTTGTTTCATAACATACCATTGTTGTTTCTATAAATAGAAGAAAGATGAGACTGATCACCCAATTATGTTTATGAGCACAAATCTAAAAGATATAGAACTTAAGTACTCCATGATTGATAAATAAATTTCTCTCTTATCAAAGTAGTGAATAAATTTTGATATTATATTTTGAGGAATAAAACCATAGCCATTGTGCTTGATCCTATTATCAATCTCACCTTATCATATAACGAATTGGGAGAATATCAAGGAAAATAAATGGCAAAATTACAAGAATTCAACATAAAAATTAGACCTATGAAGATTTTTGGGGTTAAGGCATTATTTAGATCATGACTAAGCCTAATCCACATATTAGTATTGAAGATGTATGTGAAGCTCAAGTATCTGAAGTTGAATGATATACTAATTGTTAGTTGTTAGTGTATACACAGTAGCTCTAATACCACTTGTTAGGACCTCCTTAGAGTATAATTGATTACCTTTGTATAAGCAACTAAACATGGAATTAAACCAGAAGTAATAAGTAACTAGAAATTTGAAACAGCAAAGAATAAGAGATACGAGAAACAATACAATCTGTATTAAACTCTTCTAGAAGGAAATAAAATGGAGAAACCTCTCTCTCCTCACACCTCATAAATGTATAGTAATTCTCCCTCAAGATTTCTCTCTCTCAATCAATTACAACCAACTCAACTATTGAATTGACCTCCAGCAGATCTTCTTGATCTTGCACCTTGCAGATCTAATTGATCTTTCTCACCCATTGTGTTGTAGATATTCTTGATCTTGTTACCCTACAGATCAACTGATCTTGCACACACACACCTTGGCACACTTGTAGATCTCCTTGATCTTGCTACCCCATAGATCAACTAATCTTGCTCTTCTGCACACATTACAATACAGCCCCATGGGTCTCTTAAATAGAACCCAAAATAAACAATAATTATAAAAGTAGACTCAAGACGAAAATTAGTCTTTACATGCAAACTAATTGTTCATCTAAAATTAGAATAGTTCTAGAAACACATAGGTGACCGATGTCAGTTCCTATCTGACCGATGCCAGCTGACCATAATCGATGCCAGTTACTATGTAGCTAAAGATAACTGATGTCGATCGACCCCTAACAGATGTCGATTGGCTCTAACCGATGTCGATTACTATGTAACCCAACAACCTCCACATTTGCACATTTAGTGAAGCTTTTAGCTCCACAACTCAACAATCTCCCACTTAGAGATAAATAGCTGCACCTGTACCTATACAGCAACATCCTCTAATTTGTTTCTGGCTTGTTTCTCCTTCTTCAAGTTCAATCTTGAAGATCAACAAAAGTTGAATGAAGATTCAACTTCTCCTTTGTTACTAGCTTTATTAACATATCAACAGGGTTATTTTCTGTATGGATCTTTTCCAGCTTCAACTGTCCATCCTCTAATACCTATCTAATGAGGTGGTATCTAAGTTGTATATGTTTGGTTCTTGAATGAAAGGTTAAATCCTTTGCCAAATGAATTGCACTTTGACTATCACTATACAATCTGAAACTCTCTTGCTCCTTTCCCAACTCTTCTATGAACCAAGTCATCCATATCATTTCCTTGCTAGCCTCTGTGACTGTAATGTATTCTACCTCTATAGTAGATAGGGCAACAACCTTCTGTAACTTTGAAATCTAGCTAACCACCATTCTACCAATAGTGAACACATATCTTGTGGTGTTTCTCCTGCCATCCAAGTCACCTGCCATATCCGAAACTACATACCCATGTAGAGAAGTGTTTGACCCTCCATAGCATAAATGCCTACTACTAGTCCCTCTCAGATATCTGAGAATCCACTGAACTACTTTCCAGTGTTCCTTTCCTAGATTGGCCATAAACTTGCTGACAACTCCCACTACTTGGGCAATATCAGGTCTAGTACATACCATTGCATACATCAAGCTCCCAACTGCCGAAGCATATGGAACTCTACTCATGTACTCAACCTCATCATGTGATTTAGGACACTGTTCTTTGCTCAACTTGAAGTGTCCAGCCATAGGTGTGCTTACCAGTTTTACATCCTGCATATTGAACCTCTCCAACACCTTGTTCACATAATCCTCTTAAGACAAAATCAAACTATGATTTTTCCTGTCTCTCTTAATACTCATGCCAAGGATTTACTTCACTACTCCTAAATCCTTCATGGTAAATGTTTGAGCTAAGTTTACCTTAAGCTCAATAATTTCTTGCATGTGTGAACCTGCAATAAGCATATCATCTACATACAGTAACAAGAAAATATAATTAACATTATCTAATTTGTTAAAATAAACACAATGGTTAGATTGACATTTGCTAAAGCCATGCTCTGCCATAAACCTGTCAAACCTCAAATACCATTGTCTTGGAGCTTGCTTAAGACCATATAAGCTTTTCTTCAACCTACACACAAGTTTCTCCTTACCTTTGACCTCAAAACCTTCTGGCTGATCCATATATATCTCTTCATCCAAATCTCCATGAATAAATGATGTCTTAACATCAAGATAATCAAGGTGAAAATCCTCAATAGTAACTAAAGACAATACAGTTTGAATAGAAGTCATCTTTACTATAAGAGAAAAAATTTCACCAAAGTCAATACCTGGTTTCTGTGTAAATCCCTTTACTACCAGCCTGGCCTTATGTCTCATTTGTCTATTCTCTCCTTCCTTTAACATGTAAACCCATTTGTTTTTCAGTGCTTTCTTTCTGGCTGGTAACTCTACCAAATCCCACGTTTGGTTCTCTTCCAAGGAATCAATTTCCTCATTCATTCCATGCTCCCACTGTTTCCTAGATTCTACCTGCATTGCCTCATCAAAACTTTTTGGTTCTCCACCATCAGTGAGCAACAAGTAGGATAAAGAAGGAGAATAATGAATTGGAGGCTTACTTACCCTTTCAAACCTCCTTATGGGTGTTTGAGACTCATTGACAGCTTGTTGTCCACCCAAATTTTTTTCTATTAGTGACTGATCTCAGTCATCTCTGGTCGATGTCAGTCTAAACTTGACCGACGTCAGTTCCACCTGATCGACATCGGTTTCCACTTGATTGACGTCAATCTCTACCTGACTGACATCAATTTCCACATGACCAACGTTGGTTTCTATGTTTTCTTGTGAGTGATGATTTTTACCCGTGAGCTCATTTTGGATCATAACCTCATCCAGATCATGATTGCCCTGCTCATAATTATTTAGCGTCTTGAGCTGATCACTGTACATCACCTTTTCATTGAAAACAACATCCTGGCTTCTAAAAAAAATTTAGTTTCTAAATTCCACAATTGGAATCTGAAATCTCCAAAACCATAACCAATGAAAGTGCATCACATAGATTTAGCATCTAGCTTCTTTCTATTTTCTTTATCAATGTGCACAAAAGCTTTACGACCAAAAAATTTGAGAAATGAAAGATCTACCTTTTTACCTGTCCACACCTCTTCTAGAATTCCACCATCCAGTGTAGTAGAAGGTCCTCTGTTAATCAGGTAAATTGTAGTATCTATAGCTTCTACCCAAAAATGTAAGGGCAAACCAGCATGCAACCTCATACTCCATGCATGCTCCATTATTATTTTATTCATCCTTTCAGCAACTCCATTTTGCTAAGGTGTCCTTAGAATCATCCTTTCCCTGTGTATTCCATTCATAGAATAGTAACTATTGAATTTATTGCTGCAGTACTCATCACCATTGTTAGATCTAAGGCACTTCAATCTCAAACCTGTTTCATTCTCAACTAAAGCTTTCCATTTCTTAAATGTGTCAAAAACATTAGATTTCCTCTTTATGCAATAAACCCATACCTTTCTTGTAGCATCATCAATGAAAGAAACATAATACTGTGATCCTCTAATAGAAGCTACCTGATCTGGTCTCCACACGTCTGTGTGAACAAGCTCCAACTTGTGCTTCTTCTTTGTTGACCCAATTTTAAGAAACCTCACTTTCTTCTATTTTCCAAAAATACAATGCTCACAGAAATCTAGATCTATGCTTTCCAAATCTGAAAGCTTACCTTTTGACTTAAGAACATTCATTCCCTTCTCACTCATGTGACCAAGCCTACAGTGCTACAACTTTACATCTACATCTGAAGTAGATAAAATAGAAGGAGAATAATCAGTAATACAAGTAGATAGATAAAGTGTACCTACTCTCTTGCCTCTAGATAATATAAGTGCACCCTTGGAAACTTTCCAAGATTTAGCTACAAGAGTTATTGTGCAACCCTCATCACCCAACTTTCCTACAAAAATCAGACTCCTCTTTAGGATGGGTACATGCATGACATCCTTCAACACCCATGTGTTGCCATTCTACAATTTCAGCTGCACTTTTCCTTTGCCAACAATTTGACAAGGCTCATCATCCCCTGAATAAACTTTTCCAAAGTCTCCATAGACATAATCATTGAAAAATTCTCTATTTGGGGTTGCATGGAAAGAGGCACTAGAATCTAAAACCCAAGATTCTATTTTATTATCCAAAAAAAATATAAGAGCATCTTGTGCAACAATACCTAAAACTTTTACTTCTTTATTACCTTCATGTTGATTGTCTTCTTTATCCTTCAACTTACAATCTTTCTTTGTATGCCCTTTCTTTTCACAATTCCAGTAGGTTATTCCTCCATTTCTAGATTTGGATCTCCTTCTCATCTTTGACCTTGATTTCCCATGCTTGCCCTTCTCTCTTTGCCTTCCCCTGCTTTCAACACTTAAAGAATTACTTGATGTTTCCCCTGTGCTTTTCCTATGAATTTATTCATTCAAGATTACACTAACAACATCATCAAATTTCAAGATATTTGAAGTAGATGCAGTATTACTAACTGCCATTACCAAACTATGCCAACTTTTAGGTAAAGAGCATAAGATTAAGAGAGATTTAATTTCATCATAACTATTTCGACTAAATTTAACTAATTAACTATTGCATGGAAATCATTAAGATGACCAGATACCAATCCACCTTCCTACATTTGCAAATTAAATAATTGCTTCATAAGATATACCTTATTTGAAGCTAAGGGTTTTTCATATAAATTTGCCAAAGTATCCATTAACTCTATCATTGTCTTTGCCTATGATAAGTTGGAAATCACAGATGATGCCAGGATCAACCTTATAGATCCAAGAGCCTTTTTATCTAGAACATTCCATTCTTCATCTTGCATATCTATGGGCTTGCTTGAAACCCCACCCAATGGTAAGTACAGATATTTCTAATACAGATAATCTTCAATCTGCATCCTCCATAATTGATAATTATTACCATTGAATTTCTCCATTCTTAGCTTACTTTCTTCTGCCATTGCTTAGCTCCCACTCAATCAGAAACCCCTGTGAGTGAATTTTGTAATCAACAGACACTAACACACTCTGATACTAATTGTTAGTTGTTAGTGTATACATAGTAGCTCTGATACCACTTGTTAGGACCTCCTTAGAGTACAATTGATTACCTTTGTATAAGCAACTAAACATAGAATTAAACCAGAAGTAATAAGTAACTAAAAATCAAAAACAACAAAGAATAAGAGATACGAGAAATAATACAATATGTATTAAACTCTTCCAAAAGGAAATACAATAGAGAAACCTCTCTCTCCTCACACCTCATAGATGTAAAGTAATTCTCCCTTAAGAGTTCTCTCTCTCAATCAATTACAACCAACTCAACTATTGAATTGACCTCCAGCAAATCTTCTTGATCTTACACCTTACAGATCTAATTGATCTTGCTGACCCATTGTGTTGCAAATCTTCTTGATCTTACTACCCTGTAGATTAACTAATCTTGCACACACACACCTTGGCACACTTACAAATCTCCTTGATTTGCTACCCCATAGATCAACTGATCTTGCTCTTCTGCACACATTACAATATAGCCCCATGGATCTCTTAAATAAAACCCAAAACAAACAATAATTAGAAAAGTGGACTCAAAACTAAAATTAGTCTTTACATGCAATCTAACTGTTCGTCTAAAATTAGAATAGTTTTGGAAACACACAGGTGACCAATGTTGGTTCCTATCTGACCAATGCCGACCAACCATAACCGATGCTGGTTACTATGTAGCTAAAGATAACTAATATCGGTCAACCCCTAACTGATGTCAGCTGGCTCTGACTGATGTCGATTACTATGTAACCCAACAACCTCCACATTTGCACATTTAGTGAAGCTTTTAGCTCCACAACTCAACTTAAGTACTCCATGATAAATAAATTTTCTCTCTTATCAAAGTAGTGAATAAATTTTGATATTATATTTTGAGGAATAAAACCATAGCCATTGTGCTTGATCTTGTTATCAATCTCACCTTATCATATAACGAATTGGGAGAATGTCAAGGAAAATAAATGGCAAAATTACAAGAATTTGACATAAAAATTAGACCTATGAAGATTTTTGGGGTTAAGGCATTATTCAGATCATGACTGAGCCTGATCCACATATTAGTAGTGAAGATGTATGTGAAGCTCAAGTATCTAAAGTTGAATGATATAGTAATATAATATATTACTTGTTTGTGGGTACTTATCCCCAAAATTTAATGGAGAGTGAAGAAGATCTTTGAAGCTCAAAGTTACTTATTTCATGATCAATAAGGGAGTTATCTACAAAATAAACTATGAAGGCATTTATCTCAGGTGTGTGTCTATAGAGGAAGCATTGTAGAGAATTTGTATCAAAATATAGGTAGTGTTCATCCATCTAGGAATACCACATCCCATAAGATATTAAGAATGCATTACTACTGGCCAATAGTTTTCAAGGATGCTCACACCCATGTGAGAACATGTCATATATGTTAATCTATATTTAAGAGGGAATTAAATGTAGCAATTCCCTTAAAATGAGTTGTTAAAGGAAGGCCTTTTACCCAATGGGATTTAGACTTTATTAGTGTTATTAACCCAAATTCCTCAGTAGGTCATAAATTTGTACTTACTAGTCTAGAGCACTACACCAGGTGGACTGAAGCTATAGCCATAAAGAATTATAGAGTAGAAGACATGATTCACTTCTTAGAGGAACATATCATCACTATATTTGGCACCCCAATTTATTTAGTTTACGACAATGTACCAGCATTCATATCAATGGAATTTACTGAGTGAGCACATGACAACCATATTACTATTAGGTCATCCTCTAACCATTACCCCCAAGGAAATGGACTGGCAAAATAAATGAATAAAAACCTAATATATGTAATTAATAAATCATCTAGGGATAAGCTTAGATAATGGAAAATTTTATTAAAGTATGTTCTTTGGGAATACTGGATAAGATATAAGTAAGCCCTCAAAGCTTCACCCTAATTTTTGTTGTATAAATACAGGCCTATTTTCCCAATTATGTTGAACCTATCAACTTATCAAATCATATAAGACTACATGTAATTTAATTATAAAATTGAGTCTCAAGTACTAAATATAATAGAAATGAAAGATTCAAGGAATAAAGCCCTACAGACATTTAGCAAGCACTAAGACATAGTCAAGCAATGGTTTGATAAAAGAGCAAAGGTCAAAGCATTTAATCTTTTAGATCTGTTACTTCTCTAGGATAAATCCCATGAAAATAAAAGATAGCATGACAAATTTTCCCCACTATGGATTGGACCATATCATATTTAAGATATATTAGGCAATAATGCATTTTATCTAGAGAATTTACAAGGCAATGAACTCACTTATCCACTCAATGGATAGTTTTTGAAGCATTACTTCATGGTTACACTGCTTGAAAGTATCACTGACTGATGAAAGAATGAGGTAGAGGTAAAATTAGAATAGATTTCCCACTTTCTTAGAATAAATTTCCTACTTTCATATATTATATTTCTTACTTTCTTAAACTACATTTATTGATTTCTTAGATTAGAGTTCAATGCTTTTTAGATTAGTTATTTTATTATTTCCTAGGATAATCTAAATTGAGTCTAATCTAATCTAACCAAGATGACCTCCAAACTAAATGAGATTATAATTAAATAGACATATTTAAAATGGAAAATTTGAAAAGGAAATGCAACATGTGACTTGTGCACAAATTGGGTATATTTTTATGTTTAAAGTCTCTGAGATGGAGGGAGATAATCATGAAATATTCTAGACTATGTCACAATTGAATACTTTTACTAGGTATTTGTAAGTTACTCTCTCAGTAATCCACATGAATTTATAAAGTTTTATTATTCACTAGATCAAACACTTATTATATTAAATACTTGTTGGAAGTGATAATTCTTGGTACAAATGTGGCTGGTAGGATCATTCTAGTAATGATTTGTTTTATAACCATACCATCTCACTAGGGCCCAGCTCTCCTCTTTCAAAAAAAAATAAGAGAATAACTAAAAAGAATCAAAAGGATTACATGATTAAATAAGTTCAATTCACCATGCATCATGAGGGAAGAGGATGAGAAGAAACCTAAGGTATCTTTATCATGGTTATGGATGCCTAGATGGTAATAGAGCAATGCCTAAGCTTCCCTTATTTTTATGAGCTTTAACAGAAACTAGAATGAAACCTATAGCTTCATCAAATCCTTTGAAAAATTCATCATAGTAAGGGTTAAATTAACTACACATGTGACACACACAGATCCAAGGAATTAGAAGGCAATTATGTTGTGTGAATCAACTTTGGAGTCTCTTTTATGTTTCTAATTTTACTATTCTTTGGTGACACACTTCATGATTGATTTAAGGATTACTAACCAAAGTTATAAATTCTTGAATGCTCAATATTATTCCCCTTTTAATTCACCATTTTTTATACACAACATCCCCCCTTTTTTTAGGAGGAAATGGGGATGCACTTCTTTCAGATTTTGGCCTTATTATTGAGCCTCTCTTTTGTATGTTGGTGCAAATTATTGAAAAAAATTACTATTAGCCTTCATATTTTTGGGAATTGGATTGGTACTTATGTATATTTCATGGAATAACTTTATTAATACCTTTCAAGATTTTTGAACTATGCAGACTTTCAGGACTTAGGCAATTTGGAGAAATTTATTCAAAGATTTTACTCATCAGGGTTTTTGTTCAGGCCTTTTATTTTGGACATTTTGTCTGACATGTTTGGTTTTTGGATTTTATGTTTCAAGGATTTTATCTGGTAACTTTTTGGCATTCATTTTTTTTTAATTTTCATTTGGACTTATGGTATTTGGACTTTTATTCCAAACAAATTTGGTCTTTGAGTTTTTTGTTGTGTATATTTTGTCCAATGGACTATTTTTCATTCAGAATTTATTTTGTGGACATTTTATCCAATAGGTCCTAAGAGCCTTATATATAACATGTTGCAGGATTTTATCACAAACATTTTTCTAATGGTAATTAGGTCTTTAGGCTTTCTATTACAGGTCTTTTGTAAAGACCGGTCCCTAACACAAAACCCAAATACCCTGCTACTAAGGATGACAAAAGGACTTGTTATACTTAGCAAAATAAAGTTAAAATGTTTCTTTATAGTATGTTAAATTCCCCCACTAATGTGAACTAATAAATTTTAAACTATATAAGAAATATAAAATAAGTTAACATTGGGCATTTATATCACACAAGTTGGTATTCAATGTGATAGGCCATATACATGACATGCAGCCATTGAAGCCTTCATTACTTTTGAACAAACTTACACTTTAAGTATACTGCTATCCTACATGATGAAGAGCCCTAATTACTACCTGTGAGGAGATTATGATTAAAATAGTAACTGAGAGTGGGATTGATCATACAGCACACAAAGCATGTAGAAGGAGATTGTAAACAACATAGAATGTGTATACAGTAATGGCATATTCATCCAGGGCATTTAGGGGAGTAATTCCACCATCCCTCTACTCAATCAAGGATTCTATAGAGTTTACCGACCTAGTCTTTAACATTACACTTTTGATAATAGGTATGAAAATTATTTATAGGTATGGGACGTTGTTGATTCTATATATATATATATATATATATATATATATATAGATTCTCATTAAAAGTGGACAATATCTCTCTTTGAGCAATTGTTAATCAAGTATTTACTTTCCCTAAAAAATCAAAGATTGCATTATGCTACTACCAAGCCTGAGGTGATTTCATGCATCGCCCTCTTGCATGACTTGTTTTTTACAAGCAAGGTTATGAAAGATGTCTTCCTTCATCATATTGGTAATCAACCAATTATTTCTTGCATTTTTAGAGCTAACTTCCAAAGATACATATCTTTGTCCATACCTGATGCATACTTTGACAAACACAAATTATAGTGGTGAAATGTAGAGAAGATAATTGAGAAGGTGTTATATTCATGGTTGATCCCCAACCAAACCATCACTTTAAAAGGGAAGAAACCAAAGGGAACTACTTCCTTAGAAAAATTCAAGATGGTAATATGCATTAGAATGGCACAATTAAATAGACTCTATGACATACCAAGCATTCACTTTATTAATTTAGATTGGAGCCATTGATGTACAAGGTGTTGGCCAATGATGCTAAATTATCACTAGGAGAAATAATTAGTTTCCACTTGATGGAGTAGTTAATCCATAAGATAAATATCCCATGCCTGTGAGCCATTTTTATATGATGTCCTATTTATTAGACATTGTCATGAGGACTTACTAAAAGGTTCTTAGTGAACTATGGAGTCCAACCATTGATTGAATTAAGAAAAATATTTGTGACTAATTTTAGTTCATGCATTTATATACCTATAGAAAGAACATGGTGAATATTTTATAGGATGTTTATCCTCAAGTTTGGTAGGTCATCCATGGTTTTCCTATGCCCAAGATTAGAGAAAATTTGTGAAGACACTTACTACTAGAGGGGACTATTTCTTGTATTCATACTTCACCATCATAATGATATAGGGAAACAAGGTTCATCCCTTTTTTCTCCTAAAGTATGTTCTATACAAGTTGGCAGAGCAATAAATTGCTTTTCAACTATGGTGTAGTATAGAATAAAACCTATCTAGATAGAATAAAAGTTTGTATTTTGGCCACCACATAGTTATTAGGAGAATGGTATAAACTATGAGAAAACATTTTGGATAAGTGGGTGGAAAGAGGAAGAGATATCTCTTCCCTACACTTCCACATAAGGAATGGGATCTTCATGGAATTATCTAAAATTATATATAGGGATTCAATATCACCTGTATCCATGAGCCTTATTCATATGATTTTTTGTTCCTAAATGTAAAAGATAATGAGGAAGTGTTAGAAGGGAAAGGATTGTGGGATTGAAAGAAGACCATTTGAGGATGATAAAAGAGGAACCTTTAGTTTTTTTGAGGGAATTTGATAGCAAGAAATCTCTTTATAAAGGGTGGGAAAATTTAGACTTTTGGAAAGGACAGTCTATGGAACAATCAAAGGACCAGGAAGGTTCCTCATCTCAAGGGTTCCCTCTAAAGTTAAAACTAAAATATATGAAGAAATAACTTGGGGTTGTTAAACCTAACCACATATAAGCATAAGTAGGAGACTTGATTAGTTTGGACTCTGAATAGGAAGAGAAAGCACAAGAAGTGCTAGATTCAAGCATGATTCAAATGACTATTATTCCCTAGGCCCAAATTGCCAAATTTGTAGGGGTAACAATAGAAGAGTAAGTTGAATCAATCTAGAAAGGCTCCCCCCACATAGATAAAGACCCCTATTATTTATAAAAGGGAGCCTAAGACTCTTAAAAGTATTCCTATAATTTAATTATCCCAAGGCTTGCCTACTAGACCCTAACACTCAAAAGTGATAAATGGAGAGGCTATTGAAATTTAAGATGCTAGAGATGAAGAGGAATCTAATGAAGAAATAGAGATAAAAATAACTAAGGACTTGAGCCTTGATGTAGACAAGGATAAAGAGATAATCATGCAATATTTCCTAGGTATTGAATCTATTGAAACTACTCTTTTGTCTTTTATTCCTATATTTGACAGTGTTTCTATTTCTTTTGGGTTAAGGACCCCCAAGGTAGAAGTGCCTATGTCCACCTCTATTGATCCATTTACTACAACATAATTCATTTAGTTCCCCTTTCTCACCACAAATATTGAGAAGGGTGTTTCCACTACCACCATTGATCCAAAGTCCACTTCCATTCCATTCACTTCCATCATTGCTACCTCCTTTCTCCCTTCTAGCACTACCATCATTAGAGAAATGAAAAAGAAGAAGGCATCTAGGAAGGTGTAGACAACCATGGCCACCTCATTTTTCCATATTCAATCCACTCATATTACCCTTCATGTGCCATCTACCACCTCTAAAAAATAAACCACTGTGGAAAGTTCTAGAAAAGGTAAGAGGTTCAAGCCCTAATTTGTCATAGTCCATCCACTCCCTCAGTTTGGAGGAGTAGATTGGTCTAAGATAATTTGGCCTTCCTTACATGACATCCTTATAAAATCAAATAAAAAATAGCCAATATTTGAAGAGGTTGAGGAAGATGTTCTAGTTACAACCTCAATATAAATAGATGTAACACAATTGGACATTCTTCCCTAGGCTATGGATTTGAGAACCAAGACCTCCCAATTGCCTAGCTTCAAGATTACCAAGCTCCCCTCTATCACCACTCTATTTGATAAGCCATATGGGAGAATACAAAGGGTGAATAATTGGAAGCTAGAGTATGATAAGGGCAGATAATTGGTTTTTGAGGAGAGATAAGAAGTCTTCTCCCTCACCAAGAGGTAGAATAGGTAGCCTAGGCAGTCCCCTTATGTTGAGAATTTTGAAGACCAGGTTGAATCACACAAAGAGGCCATGGTATCCATCCATGAGGGTATAAAAATGATGAGGTAATAAATAGAGTAATAATTAGAGAAATTGAGAGAATGGGCCAAGATTGTGCACATCCTAGTAGGTACAGAGGTAGAGGTTCAAGATGTAGCCTCTAGATGTTATAATTATTTGGATGATCTAGAATTCATGTAGTCTAAATTAGCCCCACATGTCAATAAAATTAATGAATTATTCAATTCTTTGAGTAGTAATAGTAATAAATTAAATATTCTATTTATATATATAGGTAATAATGCTTACATCCATTTAGACCTTATGACACCACTTGACTCATCTAATACCCTTAACTTGGTTGTCATCAGAATAGAGGAAGCTCAAAAATAGTTGCAAGAAGTTGGGGCTTTACTCCCAAGATACCAAGCACATGAGGCCCATATTCTCCAAATTTTGAATTATGTAAAATTATAATTGTCACTTGAACTTACACCCATTGAGGAGAGGACAAGTCCCTCCTATTTAAAGTGGCACAATGGAACCATCTTAGGGTTGTGGGTGTCCCAAGTTGAAGGTGGATCTTTAGATGAAAGGTTAGTTCCCCTTGATGCAGCACTATAGCTCAAACCCATTGCTAGATTTAGGGGGTGAAAAGAGAGAAGGTTAACTAAAATAAATATACTCTAATGGAGATGATACACTATATGTTTTGATAGCATCCAACCAAATGTATCTCAAACTTTAAATCAAAAGATAACTAAAATATACACTCTCCAATAAATGACTCCTTACATCAATGTTACATTATGGGGTTATATATGACTGTAAAATTTAGGAAGAATATAAAAGAGGTCTATGAGGGAAATATTTAAAATATTATCACTTTAACCTTGACATATCCTAGAACACACAACATGTCCTGTAAGAAGAATATGAAAATAGGTGAAGCAAATGAACAACATGATAAGGAATCCTTAGTCTTCTCCTATGCAAGATCACACATTCAAGTTAAAAAACTAAGTAAAATCATGTAAGATTTAACACTTAGTCATTTTATGGATCAAAAGGTGTACAATTGAGTATGTATTCACCATACTTAGGTGGAGCATCTAATACAATGTCAAAATGGACAACTCTTATAGAGTTTGAGAGAGAGAAAGAGAAAGAGAAGTCTAAGGATCACAAGGACACTTGTCAAGATAATAATATGAGTTATCCATGAATTGGAAGATGATATGGGTTGAACCATGCAATTTTAGGATAAACAAGTGTCAATCTAAGTCATCAAATTTAGGCAAAATAGCACAAAACTCCTTTTACATTAAAAAACTTCTTTCATGATTAGAGATATTTGAGTCACTTGTAGCTGATATAGTGTAGGTAAAATTATTTTTATAGAAGGTTATTATCTCATACATTCCTCTCCATGAATTTTTTTCATGCTTGGTCTTCTAGAATCACCTGGTAGAGAGCCATCATCATCTGTTGTCCTAAAAATTGCCCTTCCATGCACCTTGCACACTTGGACTCAAAATTGGCATCAGTTTTCAATGAAAATACATGGGAGTAAGTTTATAATACTTTTGAAGACACTCCATATCCTTGGAAGCATCATGGGTACCTAAAAAATACATTCACTTGAAGTTTTAAAACTTATCCCTAGCTTATGCATTAGGCCAGTTTTGATTGGTTGGAAGTAAGGACCAAGTTTAAACACTTATAGGTTGATTCATTAAATTAAATATATATATATATATATATATATATATATATATATTTATTTATTTATCTGAAGTGTAAATATTCCTCCCAAAATTTGTTTCTTCTCTTAATTCATCTTATATCTTACACAACACACAAAATAGTGAGAAAAAATCCATATAGTTCCATATATTTAGCTAGCATGGGAACACTATTGGGTGATTCATATTCAACATATAAAAAATTTAATAAGCAAACTATTCCATTTTATTAGCTAACCAAATCCATCTTCCAAGATTGGTCCTTAGCAAGGGTTTAGTAGGGTTTTAGGCCTATTTTTGGTCTTAATGATTGTTCATAAAGTTGGGACATTAAAATTAATAAAAAAATTCCAAAAATATGGCCTATAATACCCCTGTTAACACCCCCTAAATCCTCTATATACCATGCAAATCTTCATGAAAGATATGAGCAATTAAAAATGGCCTCTCGACCTTGTTTCTCTCTTTTTCTACATGTTGAGTTGGTTTCTGAGCCAAAAATGGATTATTGAAAGTTTCATTTTCTATAAAAAGAATTTAACACATCTTTATTTACCTCAAAAACATGTTTCAACAACTTTATATGTTCACTTCATGATAAGAGTGAGAAAACCCCTCAAAATGGGCACTAGGCCTAGGCCTGCTTAGTGCTCCTGATTGCAATGTTTTATGCTTTGGACCTTAATGATTTTATTTGGTTCCAAAAGATATAAAACATTTTATATTAACTTTTTTATATCCTTAAATCCATTAGAATTTTCATTTTAGAGATATAAATGGCATTGGTAACTTATTTGGCTTCTAGGCCTTAAACCTTCCTTTTAGACCTAACTACATCCTAAACTCCAAAATATCCTTTTTGATGCTTCCCCTGCTCAACAATAGATATAACACATTTTTATACCCACATAAATAATTTTATAATGAGTTATAAATCTCACATGATGTTATAAATGATGATGACTCCTTGTTGGGCATTAGGCTCAGCCATGTTCAAATAGGTTTGACTACAACCTTAGGATTATTGGGCATTACATTAGGTTCCATTATTCCTTTCAAGATCCATCATGATTTTAATGGTTATTATAACTCTCCAAATCCTCCTTAAGTATATCTTTGACTTATGGTTCACCTTTTATCACTTTCTCTTCAAGATTACAAGTCTCATGCACCAAACGTGTGCTCTACCTCTGAGATAGAATATAGGCATGTTACTCTATTCCCTCATCAAAACCAAGTATTAGAGGGAGTTATAAAATTTAAAATGATTATCTCTACAAAATTTAATCTTTTTATCTATCCATTTGTCCCTATAATACTTTAAAAAATAAGACTGAGTTTTTATATTGGCAAACTGTGTAGGGGTGTTTGGAAGAGGATAGTATTTTCCATCTTAGATCTTTCCTCTCTATTTGTGTACATCATGGTGGTTATATGAAGTTTTTTCAACTATAATTAAAATTATCTTTAAATTCTTTATAATTCAAAATCCTCACATACCCTTCATACCCTTGCTCAGGTGATTGTTTACACAAGTTCCTGACCTTGCTTTTCTAGAGACTGACTGAGACATTCCTTTATAGCTACCCATTATCTCATTTGAATCTTAATTTTGATGTTAATTAAATATTTTAAACATATTTAGTTCACATAGTTTCATAGCCCATCTACATTCATCTACTGCTTCATCATAACCCCATACATTCCCTTTCTTTGGACTGAGACACCTCAATTCTATGACCCTACTGATTGGGAGAAAACCTCCTATAGGTGTTTTTTCATTAGGAGACCTTAACAAGGGTGTTTTTAAATCCTTTTATATCTCATGTTGGTTATATCATGCATATTTTTACTTTTATCCAACTTAATGGCTATAAACAACACTTAAAGACCTATGCCAACTCAATGTTTACATTGCCCTTCTATACGTTCATTTTAGGCATGCATGTAGGTGCATGTTTGCCCTTTTATGCCTATTCATGGAGAAATTAGACCTAAAAATAATTCCTCTTTTTTCACCAATGAATTTTATTACACCTTCACTTACCTTTTAATTTCTTCAGGCATCACTAAGACATCAAACTAGGTCAATGTCTACCCTGTCCTAACTGTAGGTATCTACTTCCTGTAGTGTATGGATTGTGTTTAAGAGAGGAAAAACAATCACTCATTATTTATTAATTGATGATTATCATATAATTTAATTTTAAATTCAACTTATAAAAACAATTGATCTTTAATAATTGTATTTTTTCCCCTTAAGGTGTTAAGAGGTCAATTTTCTTCTCAGACCTATAAACACTACTTAGGCATTTTAGTATGTTTTAGGGTATATTTGAGGCCTTAAACAATGTACTTTCCTTCACTATCTAGAATTTAAATTTGGTAAAAGTCTTGTTAAATGTAGATAATATGAGATTAATCAATCACAATGCATCATATGCTATTTCACCCTCATTATGAAATCTTCATAAAACCCTGAGGAACACTGTTTTGTCAAAACTGGGAAAGTAGCCCTAAATTCAGTCCCTTTTGTGTTTTGGAAGTTTATTTGCTTTAATATATAAAATTTAAACTCCAATTGGGTTTTAAATATTTATTTAATAATTATAGTCTATTTATAATGGTTTAAATACATTTTTCACCCTCCATTCATGGATTTACGCTTTTTGTTAGTACCACCTGTAGGTGGCTTTTGTTCATACAGGGATCAGTATAGGCTGATAAACAATGGGAATTTACTAAAGCATTAAATGAGTCTTATACCATTAAAATGAATGAAAAAATGTAATCATTTAAATTTAAATGGATCTATCTTATTCCAAACTCCCTCTTCATTGTGAATTTCCTCATGAGGACACCTATAAATGAGCTTCAATGGCTGACTGTATGATGATTTTCAATATGATTGTCACTATATTCTTTCACATTCCTTAGAGTATTTTATATGTTTTTTACTGAATATAGACACATAAAAACTATTTTTAACCTCTAATACAACTCCATGGACAAGATAAAGAGGCTCATCACACATGATTCAACATGGATACAAGTGGAAAAAATAAAAGAGAAGGTTATGAACTTGGCAGACTATGAGTATGTGTAAGTATGATTGTAACCAGGAAACATTTACTTGGAAAAAGAATTTAAAGGTTAAATTAGGTTTATATATATTTGGAAACATTAAAATGAACCAGAATCCATCTTTTTGAAACCATGACCATAGCACAAAACTCATGGAGATGGTGAAAACTCTTCATAATGCCAAATGGTGTATCCTCCTACAAACTTAGTTGGTTAGCATATAAAAACCACTTGAAACATTAAAATAAGTGTATGAATCATTATATGTGGAATTAAACATGATTTTTAAGTAATCTTAGCAATTTATTTGCATAGAATTTCCTAAAATGAAGGAAAACCTAAAGGATACATAGATTGATAGATAGGTTTGTACAGTCCACTTTGAATGGATGGTTTATGAAGCACATTTTTCCATTTCTCAAAATTACTATATGGATTTTAATTTCTATAAGTTTCAAATAATCTCCCAAAATTATTTTTTTTGAAACATTTTGTACTTTTTGTACCAAGAGGAAACTTGCAAGTCGCTTCTTTATGCCAAGAAGGATGAAAAAGAGATAGAATGGTTTTGGATTCAAATTGGAATTTATATATCAAAAAAATCATGTATATTATCTTTAGGAAGATGTAGAGATGTTTCATGGCCTCCTCACATGTTGCACACTTCCCAAAAAGATACATGTGTCATTTTCTTCTTTTTCTTTAGGAAAACAAACTTTCCTCTGATTAATCTAAAAATTTTAATTAATGATAGTTAATATATACCTGATAAGACACATGGGTCATGAAATCATCCATTTACACTTTCACAATTCCCAAAAAACCCATAGAGAGCATTAAATGCACTTATTTGACCCCTTAAAATGACTTAGAATGATAAATAAACCTAAAACTACTTGACCAAATTTAATATAACATAAATTGACATTAATTTACCTAATAAAAACTTAAAACAAGATATTATGCCCCCCTAAATGCCTAAAAATGAAGCTTTTTTACTAGGGGTGCCCTATTTTCACCTAAAGGTTAAAATTGGTCAACAAAATGGTGACTCAAAGGGGTAGTATGCCTGGTATACTAACTAGACCAATAGCCTTATTAGTCCATTGGGATTATGGAGTCATATAATGAATAATAGAAACAAGATACTTTGACCATTGACTAAAAATTGATCATAGAAGACAAATAGTGACTACCTCAACCATAAAAAGTAAAAAAACACACACAACAAGAAAAGCAAACACACGTGTCAACAAGACACTTAGGGAAAACAAGACAACAAATACTATATACAACTAGAAACTAAGCATACCCTTCCTCTTGGGTCAAAAGGAAATATTTTTGAGTCTCTTTCTCCACAAGATGCATTAATATGCCAAACAAATTTCTTGTTGGAGTGGATGCTTGGTGAATCAACCTTCTTGATTGCCACTTTATTTGGAAAAACTTCAAATGGATCAACATCAAACAAGTTTCCAATGTACACATACTCATTATAATCTTCAAGACATATCTCTTTCTAGTCTCCAATGCTAGTGTTGTCTCCCAAGGTGTTCATGATTATCAATTCATTCTTGAAAGGTTGATTTGACTCATGTTCTTCTAAGCATGTATCTTGGGTGTTCTCCAACTACTCTATCTCATCAAAGAGCTTGATAAACTGATCTCTAGCTTCACCATGACTATCTTGAGGAAGGGTGGCTGATATGATGTTGGAGTTGAGACAATAGTCTTCTAATTCATCCCAAAAATCATCAGTTTCTTGTTCAATATCTCCCTCTTCAATGCCTCTATCAAACCAATCTGATTTATCCTCTTCTTGATAAAACACAAGAGTCTCTATATACTAAACAACATGTTCTTGAACCTCATCCAACTCATGTTCCATGGATTTATCACTAACTTCTTCAAGGCAAAAAGGAAGTTCATCAAACAAAGGGAGAGGGAGCTCATCATGCAAAGGGAGAGGAAGCTTATCATGTTTGAATTCTTCATCATCCACTATTTATATATTAAAATTTTCCATCTCATCTTCATATTCTTTGAACATTTACATATAAGTGAGCCCCATGTCTTCTTCTTGAACCATGTCATCTTCAAGAGCTACTTCTTCTACTTTAGTCTCACGAAACTGTCCTAAGACAACTACCATTTGAGAGATAGCCTTAATATGATCTTGTCATGTCCCCTTTTCAGTTGACATCTTCAAAGTTGATGATTAGCCTATTATGCGACCTTCGTAGGCTGATATGATGGATAGAGGGTCATGATGGAGCTTGGCTTGGCTTTGATTAGCAAAATTTCTATAGTTGGTTTTCATTTAGGCTCTTCCAGACACATTTGCCTGAGCTCCAATTATTTAGGGACTTTTGACATGCAGTAGAGAACCCTTATTTTGGTATGGTCATGTGCAAAATTACTCCCTGATTCACCAGCTTCAGTTGGTTCGAGGATCAGACATGTATTAAGGGAGATATTAATATTTGATTGATTTAATTAAATATTAATTATTTAGACTAATTCTAATTTAAGAAACCCTAATTCTAATTTAAGAAAACCCTAATTAGGGCAATCATACCTTTTTGAGGGTATAAGGGTTTCTCATGGGAGAGAGTGGAGAAAAATTATGAGATTATGATTATTGATTTTTGCTAAGAAATTTTTTGAGAACACTGAGCCAAGGGTTCCAGGATTCTATTTGCATTGGAGAATGTCCACTCTTCATTGTGTGCAATTTAGAAGCTGTGAGATATCAGTTGATCTATTGCCAAATTGAGAGATAGCTTCATACAGAAGTTATCACAGAGGTTTACAGGTATTTCTTTCATTAGTTTTTGATTTAGAAAATTATACAGATAGAGATCTTCAGATCAGGTATTTAACATTTAGGCTACACTAGATTCTATTTGCCCCTATATGAAATTCGTACAAATCCGTGCAAATCCATACCATTCCGTCACAGGCCAGACAGTGCCACAGGGGACTCAGAGATTGACATCAGCATCCCAATGACTGACATCGACTGACTTCATACCAATGTCAATAGAGAAGAGACCGATAGTCACTGACGCTAGTAGCATATCAACTGATGACGGCAGTATAAATGACGTCGGTGACTGTGTTTTCACATAGTAACCTGAGTCATTCCAGATTTAGGTTTTATTTCTAGTTTGCAAAAAAACCAAGTTTTGAGGACTATATTTTATATTATTTCATATGCATGATAGAGATTGAATATTGTAATCATCTAGAAGGATAATAAGATCATTGATTTGCTAGTTAAGATATTATACTGCTGTTTATTTATCTATTTGAATTTATCTCCAAAATCATATCTTTATTCATGAAAAAAACAAAAAAAATAGAATACACAGAAAAGCAATTCAAAATATCTAGTTTCAGAATTCAAGGGAAATAGGGGATATTACAGTGGTATCAGAGCTTTTGTCTTTCTATAGTCCCTATTGGTTGGGGATATTACAGTAGTATCAGAGCTTTTATTCTGCCATCCTATTAGGTTGATTGGACATTAAATCGGCTAGCTAATCATGATTACTTCAAGTAATCATAAATAGTGGGATAAGGATATGGAGATCCTTAAACAAAGTTTGAATATGTTGGTTGAAAACCAGAAGAGGATGAATGAATTTCTTTCAAACCCTACATTCGAAGACAAATTAACATGGTATGTGGCATCCATTGATAAAGGGTCCACAACACAAAGCGAAAAGATGGAGAAACAAGAGGTCTCTACAGGGGTTGATGGCAGCCCTACACTAGTTTTTAGACATGTTGATATGGCTCAAGAGGATATGAGGGCAGCCATGGGGAATGAGTTGTCTATATCATCTTTGCAAGAAGTTTCACTTGAGACTTCTACATTGGAGGCCAGCATAGAGCATGTTAATGATATGGATAATAAGGGTATGGATTCTTTGGATGATCATATTGTTACTTCATCTTCACATCATGAACATCAAACTTGGAAATATATGGAAAGGACTCAAAATTTATGTGATATGTGGTCACAAAGGGCCAAGGAAGCTAGATTAGTGGCTGCCAATGCAAGACAACACCTTCAAAACATTAAAGGGAAGGTCAATATCTCCAACATGGAGAGACAGAAAGGAGTCACAGTAGGGTCTTCTTGTGATGACTTACAGTGAGATCTACAGGAGTCATAGTTTCATTCAGAGGAGGTGACTGTGGAGTTGGAGCATTTGTGGTCTTCACCATCCCTAAAACCAGTTCATTTGTATATTGAGGTGGTTGGTGGTAAGTACATTCCTATAGTTGTTGCTGAAGAACATGTTGTTGGGGCTAACACACATGTTTAGGATTTGGGAGTACCTGGTCTTGATGAGTTTGGGATACCAGTGGAGTCGAGTCTCTAGATTGATTCTTCTCACATAGATGACAGTGTGGTATAGTTGGTTGTGCCCACTTTATAGAGGGATCAGTTGTGGTGTGTGGGGGAGTATGTTGATGCTTCCGCATATAATTTTTACTTCACTAAATCATTCATGGAGTATTTGCTAGATAGTGCAGGTGTTCATTTGGACAAGCATAAAGTGACAAAAGGTGTTCTCATTCGAGGTACTAGTGCTATTAGCAGATGGGTTGGAGAGATTATAGTGATCCTTTCTACTATGCTACCTCATAGGTATTTTGAGGTGGGGTTTGTTGAGTGGGTTGCATAGGGTCCTATCCAGCCTATAGCTACTCAAAGTCAGACATTGGAGCCATCTATTGATTCCCATTTTGGTAGTAGTGAGCCAGTAGCAGAGTTTGGGGGTTCCTACCAGCATCATACAGTGGGGTATGCTCATTATTTCTCTTTTGACCTAGAGATAAAAGATTTGATTTCACATAGGTGTAGATCAGCTCCAATTTCTTACCATCCATTACGATATGGATTGGCACCATCTTTTGCAGATGGAATTGGTAGTTGCAAGTTACACAGCCTATAATATCGACACATCCAGGGCAGTTGTGATTTTAGAGATTGGTTGAGTTGCATTTGCCAGTTTGATGGTGGATTCCTCTTGGTTATATTTCAGAGGATATTGTAGGAGCTTGCATTGATTTTCATCAGTATAAATCATGACTACATTTGGGATCCAAGTGGATTGATTGGGTTATTATTTTGAGATTGCTTAGGGACAAGCAATTTTAGGAGGGGTGGATTGTCATGTCCCCTTTTTAGTTGACATCTTCAGAGTTGATGATTAGCCTATCATGTGACCTTCGTAGGCTGATATGATGGATAGAGGGTCATGATGGAGCTTGGCTTGGCTTTGATTAGAAAAATTTCTATAGTTGGTTTTCATTCAGGCTCTTCTAGACACATTTGCCTGAGCTCCTATTATTTAGGGATTTTTGACATGTAGCGGAGCACCCTTATTTTGGTATGGTCATGTGTAGAATTACTCCCTAATTCACCAGCTTCAGTCAGTTTGAGGATCGGACATGTATTAAGGGAGATATTAATATTTGATTGATTTAATTAAATATTAATTATTTGGACTAATTCTAATTTAAGAAACCCTAATTCTAATTTAAGAAAACCCTAATTAGGGCAAGCATACCTTTTTGAGGGTATAAGGGTTTCTCATGGGAGAGAGTGGAGAAAAATTATGAGATTATGATTATTGATTTTTGCTTAGAATTATTTTGACAAGACTGAGCCAAGGGTTCCAGGATTCCATTTACATTGGAGAACGTCCACTCTTCATTATGTGAAATTCAAAAGCTGTGAGATATCAACTGATCTATTGCCAAATTGAGAGATAACTTCATACAAAAGTTATCACAGAGGTTTACAGTTATTTATTTCATTAGTTTTTGATTTAGAAAATTATATAGATAGAGATCTTCAGATCAGGTGTTCAGCATTCAAGCTACACTAGATTCTATTTGCCCCTATATGGAATCTATACAGATCCATGCAAATTTGTACCATTCTACCACAGGCCAGACAGTGCCGCAGGGGACTCAGAGACCGACATTGGCATCCCAGTGACCGACATCGGTTGACTTCATACCGACGTTGGTAGAGAAGCAACTGACAGTGACTAATGCCAACAGCATATCGATCGATGATGGTAGTATAACTAACGTTGGTGATTGTGTTTTCACACAGCGACCCGAGTCATTCCAAATTCAGGTTTTATTTCTAGTTTGTAGAAAAACCAAGTTTTGAGGACTATATTTTATATTATTTTATATGCATGACAGAGATTGAATATTGTAATCATCTAGAAGGATAATAAGATCATTGATTTGCTAGTTAAGAGATTATACTATTATTTATTTATCTATTTGAATTTATCTCCAAAATCGTATCTTTATTCATGCAAAAAATGAAAAAATTAGAATACATAGAAAAGCAATTCAAAATATCTAGTTTCAGAATTCAAGGGAAATAGGGGATATTACAATGGTATCAAAGCTTTTGTCTTTCTACAGTCCCTATTGGTTGGGGATATTATAGTGGTATCAGAGCTTTTGTCTTTCTATAGTCCCTATTGGTTGGGGATATTACAGTGAAAAAAAAAATGGACTCATCCTCATCTGACTGACTCTGCAACTCCTGTAGATCTCGCTATAAGTCATCACAAGAAGACCCTACTGTGACTCCTTTTTGTCTCTCCATGTTGGAGATATTGACCTTCCCTTTAATGTTTTGAAGGTGTTGTCTTGCATTGGCAGCCACTAATCTAGCTTCCTTGGCCCTTTGTGACCACATATCACATAAATTTTGAGTCCTTTCCATATCTTTCCAAGTTTGATGTTCATGATGTGAATATGAAGTAACAATATGATCATCCAAAGAATCCATACCCTTATTATCCATATCATTAGCATGCTCTATGCTGGCCTCTAATGTAGAAGTCTCAAGTGAAACTTCTTGCAAAGATGATATAGACAACTCATTCCCCATGGCTGCCCTCATATCCTCTTGAGCCATATCAACATGTCTAACAATTGGTGTAGGGTTGCCATCAACCCCTGTAGAGACCTCTTGTTTCTCCTTCTTTTCACTTTGTGTTATGGACCCTTTAACAATGGATGCCACATACCGTGTTAATTTATCTTCGAATGTAGGGTTTGAAAGAAATTCATTCATCCTCTTCTAGTTTTCAACCAACATATTCAAACTTTGTTTAAGGATCTCCATATCCTTGTCCCACTATTTATGATTACTTGAAGTAATCATGATTAGCTAGCCGATTCAATGTCCAATCAACCCAACAGGATGGCAGAACCTGGCTCTGATACCACTGTAATATCCCCAACCAATAGGGACTATAGAAAGACAAAAGCTCTGATACCACTGTAATATCCCCTATTTCCCTTGAATTTTGAAACTGGATATTTTGAATTGATTTTCTATGTATTCTAATTTTTTTTATTTTTTGCATGAATAAAGATACAATTTTGGAGATAAATTCAAATAGATAAACAAATAGCAGTATAATCTCTTAACTAGAAAATCAATGATCTTATTATCCTTCTACATGATTACAATATTCAATCTCTGTCATGCATATAAAATAATATAAAATATTGTCCTCAAAACTTGGTTTTTTTGCAAACTAGAAATAAAACCTAAATTTGGAATGACTCAGGTCGCTATGTGAAAACACAGTTGCCGACATCGGTTATACTGCCATCATCAATTGATATGCTGCTGGCATCAGTCACTATCAGTTGCTTCTTTGCTGACATCGATATGAATTTGGCTGATGTCAGTCACTGGGATGCTGATGTTGGTCTCTGATTCCCCTACGGTGCTATCTGGCCTATAACAGAATGGTACAAATTTGCATAGATCTGTACAAATTTCATATAGGGGTAAATAGAATCTAGTGTGGCCTAAATGTTGAACACCTGATCTGAAGATCTCTATCTGTATAATTTTCTAAATCAAAAACTAATGAAATAAATACCTGTAAACCTCTGTGATAACTTCTGTATGAAGCTCTCTCAATTTGGTAATAGATCAGCTGATATCTCATAGCTTCTGAATTTCACACAATGAAGAGTGGACATTCTCCAATGCAAATAGAATCCCAGAACCCTTGGCTTAGTCTTCTCAGAAGAATTCTTAGCAAAAATCAATAATCATAATCTCATAATTTTTCTCCACTCTCTCCCATGAGAAACCCTTATACCCTCAAAAAGGTATGATTTCCCTAATTAGGGTTTTCTTAAATTAGAATTAGGGTTTCTTAAATTAGAATTAGTCTAAATAATTAATATTTAATTAAATCAATCAAATATTAATATCTCCCTTCATACATGTCCGATCCTCGAACTGACTGAAGCTGGTGAATCAGGGAGTAATTCTGCACATGACCATACCAAAATAAGGGTGCTCTACTGCATGTTAAAAGTCCCTAAATAATAGGAGCTCAGTAAACTGTGTTTGGAAGAGCCCAAATGAAAACCAACTATAGAAATTTTGCTAATCGAAGCCAAGCCAAGCTCCATCATGACCCTCTATCCATCATATCAGCCTACGAAGGTTGCATAATAGGCTAATCATCAACTTTGAAGATGTCAACTAAAAAGGGGACATGACAGATCTCCATCTTTGATAGTACATTTCAATTAATGATTATTATAATCATATTCAACTTTTGGATCAGATATAGATTTCTCTTCAAGATCCCCCACCTCCTTCTCTCTCATGGTAACACAAATACTAGGCATCTTGAAATCATGACCTCTAGCCCAACTAGGCTACCAAGGTGGTTAGTTTTCTTAAAGTAAGAGAACATTTTATTTATCATCAAGCTTGTCTTCCTTAGACTCCCATACCATAGGTCCATTTTACCAAAGTTTGATGGGGTGTGGGTAGTATGAGCTAGTTGGTGGGGGTGGCACATAGAGCTCAAAATCAAATTGAGGGTGGAGTGTAGGATATTGTTCATGGACACACATCTCTTCCAATCTAAAAACATTAGCTATTGGACTATCATTTTGGTCATAAATTGGATTTCCTATGGTTATTTCATCCTCATAATCACTCATGATATTCTCTTGATCATCCATGAATTGGATTTACTCTTCTTTACTTGCCTCTTTCAAAATAGGTTCTTCCTTCAGAAGGGGTGAAGTGAAAAATTGATGGATAGGCTCATGGATTTTAGGTGGAGGATCTGGAGTGTGAGATGTATTAGAAGTAAAAAGGACTAGATATTTAATTTGGAATGAAGGATAAGGCTTGTGAGTAGATTTGGAAAAGAGGAAAGCACTAGTGAGCTCATATGGAAGTGAAACATTGGGCTGATTAGGAAGGGAAGCATGAGCAGGAGCTGCACTTTGTCCATAACATCTTAGGGTATAATATGTGGGAACATCTGATCTTATATGACAAGGCTCACAATAATATTCTTAAGGATGTTAGGCATCAAATCATGAAGGGTGGGACTCATATTGAGGCTAATAGGAATGTGTTTCTTAATAGCCATTTTCATAGGGTTTCCCATCAACATATTTCCCATATGAAGAGGGGAATTAAGGACTATATGGTTTTCATGGCTCATGGGGTTGATGTCTATTTTCATAGGGATGATGAGGATTATATTTAATATGATGAAGTTCATATGGAGGTTGATAGAGATCATGGTAAGGTTATCTAAGTACTTATTTATATTGAGGAGGAATAGGCAAAGAAGGATATGTCTCTCCAAGTTGTGTTAGGACAAACTCAACATCAAAATAATCCTTGAAACCTTCATGATAAGTGAAAATAATAAGAAAAAAAACTTCAAATAGGATACCTAGACTTCTTAACTAGTAGATTTATGCATGGAGTCACCATTGGTGCTTAGTGAAATTGCCTCCAAAGGTTGGTATCTTGAGGAGAACACCAAAAATACTCAAGGAAAGGACTTTATTTGTCCCATTGAGTGTGCCAAAAAATATTGTAAGTTTAAATTTCACCCATTGAGGAGAGGATAAGTCCCTCCTTATTAAAGTGGCATAATAGAACCACCTTAGGGATATGGATGTCCCAAGTTGGAGGTGGATCTCTAGATTATGGGCTAGTTCCCCTTGATGCATCACCTTAGCTCAAACCCATTTCTATATTTGGGGGGTGAAAAGAGAGAAGGTTAATTGAAATAAATCTACTATAATGGAGGTGATACACCAGATGTGTTGATAGTATCTAACCATATGTATCTCAAACTTGAAATCAAAAGATAACTAAAACATACACCTTCTAATCAATGACTCCTTGCATCAATGTTACATTATGGGGTTATAGATGAATGTAAACTCTAGGAATACTAGACAAGAGGAATATAATGACACTAATGAAAAGGCTATCACTTTAACCTTGACATATCCTAAAACACACCACATGCCCTATAAGAAGAAGATGCAAATAGGTGGAGCAAATGAGCAACATGATAAGGAATCCTTAGTCTTCTCTTATAAAAGATCACACATTCAAGTCAACACACTAAGTAAAATCATGTAATAGGTAACACTTAGTAATCTTATTGATCAAAATGTGTATAATTGAGTAGGGCTTCACCATACTCAGGTGGAGCATCCAATACAATGTCAAAATTCCCAACTCTTTTACAGTTGGAGAGAGAGAGAGAGAATTACAAGGATCACAAGGACACTTTTCAAGAAAATAATTTCATTTATATATACATGTGGTGAGTATATGAGTTAAACCATGAAATTTCAGGAGCAACAAGTGTCAATCCAAGTCATCAATGTTAGGCAAAATGGCATAAATCTCCTCCTTTTGCACAAAAAACTTGCCTTCATGATTGTAGCTATTTAAGTGACTTATAAATAATATATGGTAGGTAAAATTATTTTAATGAAATATTATTCTCTCAAACATTCCTCTCTATGCATGTTTTGCATGCCTAGTCTTTTGGAATCACTTGGTAGAGAGACATCATCATTTGTTGTCCTAAAAACTACCCTTCCATGCACCCTGCACACTTGGCCTCAAAACTGGCATAAATTATCCATTAAAATCCATAAGATTAAGTTTATTAAACTTTTTGAGACCCTAAATATCCTTGGAAGCATCGGGGGCACCTTAAAAGGAAATTCACTTGAAGATTTCAAACTTCTCCCTAGCATATGCATTAGGCCAGTTTTGAATGGCTAGAATTAAGGACCTGTTAAAAGAAATTATAAGTTTATTAATGAAATTAAATTAATATTTTTAGCTATATTAAGTTAAAAAAATCCACCTAAACTTTGTTTCATCTCCTAATTCATCCTATAACTTTCACAACACATAAAATAATGAGAAAAAGCCTATTTCTACCCCAATCCATATAATTATGTATAGATAGCTCACATGGGAAGGATATTGGGTGATTCCCATTAAACCTATAAAAAATTTCATTATAAAACTATTCCATTTGATCAGATAACCAACTCCATCTTCTAATACTAGTCTTTAGTAAGGGTTTAGTAAGGTTTTAGGCCTATTTTTTATCTTAACGATTATTCATAAAGTTGGGACATTAAACTTGAGAAAAACTTCCAAAAATATGGACTATAATACCCCTTTTAACACCCCATAACTCCTTTGGCTTCCATGCATAGCTTCATGAAATATGTGAGCAATTGAAAATGGCCTCTTGGGCTTGTTTTTCTCTTCTTCTGCATGTTGAGTTGGTTTTTGAGCCAAAAATGGATTATTGAAATTTTCCTTGGATCTAAAATTAATTTAACACATTTTTATTTACCTCAAAAACATTTTTAAACAACTTTATATGTTAAATTCATGCTAAGAGTGAGAAAATCCCTCAAAATGGGCACTAGGCCTAAGCTTACTTAGTGCTCCTAATTGCAATGTTTTATGCTTTGGACCTTCTTATTGATTTTAATGGGTTAAAAAATATATAAAACATTTTATATGACCATATTTTTATCTTTAAATCCATTATAATGTTCATTTAGAGCTAGAAATGGCATTGGTAACTTATTTAGCTTCTAGGCCTTAAACCTTGCTTTTAGATCTAACTACGTCCTAAACTCAAAAATATCCTTTTTTATGCTTCCCCTAATAAAAAATAGATATAAAACCTCTTTATACCAACCTAAATCATGTTAAAATGAGTTATAAATCTCACATGATGCTATAAATGATGATGACTCCTTGTTGGGCATTAGGCTCAGCCATGTTCAAATAGGTTTGACTGCAACCTTAGGAGTCTAGATCATTCCATTGGGTTCCATTATTCCTTTAATGCTCCATCATTATTTTCATGGTGTATTATAACTCTCCAAATCCTATTTAAGTATCTCTTTGACTTTTAGTTCACCTTTTATCACTTTCTCTTCAAGATTGCAAGTCTCATGTACCAAGGGAGTGCTCTACCTATAAGATAGAACAAAGGTGTATTACTCTATTCCCTCATCAAAACCAAGTATTATAGGGAGTTATAAAATTTAAAAGGATTATATATAAAAAACTTAAGATTCTTATCTATCCTTTTGACCCTATAATACTTCAAAAACCAAGACTGAGTTTTTATATGGGTAAACTGTGCAAGGGTGTTTGGAAGAGGATAGTGTTTGACATATTAGAGCTCTTATCTATATTTGTGTGAATCATGGTGGTTATATTAGGTTTTTTAAAATATAATTAATATTATCCTAACCTTTTTTATGCTTTAAACTCCTTACATACCCTTCATACCCTTGCTCAAGTGACTACTTAGACAAGTTCTTAACCTTGCTTTTCTGGAGACTAACTGAGACATTCCTTTGTAGGTACCCATTATCTTATTTGAAAATTAATTATGATGTTCATGAAATATTTTAAACATATTTATTTTAAATATTTTAATATCCCATCTACATTCATATACATGCTTCCTTATAACCCCACACAGTCCCTTTCTTTGGACTGAGACACCTCAATTTTATGACCCTGCTGACTAGGATAAAACCTCTAGTAGGTGTGTTTGCATCAAGAAACCTTGATAAGTGTGTTTATAAAAAAATTTCTATCCCATTTTTGTTATATCATGCATATTTGTACTTTTATCCAGCTTAATGGCCATAAACAACACCTAAATACCTTTATCAACTCATTGTTTACATTATCCTTTTGTAGGTTCATTTTAGGCCTGCTTGTAGGTGCATGTGTGCCATTTTAAGCCTAGTCATGGAGTAATTAGACCTCAAAATAACACCTATTTGGTCACAAATTCATTTTATTACACATTAACTCACCATTAATATCTTTAATCATCACTAGTGCATCAAATGAGGTCACTATCTACCCTGTCCTGGCTATAGGTGTCTACTTCCTATAGTGTATGGATTGTGTTTGAGAGAGGAACAAGAATCACTTGTAATTTATTCATTGATTATTATCATATAATTTAATTTTCCATTCAACATATGAAAAAAATTATCTTTAATAAATTTATTTTTTCTCCTTACCATGTTAAGAGGTCAATTTTCTTCTCAGACCTGTAGACACTATTGAGGCATTTCAGTATGTTTTAGGGTATGTTTGAGGCCTTTAATAATGTACTTTACTTCACTATCTAACCTTTGAATTAATTAATATTATACTAAATTGTATATACTATAATATTAATCAATTATAATTAATCATATTCTCTTGCACCTTCATTATGAAATCTTCACAAAACCCTGAAGAACACTATTTTGTCAAAACTAAGAAAGTAAGCCTAAATTCAGTTCCTTTTGTGTTTTAGAAGTTTATTAACTTTAACCTATCAACCTACCACTCCAAATGGGTTTAAAATGGTTATTTCATAATTATAGGCTCTTTATAATGGTTTAAATACATTTTTCACCCTTAAATTAATGGATTTAGGCTTTCTATTAGTACCACCTATAGGTGGCTTTTGCTCATATAGGCATCAGTATAGGCTGATAGACAATGGGCATTAACTAAAGCCTTCAATGAGTCTTATAACATTAAAATAAATGAAAAAATGGAATCATTCCAAGTTAAAGGTATCTATATTAGTCTAAACTCCCCCTTCAATGTGAATTTCCTCATGAGGACACCTGTAAATGAGCTTCAATGGCTGACTGTATGAATATTTTCAATATGACTGTTACTATCTTCTTTCACATTATTTGGAGTATTTTATTTGTTTATTCTTGCATATAGACACATATAAACTATTTTTAAACTCAAATAAAACTCCATGTACAAGATAAATAAGCTCTTCACACATTATTCAACATGGATACAAGTGGAAAAAAGTAAAGAGAAGGTTGTGAACTTGGTAGACTACGAGTATGTGTAAGTATGATTGCAACTATGAAACATTTACTTAGATAAATAATATGAAAGGTGAAATAAGGTTGATATATCTTTTTAAAAATTATAATGAACCAAAATCCATGTTTTTTAAACCATGACCAAAGCACAAAACTCTTGGAGATGGTGAAAACTCTTCATAATGCAAATGGTGTATCCTCCTACAAACTAAGTTGGTTAGCATAGGAAAACCACTTTAAACATGAAACTAAGTTTATGTATCATTATAGGGGGAATTTAAAAATATTTTGAAGTAATATCATTAATTAATTTGTATGAAATTACCTAGAATGGAGGAAAACCTGAAAGGTGTACAGATTGATAGGTAGTTTTGCATAGTCCACTTTGAATGGATGGTTTATGAAGCACAATTGTCCATTTCTCAAAATTATTATATATATTTTAAGTTATCTAAGTTTAGAATCATTTTCAAAAATCCTTTAGTCTGAAACCCTTTTTGCTTTCTATATAAAGTGTAAATTTATAAGTCACTTCTTTATGCCAAGAAGGATGAAAAAGAGATAGAATGGTTTTGGCTTCAAATTGGCATTTCCAGATCAACCAAATCATGGCGATGAGATTTAGGAAGATGGAGAGATGTTTCATGGCCTCTTCACATGTAACATGCTTCCCAAGGAATTATACATGTGTCATTTTTTCCTTTTCTTTAGGAAAACTAACTTTCCTCTAATTAATCTACAACTTTTAATTAATGATAGTTAATACAGACCTCCTAGACACATGGGGCATGACATCACCCATTGACACTTTCATATTTCCAAAAAACCTATATAAATCATTAAATGCACTTATTTCACCCCTTAAAATGACTTAGAATGATAACTAGACCTAGAAACTACTTGACCAAAGTTAATATAGCATAAATTAACATTAATGTACCTAAGAAACACCTTAAAACAAGATATTATGACCCCATAAACTCCTAAAAATGATTTTTTTTTCTAGGGGTGCCCTATTTTGACCTAAAGCTTAAAATTGGTCAACACTTATCTAAGGTGAAAGTCACCACAGGAAAACCGATAATCAAGATCAATTTTGACCAACTCATATAGGAGGTGATAGATAACTTCAAGCATAGTTTAAAGGGCCTAACATTGGAGGAGATAGAAGCTAAATTGTATGTCACTCAAAATAAAGTCACTGAGGTGGAGATTTTTAAGAATAACTTTTAAATGACTAAGTGAGAACATGTGAAGCTCCTTGGTCAAGTTAACAGGATCCACCAACCACTTCTATTGAATTTAGAAATCATATATAGTAGCATGATGTTTTAGACAAGTGTTACTAGGAGATTGAAGCAAAAAAGAAGAAATCTCAAGTTGCTACTTCTAGCACCATATCGACATCTACAGTTTCAACTTTTACCATGACCCCCACCAAAGTACATGAATCTATTCAAATGATGTAGCCTTAAAAGGCTAGATTTTGTGCATGGATAGTTTTGTAGTGGTGCATCTATATTTATAGTTGTGTTATATATACAAGTTTTTTATTGTGAATTTGCCTTTTCTTTTTTACACATGCACACATTACATGATCTTGTAAAGGCTGACTTAGACTAATTGATAACTATAATCAGACTTTATTGGGTTTTGATCATAGTTAGAACTTAGATTCTAACTATTACATGTAATTACTTTTGCATGAACTTGTAGGATGAGGTGAACCCTTCCCCAAACCTATTTAAATAATTTTAATCCATAGTTTGGGAGAGAGAATTTTTAATATATAGGAGTGAAGCAATTTGGATTGTTTACTCATGTGTTTTCCTATTTTCTTTCCATTGTTTGTGTAATTTGATTATATTTATTTGGTTGTGTGATTCAATAACTCTTAGTGTGTAAAAGTAGCGAATGGGTTCTTGATTGTCTTGACTAATATATCAATCTTAGATGTGCAACATATATTGAATGATTTGTAAAATAAATTGGTTAGGATAGTTAAGTTGATTGATTTATAGTTTTGAGTGTGTATGAGTGCTTTCTTTGATATAGTTTTATGTGTGTCTACAACAGCTACCTCAAATTCCCCACTAAGCCTAAGCCATAATATCCTAATTAAGTGTGTGAAACCACTACCCTAAAGGAATTAATATTTGACTGAGGCCTTGAGTTTCCTATATCAATATTTACTTAAACTTCTACCCATGCCTGACTATGTGTATGCAACAATTACAAATAATAGGCATAGGTTTTTGAAAGCAACTTGTCCACTTAGGAACCATCTAGAGAAGTGATTTTTTAAAACTATAAAGATTTTTTTTCTACCTTACCCTTCCCTCCTTCTTAATTTTGTTTTGATATCAACCCACCTTAGATTAACAACTATCCATCCATCCAACTCATATAGATTCTCACTTACTTTTAAGAGACCATACTTCCATCCAAAAAAAACCATGTGAACAATCTGCATACTTTATCAGCTATCCCATCAATAGGTTGTTAAGACCACATACTTGAAACTTTTCCCTAGATTATAGTTCATCACCATTGAGATCCTAAAATGTTAGAGGCTACCTTGTTATTTGTGGTGTGCATAAAACCACATCAACAAGTCTTAACTTGAGTAGGGTATGACTATATATTTGAGGGTCTTGAACTCAAAATTCTTAAAGATAGTTTAATCCATTTATTTTATTAACAGGTAGTGGATTTATTGTTTATTATATCACATTATAATTTTATAATCATGGTTAGGGCATAGTTATGTGTTTTTAAAATTCAAAATTAAGTATTGAAGCTTTTAGAAACCTTTTTTGAGTACATATAGAACTATAGGGTTTTGTTTCTTTTATATGACTTATTTGGAAAATATACATATACATGGATATGTATATAAAATCTACAAGACTTAAATTGCCTTTAATATATGCATATCAATGTGTATATATAATATCCAATTAAATATTATGGCATTAGTCTATATAAGTCTATAAATCATTTAAAGAGTGAAACATATATTGGAAATTTAATGGTTATTTGTTTTCATAAATAAAATATAATTGATACTATTTATATATTATGATCCTAGAATGACTTCACACTACCTTTTGTATTTTTTGTGAGTGTAGACAACCTTTTATTTTTAGATCTATTACGAGGTTATATAATCCAAATTATATAAGTTTGTATGTCTTATATATATATATATATATACACACACACACACACACAATGTTTAGATATCAAAACTCATATAAATACTTTTGGCTAGGTTTGTATGATAATTTGAGTTTTGGAGTTTGGTTAAGTTGCAAAATGATTGATCTATGCTTATCAATTTAATGAAAACTATATAAACAAAATCGGCTGAGTTAGTTTTATGATTGCAATTTAGAGACTTTTCAATATAGGATTGTTGGTTCAATAAATCATTTTATATATTATAATTTACAAAATATAAACATGGATGAGTTTGAATTAAACTATATTTGTTTAAAAATTGTAGGATAAAATTTGATGGGTCCATAATAGGATTGTGTTCTCTTGGGAATAGACTTTCCTTTTTATACATATTTGTTTACTATAACATGTGGTCGAGCTATGTATAAGTATGTGTAAAAATTGGATATTCCAATTAGGGAATATGGGTTATAAGGATATAAAATATAGTTGTGTTTGTTTATTTAACATTTTTTATAATCTGAAGGAGTTTGATATAATGATTAAGTCTAAATTATATAGTATATGGGATACTGTAGTTTATGGATGGAAGATTGGTCTAATTAGAATATAACATATACTATGCTTATTTCTACTAGCAGTTGACTTATTTAGTTATATACATAGCTAATTTATTGGTAGCTATATATATATATACTCAGTTAATAAACATTACATGATAAAACAAATATATATGGGTGTATTTTGTTATCTTGATTGAGTTTTGGATGTGTTGGATGGTTTAATGGAACAATGTGTTATATTAAAATGAGCTTAATAATGTATTTTTAGTATGTGAATATTAAGTTGTGAATTAATATTATTAGATAGGTGAAATAACATTTAGAGTTACATGTTATTAATTAGTAACTTGATGTCTAGATATGTTTCTTACCCAAATGGTATGATTTTATTGAAGACTATTTGTGAAATCTTTTTATTATTATGTAATAACTTAGATGATTTAAGATTTATTGCATTACATTTGATGGACTAAATGTATGTATTTGATATTTTTGTATTTAACACATTTTACATTTGCTAGTATGGAATATTATGTATGAATCTATTAGTTTTTATATTATTATTATTATTATTATTATTATTATTATTATTATTATTATTATTATTATTATTATTATTATTATTATATATATATAACCAAATATTATATTATTGACTCTAAATAAGTAGTGTGATGGATTCCACTTGCTTAATTAGTACCAATAATGCATAGATAAAGTGTAATCTAATTGAGTGGTGTGTATTAAATTGACTGATCCTAGTGATCAATGATTATATGAAAATTTTAGCCAAAGTAATGTTTATAGTTAAACATTGTCATTTCATGTGTTTGATTTATTTTACATGTTTATGTGATATCATGTTAGAATAGATTTTTTATGGTATACATCATGTATTAGTTATCTTATAGCACATGGGTTCTAGATGTTTCACTTTATATTCTTGAACCATAATTATCTACCCATTCATGAAGGGATGGCCATTCCTTAATTAGGAGATAGTGTGTGGGGATCAATGGTCCATGGTTGGTATGATGTTTTCCCTCCCCGTAGCAGTACTACACTAGAGACTACACTTGAAATTACTTTTGGATACTAAAATTTCATTGAGATTCATGCTCTATGGAGAGTTGTATTATTGTTATTCATACATTTTTAATTGTCAAAACTATCCTTTTTATTTATATGTACATTTAAAGTAGTGGTTATAATGTTGTATCAACCATGGCTGAATTTTTAATACTACTTATATAAATTAATGTAGTCTTTATTTGTATATTCAACATTGTACATGTTCTTGATATATTATTGTTATGGTTATCCTTAGCTAAATGGATTAGCTATAGACCTTTTTAAGGTTAAATTAAATAATGTATTTAGTTAAAGATAACTTTGGTAGGTTTCATCATGGTGAAATATATTAGTTGAATTTGTGTAATTAATTTTAATATAAAAACATACCATATTTTAGTAAAACCTAGTGGGGTTATTATATTATGGAGAGGAAGATTTAGATCTTAGGACCTGGCTATGGTTGTTACATTTTAGTATCAAAATTAAGGCTCAAAATCTAGGACTTAATATGTCCACTAGCATAAACTTATTCTCTTATTAAGTAATAAGAAGAATGGTGCACACTAGACCTAAGGGTGAGGGCACCTCAAATACCAATCCTTTCATTGATCCAAATCAATTTGTCAATGAGCTAAGAATGTTTTATTGCTCCTAGAATTCTTAGTAAGTTGTCTAAAAAATTTGGAGTTATGGTAAATGCATGGTCAATATAGTATGTAAATGAGTCAAAGGTCAAGGTTGATAGGTGTTTAGTGGAAGTTGCGATTAAGTTTCCTAAATTCATTATAATAGTAGATATATATTTTGCACCATTAAGGTTATATGATGTGATCCTAGGAGTCAATTGGATTACAAATAGTAAAACTAAGGTTGATTTATAAATGAATAAGGTTGTGTGTCAATATGATTTTGGAAATTAGACACAACTTCAAGGTGAGAAAAGAGAGTTGAAGATTAGGAAAATCTATACAATTCAACTCAAGAAGGCTCAGAGGAAGGGATGCCAAGTATTTATTGTTAAGATAAATGAGATGGAGGAATCTAAGGAATCATCCATCAAGGATTATCCTTTTATAAATAAATTTTAGGATGTTTTTACATAAGAATTACTTGGATTATCACCTAAATATGAGTTTGATTTCTTGATTGACATCATACCTAGATTGATACTATACTTTAAAGCATCATACAGGATGAAAACTATTGGATTGGTTGAGTTTAAGGCTCAACTTCAAGAGTTGTTATCAAAAGGGTTGATTAAACCAAGTGTGTCATGTGGGGTGCACCTGTAGTCTTCATCAAAAATAAGGATGGTACTCTTTGCCTATACATTGATTATAAGATGTTGAACAAGGAGACAATCAAGAATAGATATACATTACCTCACATCGATGATCTTTTTGATCAGATGTGAGGGGAAATAGTATTTTATAAGATTTATCTTAGAGTAGGGTATCATTAGTTGAGAATCAAAAGTAGGTATATTCTAAAAACAATGTTCAAAACTTGATATGGGCACTCTGAGTTCATAGTGTTACTTTTCAGGTTAACAAATGCTCAATCAACATCTATGAATCTCATGAATAGTGTGTTCAAGGATTATATGGATTATTTTGTGTTAGTCTTTTTGGATGACATATTCATATATTTTAAGGATGATGAAGAACATCATCATCTAGAACTAGTTTTACAACATTTGTTGAAGCACAGATTATATGGAAATTTGTCTAAGTGTGCATTTTTCTAAAATAAAATACAATACTTGGGACATATTATCTCTATAGATGGCTATTACAAGAAATTTATTCCAAAATTATCAAAGATAGCTAAGCCAATTACCTCTCTTTAGTGGAAGAATTATATTTTTGTCTTGTTAGACAAGTGAAAGAAAAATTTGTAGGAGATGAAAAGGAGGCTCACTTTGGCACTAGTGCTAAGAGTTCCTGATCCTAATGGTCAATTCTCAATTATCATGGATGAATTTGGTGATGGACTTGGAGGAGTTCTTAAGTAAGATGGTTCAATTTTATCATACAAGTCTAGAAAACTTAAGCCATATAAGGTGAATTATGCCCCTCGGGATCTAGAACTTGTTTTAATAGTGCATGCCTTACAAGTTTGGAGGTATTCTCTATTAGGGAAACCTTTTGAGATCAAGATTGATAACTTGGGACTCAAGTACATCTTCAGCCAACCAAACCTAAATGCACATCAGAGATGATGGTTATAATTATTATCTGATTATGACCTTTATATTAACTATATCAAGGGAAAGGAGAATAGAGTTGTTGATTCTTTAAGCCATAGAAGGTACATAGTTTGTTGCTACTATCAAGAGTAATTTCCATGATCATATAATCAAATTCTCACTATGAGATGAATTTTATGATTAGGTTAAGAAATAATTATCATAAAATGCTTAGAATCCTAGGTATAAATGATTCAAGTTAGAGATTGATGGTCTTTTGAGGTACAATAGTAGGATGTATGTGCCTAATAGAGAAAATATGATCATGGCGCTAAATTAATTTCACAATTCCCCATATTAAATACATCCATGTGTAACCAAGCTCATGGATGAGCTAATACCTCTCTATTTCTAGGAAGGAATCAAGAAAAATGTAATGGATTTTTTGTCTCATTATTTGGAATGTCAGTCTGTGAAAGCTAAACATGTACATCCAACATGATTTTTATATCCTCATGATATATCATATTGAAAGTGGTAGGTGATTAGCATGGACTTTGTCTAAGGGTTTCCATTATCACAAAAATGACATCATATGATCTTGATTGTAGTTGATAATCTAATCTAGGTAGCTCACTTCATACCAGGTAACTTGATAGTGATGCACCTATGCTTGTGAGGAGGTTCATAAAAAAAGTGTAATAATTGCATGGATTTATGGAAAATATCATTTCAGATCAAGATCCAATAATGATTTATATATTTTGGTTGAATTTTAATTAAACTCTAGGTACGTAGCTTAATTTCAGCATTGTTTATCACCTGGAAACTAATGGATATATAGAGTTAACCTGGTTTTAGAAGATATCCTTCATATTTTTTGCATGGATCAAAAATATAAGTGGAAGGAGTACCTTCCATTGGTTGAGTTTTATTACAACACCTCATACCAATTATCATTAAATATGGCTCCATTTGAGGCATTATATGTAAGCAGGTGTAGAACACCAATCAGTTGGGATAGGCTAGAGGATATGGTAGTCTTTGGACTTGAGATGCTTGTGTAAATAGAAGATAAAGCTAGAACAATTAGACAAAGATTGGCCAAGGCTAATGATAGGCAAAAAAATTATGTTAATCTGAAGAGAACAATAAGGTAGTTTTTTTATGTGATAAAGTGTTTTTATGGGATAAGCCTTATAAAATCTCTACTAAGTTTGGCAAGTTAGCTAAACTTTCACCTAGCTATGTGGGACCCTTCAATGTTCTAGAAGTGGTCAATATTGTAGCATACAAGCTTAAATTTCTACCATCTCTAGATTATTTACATAATTTATTTCTTGTGTCTCATCTTAAAAAGTATGTTGTTGATCCTTCACATGTGTTGGATTAGAATGCTTTGCAGGTTCTAGATCCCAGGGTGATCATGATAGAACCAATTAGAATAATTGACACTTGTAAACTCAGTTTGAGTAATAGAGAAGTATCATATTTCAAGTTCTAATGGGACCAATATTATGAAGAAAGTGCCACTTGAGAGGATTATGATGAATTTTATAAGTTGTTTCCACATTTGTTTACATGATATGTTGATGCATATTATTTATTTTTTATAGAATAATGTTTTAAATTTAGAACTTATGTTTGAATAAGTGTCATCAAGATGATGACTAATTTTAGGGGGGAAGGATGTCACATCCTGATTCCTCACTAGACCTAATAACCTATTGATTCATGGATTTTTATAGTTATAATTTGACTAACTATTGTTTAGATAAGTTTTATTTCATATGTTGATTATGGGCAGTTAGATGTTACTTAATTTACATGATTGATTAGCTATAGAGTTAGCTATATTTTTATATTTTGCATATAATGATCATGTTTATTATTTATTATATTAGTATATTATATATTATATATTATATATGTTTGGGGATAACTACCTTCATTGTTGTGAGGTGGATGCAGAATAGATTCATCCTTTAGAGTGTGACAGGGGGAGGGCATCATCAAAGAGAGTGGTGTAGATAGAGGTGTTGGGGGATGATAGATTGAATAACTATAAACCCATGCACACACCATGATAGTTTATCATACTTTATGATTAGTGTTTATTTTATATAGATTTAGTATATATTTGATTACTAATATACTTATACTATGATCTTGATTTATGTTTGATGCTTATGTTGATCCAGTTGTGTGATTTTACTTATGGTAGTCGTATTTAGATTATCTTGTATGATAATGTTATTTTAATGAATAAGTGAATTTGGTTATGTTATAGCATTAATTTTTATTATTTATAGATGTATAGGAGTGTCTTCAAAATTGTCATGTCTTAATACATTACTATGGATAGGATAGACTCTGTTACCTAATTTAATTTGTGTGTAAGATTGACTATTAAATATCATGCTTAGTCCATTTTGATACTTGGAACCAATGTTGATTCATAATATGAAAAAGATTATTATTATTTATAATAATTGAATAATCTAGTGTTAAGTCATTAATAAATTGGAGTTTCTTTCTGAAGGATTATGAATCACATTATTGCATTTGATTGATGTTTGTTAATAATCTTATGTTAAGTTAGTTTCAATGATTACATTGCCTAATGAATATTTTGTTAGTCAATGGAATTTTTGGATAGTCATGATTAATACCCTTATGCTATATTGACATTGTTTTTAGAATTCTAATAGTTGTATGACTTTTATTAACTTGATTGAATTCATTGTTAATAACTATAAGTTTAGAGGGTTTAATGAAAGTTGATTTTATTGGTTAATAATAAAATTTATTATGCATGCATAATTTTGAAGGGGTTATAATGATTATTATATTGTTTAATTATGATAATGTTCAAGATATTAGGGTTTTCTTTGGGTGACTTGTGTTAATGAACTATTAAGCAAAACCATCATTCTATTTGGGATTTTTGCCATGATGATTATCGATCATACCTCAGCCTTTTGTAAGTTAGTTTCATGTGAATTTTTATTTTCCAAGTGCATGAAAACCATTGGAATTTGGATGAGAAATGGGGGTTATATTTTGAATAAAAATAGCACGCATAAGGTTATATAGAGAGAAAGGAGTCCTGGATGGGGAGATGGCATAGTAGGTAGAAAAGAGGAGGAATTTGATCTATAGGGAGAAGCAACTTGAATCCTTAGCATAGTATACTTCTCTTACCAGGTTGGTGTTGTATTATAATTCATATTATGTGTAAATTTTAAATGTCTTTAAGGGGTTTTAGTTAGTTTTAGTTTAATGAAATTATTAAATTGGATAAATGTTCAGCCCTATGGATGGTTCAGCCATCCATAAAATAGAACATATAACCTAGAAGCCCTAGGAATGAATAGGTTGGGATTTGTGTTCTTTGCCATATTGTATGAAATACCTCAAAAACTTATGTGCATATACTTGTTTCGAATTCAAAAACCCTAGGAAAAATTGTTAATAGGGTATAACTATTTCTTTAGTTGTGAGAAATCATTTAGACCTTATACAGTCTTTGCTTAGTATTTAAATGTATAATTAGTTAGGATAATAAAAACATAAATACATGGGGAAAAGTCTTAATCTAGGTATGGTATGACCATATATTTAAGGTTCTTGAACTCAAAATTCTTAAATATAGTTTAAGCCTTTTATTTTATTACCAGGCAGTGGATTTATTATTTATTATATCAAATTATAATTTTATATGTCTGGTTATGGCATGGTTATGTGTTTATAAAACCAAAAATTAAGTATTGAAGCTTTTATAAACCTTTTCTATGTATATATAGATATGTAGGGTTTTGTTTATTTTATATGACTTATTTGGAAAACATACATATACACGGATATGTATATAAAATCTACGTGACTTAATGGCCTATGATATATACATATCAATGTATATATATAATCTCTAACTAAATATTATGAAATTAGTCTATATAAGCCTGTAAATCATTTGAAGAACAAAACACATATTGGGAAGTTGACTGGTTATTTGTTTGAGATAATAAAATATAATTGATCCTATTTATATATTGTGATCATATAATGACTTCACACTACATTTTGGATTTTTTATGAGTGTAGACAACTTTTTATTTTGATATATGTTTATGATGTTATATAATCTTAGTTATATAAGTTTGTGTGTCTTTTATTTATATACAGTGTTTATATTTATATACATTGTTTAATTATTTATAGAAATACATATGGCTAGGTTTGTATTATAACTATGAGTTTTGAAGTTTGGTTAAGCTACAAATTGAGTGATATATTCTTATTAATTTAATGAAAACTATATAAATGTAGTTAGCTGAGTTATTTTTATGACTACAAGTTGGAGACCTTTAAATATAAGATTTTTGGTTTGATAAATCATTCTATATATTGTAATTTGCAAAATATAAACATGGATGAGTTCTAAGTAAACTATATATGATTAAAATTTATAGGATACAATTGGTTAGGTCTGTAACATGACTATGTGCTTTTGGGAATAGACTTTCCTTTTTATATATATTTGCTTAATATAAGACATAGTTGAGTTGTTTATAATTCTATGTAAAAATTAGATATGCCAATTAGGGACTATGGGTTATAAGGATATAAAACACAATTATGTTTCTTTATTTAATGTTGCTTATAATTTGAAGGAGTTTGATATAATGATTAAATCTAAATTATATAGTATATGGGATACTCTAGTTTATGGATGGAATATTAGTTTAATTAGAGTTTAACTTATACTACACCTATTTATACTGGTGGTTGACTTATTTAGTTATATGCATAACTAATTTATTGGTAGGTATATAAATATATGAAATACAAAAGATTTGTTGATATCAGTACAAATCTAACATGTGTGTACTACACACACACACACACACACACACACACACACACACACACACACACACACACACACACACACACACACACACACACACACAGGGTTAATGAACATTACATGATAAAACATATATATATATATATATATATATATGGGTTTATTTTATTATCTTGATTGAGTTTTGGATGTGATGGATGGTTTAATGGAACTATTTAATATGAGGTATTTGAGATTGAATACAAGTCATTTTAAATGTGTTTTATTAAAATAAGCTTAATAATGTACTTTTAGTATGTAAATATTAACTTTTGAATTAATGTTATTAGATGGATGAAATAACATTTAAATTGACATATTAATTAGTAACTTGATGTCTAGATATGTTTCTTATCCAAATGGTATGATTCTATTGAGGACTATCTATGAAATTTATTTATTATTCTATAATAAATTAGATGATTTAAGATTCATTGCATTACATTTGATGGATTAAATGTATGTATTTGATATTTTTGTATTCATCACTTTTTACATTTGTTGGTAGGGAATATTATTATGAATCTATTATTTTTTATATTTTTCTATATATAAAACTAAATCTTACATTATTGACCCTAAATAAACAATGTGATGAATTCCACTTTCATAATTAATGTCATTAATGTGTAGATGAGATATCCAATTGAGTGGTGTATATGAAATTTACTGATCCTAGTGATCAATGATTATATGAAAACTTTGGATGAAGTAATGTTTATAGTTAAACATTGTCATTTCATGTGTTTTATTTAGTTTACATGTTTGTAAAATATCATGTTATAATTTATTTCTTTATGGTATACATCATTTATTAGTTATCTTACAGCACACGGGTTCTAGTTTGTCATTCTATATTCTCTTACCATCATTATCTACCCATTCATGAAGGGAGGGACATTCCCTAATTGGGCGATAGTGTGTGGTATAAATGGTTCATATTTGGTTTAGAAAATCACTTAGATGATTCTCTTCCTCCCTATAGTAGTAATACACTAGAGACTATACATGAGATTACTTGTGGATACTATGAGTTCATTAAGACTAATGCTCCATGGAGACTTGTATCATTGTATTATTATTAATATATTTATTATTGATAAACTATAATTTTTATTCATATATACATTTACAGTAGTGATTGTAATGTTGTATCAATCATGGCTGAATTTGTAGTACTACTTCTATGAATCAATGCAATCTTTATTTATATATTCAGCATTGTACATGTTCTTGATATATTATTGTTATGGTGATCATTAGCTAAATAAATTATCTATAGACATTTCTAAGGTTAAATGAAATAATGTATTTAGTTAAAGATCAGTTTGGTAGGTTTCATCATGGTGAAATACGTTAATTGAATTTATGTAATTAATTTTTTTTTTTTAAATACCCTCTTATAGTAAAACCCAGTGGGGTTGTTGCAAGAAGGGCCACTTTAGGATGCATGTTTCTAAATTTTTATTTGATAGGTTTTGCATCTTTATAAATTAAAAACAATGCACCAAACGATATGAGTCCAATCTTGACATGTCATCATAAGACCAAGCAAAAACATCTACAAATTATTTTAGTAAAGAAACAAAGATCTCATATTCTATAGGACTAAGTGTTTTTACAAGTTTAATGATTTTGGGAGTCTCCTTTATCCCAGTGTTAACATCAATGGTTTCCTAAACAAGTGATTTGGATTCATCCTACAATTATTCTAGCATAGGGGGAAGGTTATTTTCACTGTCTATTGACACCTAAGAAAGGTTTTCATCAATAGACTCATCTTTATTTTTTTATTTTGATTTTATTCATTTGATAGTGCCCCAAAGAGGTTTTTACTAGGAGACTTGGTTTTTTTACTTTTTTAGTTTCTTTTTTTTAGGATTTTTAAGACTAAGTGACTCTTCCTACTCCCTAAAATATGTTAATGTTTCCAAGTTGATTTCAAATCCTTTTTATGGTACTTTAATGGAATGTCATCTCTGAGTCCTAATAATTATTCATTAGCCTCATCATTTTAGAATAATTTGATCGATACATGATCTTGTTGGTCCCAATAGATGAGTTTAGGATATTTTAGGTCAATGTTTAAAGTAAGGACAATAATACCATTGAAAAGGTTAGTGGAGGTGATATATTTATAGATGTTGAGAGTGGAACCTAACTTTATGTCAAAAGACATTTCTTCAAAATTTGTGGAAGTGTCATTGACATCCTCATATTGATCACTTGGAGTTTTGTAACCAATGCCATGATATTATTTATTTGAATGAGAAGATATAGGTTCTATGATTCCATGTTTATTGAGGTAAAATCCTTTTCCTTTATTATTCATTATGTGACACGTGATTGTTTTTTATATGGGATACTTGTTTTTTTGGAGACAAGAAGTCATACCATCATTATATAACCAAGAAACATTAAAAACTTCAATATCCTCATCTACAAGAAAACGTATTTTTACAAAATAAGTTGGACAAAATTTATAGGATACCTATTCCTTCATATGGCTCACGTTAGCCTTGCCATTAATTTTATGAGAATAAGGGATTTTTCCTCCATGTAAAGCATCTTGGATTTCATATCATCATAAGCCGTTGTCAATGATCTTAAAATGGGATTTGGAAGGTGCAGTTTTGGATGTGGATTTTAGATCATCTAGAAGGATATAATAAGAAGGATTTAGTTATTTTAGTTCCATATATCTATCCACTTCATAAGTGTTTATAGTGATAATATAATAGGTTATTTTATGATATCATCCTTCCAACATTTTGCAATACTAAAAGGGTTGAGTGTCACCAGTGAATGTTACATCCATTCCTAATGTATAAATTTGATACATGGGTGATGGGTGGATGGGATGGATTGTATGGCATGAATCCATGGTTAACTAAGGAGGACGTTATAATTAAGATCAATATCAATGGCATGTAATAAAGTTTGTTGCATGATAGTATCAACCATGATAGGAAGGTGTATGGTACTCATTGACTCCCTTTTTACATTGTCATATACCTTGATGGTGATTATGTTTGGATCTAATGTTTTTGTAAATTAACAAAGATGTTTAATCAAGGTCAAAGTATAAATGTTTACAATGGATCCATTATCTCCAAGTACCATTTTTACTTTGTGTCTGGTGATGTAGGCCTCAATGTTCAAGGGCAAGTTATGAGATGGACTAGTGGGAGATATGTTGGATTGGTCAAAGGTAATTTGATGAATTGATTAAAAGTGCCCATGAGTGCTTAGAATTATGATGGATCAATATCATTGGGGACTTTTGAATCCTATAGGATTTTATACAAGATTTCTTTATGAACAATAGATATTTTAAGAATTTCTAAAATATAAATTTGAGTAGGTGTTTTCTCAAGCTATTCAACAAGATTGTATTTTCCGTTAGGGGTAGGTAGAGGAGGCCTTTGGGAAATGATTTTATCTTACCTAGTTGTAATAACGTAATAAATGGCTTCAACTTTGATGGTGGTGATATGGTTGTCCATGAATTCAATGTGACTAATAATTACATCATTAGGATGGGAATATTTTTGTGGTTAATTTTATTAGTTTAGTTTTGACCTTGAATCATTTGTGAATGATATTGGTTTTGTTTTAGAAATGGATCTTGGTATATCCCTAATTGCTTTTTTTTTTTTTATGTAGATGCACTTCCTTCTACTTTTATATCTCCATGATCAATTGAATATTGGATAATTATTTAATTTCATGCATTTTTTGGTAGAATGGCCCTTTATTTTATGAAATTCATAATATTCATACTCTTTATACTAGGTGGTATTTGGTTGGTTATCATCAAAGGGTTTAGTTTGTGGGAATAAAATCATATTTGTTGCTACTATTTTATGAAACACTATTTCTAGTGATTCCCCCAGTAGAGTATAGGTTCTTCATTTTATTTTTTATTTTGGCCGGCCTCTAAGAATGCTAATGTTCAAGTTGGTTTGGAAATTTTGAATATTTTTTTAATAAGTCAATTTGTCACTAACTATATTCTTATTATTGCTAAAGAACTTAGGTTTTTCAAATTGCGTTTGATTTTTGTGATCTTTATGGAATATTTTCACAAGTCTTTTAGTTACAAGGGATTTTTTGATTTGAACTCCCTTCTTAATAATTGAATTAAAGGTGTTAACATAATGTACTTGTAAATATAATTCCATATCTTGATTTAAATTGGTGACAAAGATACTAATCAGTGTATTCATAGGGATGGACCAAGGGAATCTACTTGCTAGGCTTCTCCATTATTTCAAGTAAAAAGAAAAGTTTTCCATATTTGTTTGTTTAGAATTACACAAATCCATCTTTATTATTTCATTCTCTATGTTATATAATAAATGTTTTATAAATCTCTTAGAGAGATCTGTTAGGACCTGGAAGCACAATTGATTACCTTGTATAAGCAACTAAACATGGAATTTAACTAGAATGCACAAGTAACTAGAATTCAAAAATAACATAGAATATGAGAGACAATACCCAATTGTATTAATACTCTTCTAGAAGGAAATACAACAAAGAAGATTGCCACAGTCTTCTTCCTTACTCACCTCTAGGGCTCCCACACCTCTAGGGCATAAACAGTAAATCTCTTCAAGAGCTCACTCTCTCTCTTACGGTCCCAACACACAACTCAAACATAGAGTTGGTGTTCACCTCCAACCAGTCAGTATCACTACTACCAGTACCCAAGTGCTCCACGCACTCCAAGTACTCAATGTACTCCAAGTAGATCTCTCTTGATCTTGCTACCTATTGTGTCGCTGTCACCTTTGACTTGCTACCCCACAAACCTCCTTTGACCTTGAACACACACACACCCACAAATCAATGATCTTACTTACCATGTAGATCTCTCTACACCCTGAAGAACCCTTGTCCTTGCCTCACCAAGTCCTTATGATTTTCCAAACTAGTACCCCGGTGGATCTTCTACCAGAACTTACACAACCTATAACTCTCCATGATCATACACACTCGGCACCCCTATGGAACTAGGAGGAGCTACCCTTGCTCTCTTCACAATTAGAAGGAGCTAACCAAGCTCAACTCAAACTAGAACAAATTACAATACAACCCATGAGTCTCTTAAATAGATCTCATGCAAACAATAATTAGATATCTAATTATGATAATTAGATCCACAGCTCAAGACTAAAATTAGCCTTTCAACATGCAAACAACTGGTTCATTAACAAACTATTCATGCAATTGATAGTTTCAGAACTGCGCAGGCGACTGACGTCAGTCCCTGTCTAGCTGGAGATGACCGACATTGGCCGATATCTGACTGATGTCAGTTTGCTCTACACTGGAGATGACCGACGTCAATTGATTAGATCGACGCTAGTTGCTCTACAACTTAGCAACCTCTCAACAACCTCCTCCATGTCTACATCAGTGAAGCTTTTAGCTCCACAACCTAATAATCTCCCACTTGGAGATAAATAGTTGTACTATACCTATACTTGTACATCATCTAATTTGTTTCTTGGCTTGTATCCCTCTTCAAGCTCAATCTTGAAGACCAACCACCACACAACCTATGGTGCAACACCTATCATCCAAGTAACCTGCCAAATCCGAAGTACTTGACCCTACATAGCATGAATCCCTACTGCTGGTCCCTCTCAGATACCTTAGAACCCACTGAACTGCATTCCAGTGCTTCCTTCTTGGATTGACTACAAACTTTTTGATAGCACCCACTGCTTGGGCAAACTTAGGGAGTACACATGTACTCAACCTCATCATGTGAATCAGGACACTGTTAATAAAACTATCCAACCCTTGGCATGCTGACCAATTTCACACAATCATCCAGAGACAAAATCAACCTGTGACCTTCCATGTCTCTAGAACACACTTATGCCAAAGAATTTTGCTCCTCCAAATTCTTCATGACACACCTCTGAACTAACTTTACCTTTAGCTTAGAAAAACCCTGTATGTGTAAACCTACATCAAGCAAACACACAACATACAATAACAGGATAATGTAGCTATCATCATCCACCTGGTAAAGAAACCATAGTAATTACAATGACATTGACTAAAGCCATGCTTTGTCATCCACCTGTCAAACTTGTACCACTATCCTAGAGCTTCCTCAAGACCATATGACTTGGCCTTCCATCTTACATGTCCATTCTCTTTAATATTTAACTAAGGTATCCATTCATCTTTTAGTGCTTTCATACCAACTGGCAGCTCTACCAAATCTCCCATTTAGTTATGCATCCTATTCATGTCATGTTCCCACTATTTCTTGGATCCTTCCTGCTCTGTAGTGAGCAACAAGTATAAAGAAGAGGAACAATGAATTTGAGGCATACTTACCCTTTCAGTCCTTTCCATGGGCATTTGAGACTCCTTGACAGCTTGTTGTCCACCCAAAATCCATTCCAGTGACCGACCTCGATCACCACACAGTCTGCATCCGACCGACGTCGATTCCATGTGACTGTCTAGGTCATCGATGCTGGTTATCCTACTAACGTCAGTCTCCACCTGCCTGACACCACTGACTCCTCTAGTCTACACATGATCAACGTCGACACCTGTTTGTTCGACACCGATTCCCTCTGACTGACGTCGGTACCTGTGTTTTCCCTGTGAGTGATGACTTTTTACCTGTGAGCTCTCTTTGGATCAAAACCCTATCCAAACTACCCTGCTCAGAGTTACTCAGTCCCATCCACTGATCTTTATCTATCATCTCCTCCAAGAACACCAAGGCTTTTTAGTTCTTAAGTTTATCAAATACATCAGTCTTCCTTTTCCTTCAATAAATCCAATCCTTTCTTGTAGCATCCCACTGCTTACAGAAATCTTGGTCTATGCTCTCCAACACTGAACTCTTACCATTTGACTTAGGAACAACCATTCCCTTCTCACTTATGTGACCAAGCCTACAAAGCCACACCTATGTAACAGAAGTGGAATCAATAATATAAGTAGATAGATAAATGATACCTACTTTCTTACCACCTGCTAATTCAAGTGCATCCATTGTGAGAGTTTCTATGCATCTCTCATCACCCAACTTTTTTTGAAGTAATTAGCCTCATCTTCAAGACTGGGACCTGCATGACCTTCTTCAACACCTATGTTTTGGCCACCTACAATTTCAGCCACACTTCCCCTTTGCCAATATTTTGACAAGGCTCACCAACCCCTCTATTTGGGGTTGCATGGAAAGAGGCAATAGAATCTATAAAACAAGATTCTACTTTATCCAAGGAACATCCCAAAGCATCTTGTGCAACAACACCTGCAACATCTACTTCTTCAATTCCTTCATGCTGATCTTCTACCAACCAATAATATTTCTTTACCTGCTCTTTCTTTCCATAACACCGTAATTGACCATTCGTGCTTTTCAATTCCTCCATTCTTAGTGTACTTTCTTCTACCATTACTATACTCCCACTCAATCAGAAACCCCTGAGAATGACCTGTAACCAAACACAAACTTGCTCCCTGCAACCTGGCTCTGATACCAACTGTTAGGACCCAGAAGCACAATTGATTACCTTGTATAAGCAACTAAACACAGAATTTAACTAGAATGCATAAGTAACTAAAAGTCATAAATAACATAGAATATGAGAGATAATACCCAATTATATTAATACTCTTCTAGAAGAAAATACAACAAAGAAGATTGCCACAGTCTTCTTCCTTACACACCTCTCAAGGCTCCCACACCTCTAGGGCATAAACAGTAAATCTCTTCAAGAGCTCACTCTCTCTCTTATGGTCCCAACACACAACTCAAACACAGAGTTGGTGTTCACCTCTAACCAATTATTATCACTACTGCCAGTACCCAAGTGCTCCACACACTCCACAAGTGCTCCACGCATTCCAAGTACTCAATGTACTCCAAGTAGATCTATCCTAATCTTGCTACCTATTGTGTTGATATCACCTTTGATCTTACTACCCCATAAACCTCCTTTGACCTCTCACACACACACACTTGCAAATCAATGATCTTACTTACCATGTAGATCTCTCTACACCCTGAAGAACCCTTGTCCTTGCCTCACCAAGTCCTTATGATTTTCCAAACTAGTACCCCGATGGATCTTCTACCAAAACTTGCACAACCTGTAGCTCTCCATGATCATACACACTCAGCACCCCTGTGGAACTAGGAGGAGCTACCCTTGCTCTCTTCACACTCAGAAGGAGCTAACCAAGCTCAACTCAAACTAGAACAAATTACAATACAGCCCATGAGTCTCTTAAATAGATCTCATGCAAACAATAATTAGACATCTAATTATAATAATTAGATCCATAGCTCAAGACTAAAATTAGCCTTTCAACATGCAAACAACCAGTTCATTAATAAACTATTTGTGTAACTGACAGTTCCAAAACCACACAGGCAATCGACGTCGGTCCCTGTCTAGCTAGAGATGACTGACGTCAACTGACATCTAACCGATGTCAGTTTGCTCTACACTGGATATGACTAACATTGGTTGATCAAACCAACACCAGTTGCTCTGCAACTTAGCAACCTCTCAACAACCTCCTCCATGTCTGCATCAGTGAAGCTTTTAGCTCCATAACCTAACAAGATCTACAATTTTCATAATAGATCCATTGGGTAAATGCAAGAACCATTTTAAAACTTAGTCACCTATGTTCTAGTCGAATAGTCTAAGCAAGCAGATGTCACTATAGGCTACATATTGGCATGACATGAAAAAATACTTAACATGTTCTATAGAATCCCCCTTTCCTTTATAATTTTCAAATTTAGGTGGTTCAAAGTAAGAATGTAAATGTCTCTTAGCATGTCTCAATCAAAGGGGTGATGACACAACTCCTTAAACTTGTAATTCCTATTTTTATTTTGGTTCCCATCTTGTAATCCTTAGAAGATATCCTTCATGGCTTTTCAATTCTTGGGAAAATGATGTGCCTTTGAGTGGTGTGGATGGTGGTTTGATAAAATTAGATTTGGGTGACCTAAAGGTTTGATTAGATGGTATTATCAATTTTTGGATGGTTGGTTGTTGGATTATTATTGATGTTATAAAGGATTGGGTATATAAGGATTAACATGAGAAGTCAGGTTTGCCAATTATTGCCTTAATAATTAGATTAGATCATACACAACTTGGTTTTGTCTATGGTATATTTGTTCAACTATAAATGATTTCCCTTTGCCAATACTTACATGGGAAACATGTGGATTGGGATTTTCATTGGTTGATTATAAGTTTACTTTGTTTTAATTAATAAGGATGCTAGAAGTAACTTGATCTTGGTTTGGAAGGATTTGGTCCTTCCTAATTGTGATATGACTCATATTTTATGGTTTGAATTTTGAAGGTAGTCTTTCTCCTATCTCTATGAGTTGTATAAGGATGTCATCCTTGTTATCAAATAGATATTAGTCAACTTGGGTAAGAACTTGGTAAAATTTAAATAGAAATTGGATTCATCACTATACTCACTTTGGTTAGTGAGGATATTGATATCATCATCATGGATTTATACTCATTTTAAGGGATCAAATTAAAATGGTTTTTGATCAAAAGGATTTTCTATGTCAAGGTTTAGTTTCATTTTTAATTGTTTTCTAGTAGTTGGTGCCATTAGTTTAGATTTAAGTTTGTTATAGGTGGGTTTGATTTAGACTGACTTGGTTTTATATTGATTTCACAAAAAGGTACAATGATAACACACACATAAATTCAAGCCTACACTAATCAAGTAAAAGTGTAGACAAATAGTGTCCCATAGATAATACCTTGAGGTATAATGTGGGTGATCTTTAGGAATGTTTTTTTCCTGCCACCACTATGTGTGATTATAACCAAATGGTTATTAATCTAGGTTAAATGGGTTTATCTAGGGAATTCATCATTATACCTTGTGGTACATGAGACCTAATTTTCTGAGACAAGGGTTATGTCTAAAGGTTAGGTATTAGTGATAAAGTCTACCTCACATCACTTGATTATTCATTAAGCTTATCCCTTGAAGATGTCCACACCAAGTAATTTTTGGAGTCTATTGTAACATAGACTTTGTTCAATTCTTAGTGATGAAATCCAAGTCATTGAACCCCTAAGAATAAATAAAGAAAAATTCAATGCCATTTTTTATTTCTAATATCACTTTTTAGTGTGAGGAAAGAGCAAACATAATATGACTTGGGAAACATGAGAAACTAAGTCATTTTTAATTCTCAAGATCATATTTCAATGCAAGAGAAGAGAATACATGCACTTAGTTACAAAGATAAGTACAAATAAATGTAATTACAAACATATAAATTAATTTAAAATTTTGACAATTGAGTGTTTTGAATTCAATTCTTTTACAAGCAGGGCTATAAAAAAACATAGATTAGTAGTCTCAACTTGTCTTCACCAAATAATTTTTTGTATGTTATAAAAAAAATATATAAAAACAAAAAATCATAAAAATTAAAACATAGGATGTAAACATTATTTGTCAAAACAAAAATGTCAATTAATAATATAAAAATGTTGATTAACAATATCAAAACATTGATTAGTAGAATGGTGCATAAAAATAGAAAGTTTTTACTTGATATGAAAACATCAATTAACAGGGTGTAAATGATGATGAACATAGTGGAAACATCAATAACCAGGGTGGAAACATTTAAAATTAGTGATTAGAAATGTCAAAACTTGGTACACCATAAATGTCAAAGTTCAAGGTAAATTCACCAAATCTTAGAGTGAAAATGTTGATTAATAGTACATAAATATATAAACTTGGTGTTTCATAAAAGATACCTACACATAAATAAAAACATCAAAGGTTTCATAAAAACATCATTCATGAGAATAGAAATTTCAATGAGTAGAGAAAAAATGTTGATTAACAATAATCGGCATAGAAGATGAAAAATAATAAATCAATCACTATTTAAAGATAAACAATTAACAACCCTGACCTATATTACCTTAAAACCTATGAAATAGCATAATTAGTTATAAATCTTCTTTAAAACAAGTGAAAAGAAGTGAGAATAGAAATGGAACGTGTCTGATCAAGATGTCAAAATATAAGATGAAAATATCTAAAGCTTGAATAAAAACTAAGAGTAATTTAAATTCCTAATCTAAACCTAACATACTATATACAAAGGAAAATTTTACTAACCTACAAATCAATCCTATCTCAAAAAAGATAAATCACACTTACACTTCCACTTGTTAGTACATTTAGACAATCAGGTTCATGACTAAGATGGATTCACTAGACCTAACCAAGGGGTCTTTTACTATAATAATATCACTATAAAGGGTTCTCAATCCTCTAGTCAAGTAATATTATGAAATAACCCTAACCAGGTCTTATGTTTTATATATTCACAAAGTAAATATAGATTAAAATCTAACCTAAAAGCTTGTGGCACAAAATCAGAGTAATGAACATAAAAATTTAAACATGATTGGAAGATATATACTTAATCCAATGTATAACAAATCCTAATGCATGGTAGAGAAGCATATAAGATAGTAAATGTAAATATATATAGTTTAATAAAGGAGGAACAAAGTTAGGAACACTTACCTTTGAAGACAAACCCATTGAGACTTAATCTCTCCCTTAGCCAAGGTACTTCACAAGAGGTGGTTGTTGTATGTAAAGATAACAAGGATAAGATATATCTAGGCTACACAACTTTTTTATGCATCCAAAATTATTCTCCACAAGATAAGATCTATATCTCCAAGTGTAGTATTGAAACCATAAGCAATATTCCTCAAGTAGAATGGTGGATAAGTAGATGCACAATATGATATTATTCTTCTTCTCTTCCTAAGAAATGGTGTAAATGGATGTGTATATATACTTGAATCTAACCCTAAATATTTTTGAAAGTTTCACTGATAGTGTCCACCCAATTCGACCTTGTATTTTTAAGTGATAAAATCAAGTTAGGTCTTGATTTATTTTGGTTGAGATTGACCTATACCCATAACGTGTTAAGATTAATTTGAATATAGGTTCAGCCCAGGCTAACATTATTCAATAAATGTCAAAAAGGGTTTTTGGCATAGATAGGGGATAAATAAGGTAGTGAATTACTTAGAGGAGTGTGTAAGGGAGGAGGCAAAGCTTAGGGAAGTGTATAGGAGATATTTATGTAGATTTCAAGTGGTGGTATGGGAAACAACAGTCTTATGAAGAACTAATGCTTTGCCTACCCCTTTTTTGATGTACCCTTTAAGGCATACACTTAGAAAGATTGAGACTTGATGGGTTCCTATAATAAAGAAAGCATCTAATTGATAAAGTTTGAAAATATTATGTCTATACATATGCCCTATTCAAAGCTCATCATGTGTCATGCAAGTGTAACATGGGATGGTGCTTTGAGAAAAGAACATAGTAACACACAATGTTGAAGTTAAATAAATTGTAGTAAGAAATGAATAGGATATATTAAAGGATATAATTACACACCTTTACTTACCTTAGTGTTGTAGAAAAGGAATGAAATGAAATAAATGTGAAGGTGTTTAATGTAAGTAACACTAGGTGAACTTGTAAAAATTATCAAAAAATCAAAAAAATTGTAAAACATACATGTAATATGTGAAAAGATTCTCTATAACATCAGGATTCTAAAACATCTTGTGGTGCAAAAAAATAGCTATTAGAAAAAAATTTATGATCAAAAAATGGAATATGGTTATAAATATTTGACAGGTAAAGAATTTTGAATAGTAAATATAAATAGGGTGAAAAGTAATTCCTTTTTTATTTTACTATTATGACAAAATATTGCTCTAAGAGACCCACTTTGAGCCCAGAGAGTGACCATGGTGAGGAGATGATAGCTATGATGTGAAGGATGCATCACAGCCACATTAGGTGCAGTGTAGGTAAGAGAAGCATTAGTTTTGATTTTTTGAGAAATTTTAATTGAAATTAAGGTAAATATAGAAAATTGGATGGTCATAAAAATCTAGACACTAAAATTGACCCTAAGAAATTTTTAGGTATACTAGGGGTTGAACAAGGTACTAGGTAGAAAAATATCAGACCAATAAATGCCAAAGGATTTTATGGTAAATGGCCAAAAATTCATCATAAATTAAGAATAGAGTCAGCCTTGATGACTCAATTTATAAGGCAAGAGATGACTAGGGGTGACTATGTATAGATGGGATGATATGGCATCATTAGAGATGGCTGACTACATAATAGTGGGCCAATCCAATTATAAATAGGGATATGGTCAACATGGTACCCTCTAGCCAATGTATTTCATACTATGTGGCTGATATAGTTTCGTAAATGAGGTTGATTGTGTGCCAAAGGGTCAATTTAGTATACTAGAGCTAAACAAAGGCTAATTTAATATCAAATAGGTAGATAGTATTTGAAATGATAAATCAAATATGTACCATAAGGTTGATGCAATATGGAAAGAACATGATAGGGTTGATTTAGTATTAAATAGGTTGATTATGTAGGAAAAAGGGGTAAATAAGAAATCTACGTCAAACAAGCTGATGAAGTAGTTAATTTGTAATTTTTAGACAATATTTAGGAATGTATTTTATTATTATGACATTGAGATCTAATACATTCTATGTTGTTTGATATTTTATAGAGATGTCAAAAAATTTAACACCTAGTGGAGTGTCCTGGCTACCCAATTTATTTGAGCAGTTGTCAAATGTGAATAGAAATTGACAGATTGTCTTAGGCTTTGGAGATATTTTAGAGATGAGATGGATCCCATTGAGTGTTGATATCATTGTCATGTTCTTAAGATCATGGGAATGATTGACTAACACTTTTCAATGAGAGGTGGAGGTGGACACTATAAAGGTGGAGATCACTTTGGAGGATGTCCATGCATTTCTTAAACTTCCTATTAATAGGACATTGGTGATTTGTGATACACCAAATTTAAAAGATTAGAGATGATCCTTAGCCTAGTGGGAAACATGCTTAGTTGGATAAATTAGGGTTATATGTTAGTTTATTTGATGTTTATCTTGTGGTCATTCTAGACATTTAGAAGGCCATGATAGGGCTTATGATAGCATGAGTGTTATGTCATAAATCATATGGCAAGGTTAATTATATGTGATAACCTTATGCTAGTCTATATTGGATCAAAGAGATTTATATGATCTTGGTTCTATCATTTAGGTCTAGATTATGCATAACATGTATGAGATGTTGAACTGGGGGAAAAAGATGATGGGTTCTATCATTCTACTAAGCACATAGATCTATGAGAGATTCCATCTGTATCGACTTGTTGGGTTGACCCATGTAGTTAATGATAGGTTATCTTGGGTTATTCAATGTAGGCATGACCATCTAGTGTGGATTTTTCCCCATGTTTTATCTTTGTAGACTATCGCATGAGGGTAGAATGTGTGGTAATCATACACTCACATGGTTTTTATATGGTTGAGTTGGGCCATTGTGGCTACAGGTTTAGCATATGTGTCGATCATGATCCACTACACTTCATGGTTAGATCCTCATATAGTGGCTCATATACTAGATAGTTATGAGTTCCACATCTAATGCCTCTAGTATTACCTACTTATTAGGCAAGCATGTTAGAGAATTGAAAAGGAGAGAAGGTAGAGGGGTATCTATTGAGATACCAGTGATTAGGCCTTGGTGAGCTAGACCATGGGCTAGTTAGGCATCATAGTAGAAGGTAGTAAGGCTTGGAGGAGATGACACCATGGATGTGGATGTAATATATGTGAGAACACAGTAGGTCCATCATAATCTCACCAAATATGAAAACACTATTGACATAAGGAGAAATAGGCACTAGGTATCACATAGGGGGATCATATAGTGGTGGTAGGACATAATTTGTCTATAGAGAGGCCACTTAGGAGGGGAACATAATGGGCTCAAGTGGTGACTCTCATTTTTTCATTGGTGGGGATGTAATTGATAGAGGATGTACTTGGTGGGAGAGTAGATAGTAAGACTGTGGTCGATGAGACAACACTAGTGAGAAATGTTTTAATTTAGTTTTAAGTTTTTGATATAAAACACTAGTTACATCATTATTTATGATATATAAATGATTTGAGATATATATACATGTGATCTGATGTATATTTAGTTTCTTGGTTTTTCATATATTTCTACTAAGGAGATTATATGGGGAGCCCTGATTATGGCTGCACATCATGATATTTTAGATGGGGTGTTGTCACCATATGACCCTACCACTTTGGATGATCCTTTGGTTTCATCTACCTCAAATCATTCAAACTAGTTTAGACTAGTTTGAGAGGCCATGAAATAGTTAAAAGTGTGAGGGAAAAGTTATATCCACCTGCAAGGGTAGAAGGTAGAGAGGCTTAGGCTTGGCAAGCCTGAGCATAGGAGTGAGTTATGCACATGGTGACTATGATTTAGATTGGATAGATAAAATCCAAGGTGTATAACCTACATGGATAGGTTATTGGATTGAGATCCCATAATACCTCTTTACATTGCACCATTTAGAGGGGTCAATCATAAGCCTCAATGGATAGCATGGCTAGGCCACAAGATAGACAGGATGGAGCATAGTGTTAGAGTTATAGTTATTATATTTTTTATATGTATTGTATAAAACATGATATATATATTTATATTGATAGTTTATTGATCTTATGATTTTTACTTGGATTTATATGTGGATACATGGATAAATTTGCTTTCTATCACATGTATTTTACTTTTGTTGTATATGTTATGGGAAATATGTGATGTAAGTTTTATTTTCTAGCATTATGTGATACACATGCATGGTTAAAAATAAAAAGGAAAAAATTATTTAGAAAAGTATAATTAATCATAACTAATGTAATACTCATTATATCATGATGGAAAATGTGTAAAAATAAAATATGAATAAGTATAATAAACAAAAGGAGTAAAAAGGGTAATAAATGTTCTCAAACCATGTAAATATTTGCACCAAGTTAAAACAAATAAAAATCATACTATATCACGTTGGGAAGTATGAAATTTTATAATAAAATGGAGGACACATGAAAACCAATGGTATAAAAACTATAACAACCCCATTTAGTTTTACAATAATATTTCAATAAAAGAAATTAATTTAATTACACATATTCAACATATAAATTTCATGAGAAATCCTATCTAGTGATCTTTAACTAATTGTATTAATTTAGTTAACCTTTAAGGTTATAGCTAATCCATTTAGCTAAGGATCACCATGAATAGATATAAAAATCATGAGTCATACTAAATAACCATAAATATTGAATCTTAATATAAATGAAATAGTAAAAATTTAGCCATAGTTGATACAATAATACAACCTTTGTTGTAGAAGTACAATGAATAAATGATATAGTTTTAGCAAAACAAAATAATATCTCAAATGATCAAATATGATACAAAGCTCTTCTGAGTAGAGTCTTCATGACTAAATAGTCTCCATAAATTAATTATAAATATGTAATCTCAAGTACGGTACTCCAGTTAGAAGGGAGAGCATCATCTGAGCACTTTTTTACACCAACCATAAACCATAGATCCCCCACACTATCTTTTAAACAAGTGGATGGCCCTCCCTTCATGGATGGATAGATAATGACGATGTAGTAATCTAGAGTAACAAACTAGAACCCGTATGTCAAATATATCTAATACATAATGTTTACCATAAATAAATCTATTATAATATGACATCACACAAATATGAAAACTATATCAATATATGAGATGATAATGTTTATCAAACATTACTTTAGCCAAATTTTCAAACAATAAATTATCTCTAGGATCAATCAAATTCATACACACCACTTGATTGGATTACACCTTATCTTTTATTGATGGTGCTAATTAAGCCATTGGAATCCATCTAATGCTTAATTAAGGTCATAAATGAAAGATTTGATAAAATAAATAATAATATAAAAACCAATAGATTCATTCATCATATTTCACTTTAGGAAATCATAATTATGCTAAATACAAAAACATCACAAACATGTATTTAGTCTTTCAAATGAAGTGAATAGAATCTAAGCATCTAGTTTATTACAAATAATAAATATAAAATACAAAAATAGTACTAAATATAACACACCATCTGGGTAATGAATATTTAGACCGCTAGTTGCTTTATCCACTAATCAACTTGTAATATTATTTCTCCACAAAATAATATTATAACCCTAGCTAATAAATTATTCATATTCCACATATAACAACATTTGGTCCATAACATACAATATGTTTTGTATTTAAAGTCATAAATATATTGAATGATTTATATTGAAAAATTATAATGCTTTTATACTAACTAAATATAAACAAGCATCTAGTATTCATTGTTAAAATATTAGCAATTATAACACAGTTGTGTGTGTGTGTGTGTTCGCGCGTGCATGCGCGCATGTGTGTGTGAATACTCTAAAAATACTTCATTATATATATATATATATATTAAAAATACTTCATTATATATATATATATATACACATATACTCTAAAAATACTTCATTTATATAGTATATTATAATGTTGACATCTACTGTCATTCTCCTTATAGTATATTGTATATATGAAGTATATAGTTATCTTTCTTAAAAAGGCCCCATAACCTTTTTCAGTAAACTAAAGAATTTCATGATTAAAAACACACAAATTTCTATAAATAAAAGTTAGTTTTCATTTATTCATCAACACATTCTAATCATTTTAAATCAAAACAATCATTAAACTTTTCCAATAGAATAACATTCATAATTGCAAATATAACTAAACACAATCACCTTTACCCTATTCAGGTATTAACAAAGCAATAATTAACACACAGTTAAATACCCACTCAATTTTCAATGGTAATATCTCATATTTGGCTGAAAAAAGACAAATTTAACACAAATCTAAATAAATAATATTGTTATGAAAATCAAATCGTATACCTAGTCCCTTTACGAACTATAAAATATATACATAGTTTATCTTAATTACCATTTACACAGTCTCATTCATGTATGAGCAATGTTCAAATAACTAAAATCAACCATAAAACCTTATAATTTCACTAATATTCATACTTTTATAAACCCAAATAGTAAACCTATAGTCAAATTATTCACCTACCTACAATCGGTTTACACTAAATGATTATGCAAAAGATCCCATGATTATGCAAAAGATCCCAATTCTATATAAAACATATTATGGATAAATTATGATTTAATAACTAAGTTTTAAAGTCCAACTAAAATGTAATCCCATTCAAATAACAATATCATCTTCTAATTATAATACACATAGTCTCCTTAAGGTTTGACTAATGAATTTCAATAGTGTGTGTGTACTATCACATTTAAGTTTGACAGTTGATTACATGGTGGGTGTGTGTGTGTGTGTGTGTGTGTGTGTGTATAATCACATTTAAGTTTGATAATTCATTAAACAAGTGTATTGGTATAAATATATATGTCTATATTTATATATACAAATATATATATATATATATATGAGTATACTTATTTATATAAAATTGAAATTAACCAAATATATACTCAGATATATATTCGTGTGTGTGTGTGTGTATTAAATATCATTGTAAAAACCCATATTCTTAACCCCAAAAATAATGAATTGGTTAATAGTTGAATGATCTTTTAGACTTAAAATTGAGTCTATTTTCAAAATATCTCGAAGAATATATAACAACCTAGCTCAAGATAAATAGCTTAACTGAATTGTAATTATATCCAACAGAGTAAATCCCCATTTTAAATAGTGAATTTGAATTACTTAAAAAGGGTAGGCTAGAGTTTTAAAAGTCTATTTATATCATTTCTAATACCTATTGTTCCATTCCCAACCTTCCCAAGTTATCCTGGGTTGGATATAGGGTTTTGTGGAGGTTGAGCGCTCCATAGGGCCTTATATACAGCCCACTATAAATTTCCAAAAATATAAATAATTGACTAACCAGTAACTTAAATAAATTTAAAAACACATTATTAAAGGTTATTACACATAGGTATTTAAATTACAAAACCAACTTAATAATAAATAATTTTCAAATAATGTCAAGCTAAAATCCAAGCCAATTCCTTCTTTTTGCTCTTCTCCACCTTCTGCCTTCTCCTCTAAATATGTCATGAGTCATCTCTTGTTCACAGTACCACTATCCTCTTTTATTTATTTACCATCCTCTATTTTATTCAGCTTATTAAACTCCTTAAAAATTATGCATGCCAAGATAGCTTAACCAAATCACAGTCTACCTCCATGTAAATGCAGCAAAACCCCATAATTTCTTCCCAAAATATTGCTTAACTAAAGTCAATAAATGATTATCAACCTAATCATTCTTGATGCTTCTATAAAAAATATCTAATTAACCATATTATATACTTTTATAAAATCCACATGGAAATTTTCAATCCATCATTGACCACTTAAATCACATAAGTTAAGGAATCTTTATGTTATGTTCCATGCAAGACTATTAACTAGTCATGGACTAGTATATTTTCCCATGCAATGACTAACACAATAAAATCATATAGCTTTGGCAATGTATCTATGTAATAATAGTTAATGTTATCCTTGGTTTGATGAGCATAGGCTGGAAGTTCGTTGGCATAGTTGGAGATATTTGGATGCTTCTTAATGCCATAGAGTAGCACAAGGTCACCCATATTTATAGGGAGGGTAATGCAGTCATGGATGTTATGGCTAATTTAGGGAGCAACAATAATGGTTGGTGATGTTGGAGAAATTTTTACACATTACCCAATAGGATACAAATTCTTTTAAATAAAGATGGAAGCACATGAGTGGATCAAGTTCTACAGGACAATCTCCACCCTCTTTCTTGGATTGATTGGAAGTGGTAGCCATCCTTCGAGTAGAGGAAAGACTTCAAATGATCATGGTATGGACTATTCTAAATGTCAAGATTATAATTCTAGAATTACTAATTTATATTATGTTTGGATTATACATAGTTCTCTATTCCATATAACACTGCCTAATAATCACCTAAAGTTCCCTATGCAACATGTGGAGAATGTGGAAAAGATTAAATCAAAGCATAGGTCTATTTGGAAACTGAGGAAGCTATTTACGTTGGGACTTACTAACCAGATGATAGTATGGCCTAAATCAAGAAGGAAAAGACAAGTGGATTACAGATAGGATGATGGGATGGATATTTGGATGATTAAAAGGATGAGATGGTGAATGATATAAGGGAGTGATGTCTATAGAGCTAGCTAGTTAGCAGGTAATTATTTCCTCACATGCCTTGGCTATTATGATCCCCATGATTACACAAGATGGTAGTCATGGAGTATTATTAATATTGATTTCATGCATGGTAAAGGTTATACAAATCTCCATAATCATTACAAAGTGATGAGATTAGGCCCCTTGTGGCCTTATATCCTTGGAATATATTTGAAAAGACTTATCAATTTGGTTGGTTACTTTTCCTTTTCATTATTCTATTTCATGAGTATTGGTTTTCTCAAGACTCTAACATGGGTGGGGATATTATTAGTATTGAGTTGTCTTCTATGGAAGAATTTACCAAGACCTTACAGTCTAGCATATCATTTAAGAGGGAGAGGTGGCCTCTTTCCTTGAAGGGATGGTTGGGCATGATGAGAATTTATCTTGCTAATTTTTAGAGTCTTGGATGGAGGATTATAGAAGGTTTTCTATAGGTGATATCAATTTTTAAGTCTCAGAGGAAGTAATAGGGCAAGCCACCAGGCTCCCCATAAAAGGTAAGAAGATTAGTCGACATAGCAAGGTGTCAAACCTAGAGAATATGGTAATTTTCTTCAAAGAAGGTGAGGTGGTTGAGAAACTTCATGGGAGATTTGAAAGGGAGAAGCTTCCAGGTTCATGGGAAAAAATTTGTCTCATTTTAATGAAATACTTCACCCCTGAAGGCAAGTACAAGGTTTTTTATCAATACCATTTGTCTCTTCTTAATCATTTCATACATAAGTTGGAAATTAGATTTCTTTTCTTTCTATTGTCCTCCTTGGAGAATTTGATCAAGTTAGCTAAGGAAAATTAGGCCAAGAACCCTAATAATCACCCCATTCCAATCCATCAAGGCCTTATTCTAAGACTCTATCACTTCTACCTAGTCTTGTGTCCCCCTAAATCAATTAAAGTGAGCTTGTTGGAAGATCCCCCAACCAACCTATCCCCTCCTAGTAAAAATAAAGGTAATAAATTCCTAGGGACCCCTAAAACCCCCAAAATTTGGTTGAGGGGACCCATTACTATTGATTATGACATTCTAATAAATACCCCTCTTATTGAACCCATTCCCTTTCCCCTTTGTCTCCTTGTGGTAAGTCTGTCACTACCAGCCAAAGCCCTAGGAAGATGTCCATTAAGAGAAACTAGAAGGCTAGTGAAAAATAGGTTGTTGTTCAGCCTAAGTAGGTAAGGACTGGGATTGAAGATAATAGTGGTGGTGGGGTTGTGGATTTAGGAAATATTTTGACCTAGGACCCTAAACTAGTGGAGGATGGTAAGGGGTAGTTTTGGTATTCATAGATCCAACCAAATTGTTGGGATCCCTTCCATTAACCCCCAAGGTATTGTTTTATCTAATGATTTTTATTTTTTTGAAGATTCCTTAGGAAAAGATGATTATGAAATCCCTTTTGAATTAGAGCATAAGATAGAAGGAATGAGCTACTTCCATGAGATGAATGAACCATACTCAGAGGAGATGGAAGATGATGTTGTGGAAGTCCAAAGTTAGAAGAAGAAAAGTAACTATTCACTATATACCAAGATAGTGGAAGAGCTTGAGGATATCAAACCAATATGGTCAAGATGCATAAAAAATGGGAGATTATGGTTGAATATGTTGCTAAGGCCCTTAGTCATACAGCTTTAGTTTTTGCTACGCTAAAAGACTTTGACATCAAGATTAAAAATGTTGGATTGGATTGTCTTGGTGATTACAAAAAAATTGTTAAATTTTTGGCTAAGTATGGGATGACTAATAGTCCCTAGTCTTTTCTATGTTTTGATACTTTACTTTCTATTTTTCTCTTATTTTAGTGTTGTGTGTCCATTATTAGTGTGTTTTTATATCTTGTCTAAAACTTTTTACCTATGGGGCGGTTTTATATAGGGCCTAAGACCCTCTTATCTTGCTTAATCAAAAACTATGTAATAACAAGATTTAGAGTTTATGGTGAATGTTATCCACTAAAACATATTAAAATTATAATGATTTCAAAAATCATTCAATAATTAACATTAATATATCCATTTATGTGTATGAATATAAATCCATAAATCAAATAGTTAAACAAATATAATCTCTTTGAAAATAATGTTATTATCTTTCAACTTTTTAATATAATTATCATAATAATAATCTTTAATTATTATTATCTAACTCTTATAGCTCAAATAATGATTATGGGATCTATCACAACATCATAATGTCTTATTATTTATCCAAACAAGATGAGCTACATAAGATCACAAAAATAGTGAAATCACTCAAAAAATCAACATGATCATAATCAATAATTAATATTTTACCCAAAATCATATTATCTATCAATTATCTCAAGGAAAAGTATACAAAACATGCTACACTATCTAAACAATTATAAAACATGATATACTAAGTGGTGTGTGCAAGAGTTTCTAGATTTATTCTCTATCAACCCTCATCATCTTCATCTAACTACCCTCTCTAATTATACTCTCCCTACATCACTATTTGAGGGAAGAATATATCCTTCATCAACCTCATGCCAATGAAGGTAGTGTTGACCATTTTTTTCTCACAGGCCAAAAGGGATTAACCCCATATAATAATAATCTTGTATAGGGCCTTTTTATAATGTTATTGGGTATGTTGTATCTCATTTTATGTCATTTAAAATGGAATTATAAGTTTTTGTCATGGATTAGCTTAGTCCTTATTCTTTTGGTGTCTTAAGGGTCATTTTTAATCACATATGCAAGTGGTAAATTTTCATGGTGCTGAGAAGTTGTAAGAGCAAGTCTAAAAAAGCCTAAGTTTGCACTTAGGAGATATTTCAACTTTTGCTATGTTTTGAGGAATTTTTTGGGAAAATTATCCAAGGTAAATATCCCACATACTTATTTCTTTTAGGAATAAGTTCCATAACAATTTTCCTAAAGACCTAATTGTTTCAAGAAAATTGCCTGCATCAAAAGCTAAGTGTCACATTTTTTTCAAGAAAATTATCTGCATACTTTTTTTCAATAATTCTTTTAGGGAAAATGTTTAACAAAAGTTCTAAATGAATTTTTCTTTTGGACATTTTTTTTAAAACACAAGGCCTACAGAAATTGGTCCAAAACAAAAATCTTGAAGGGTATCTTTTTCAAAAAGGTGTCCTATGCAATTTTTTTGAAAGATCATGTTTTCAGCAAGTGTCCTCTTTAAAAAACTCAAAGGATCATTTCTTTGGAAAGTGTACTAGATAATTTTCTCAAATGATCTTTTCTTGATAAAATGGTCCAGTACAAAAATCTTGAAGGGCACTTTTTCAAGCAAAGTGTCCTAGACACTTTTTCTAAAGGGTCATTATTCAGCAGAGCGACCAAGATAAAGGTTCCAAAGGACACTTTTCAAAGTTCTGAAGGGTATTTCCAAAGGGAAAAGAGATATTTCAAAAGGGTTGATGGGTAATTTTAAAGACATAATTCCTTAAGGAAAATTATCCCAGATAATTTTCCTAAAGGCAGATTTCTTTCAGAGTTTTTTTTAATGCAAAATACTAAGGAATATTTTTTTCAAACATTTTTTCTAAGATAGAGATCCCAAAGACACAAATTATATCAGACATTTTATCTGCAAGAATTTGTGTCAAGGAAAAAGACTAAGTACAAATTCCTTCAGAGGAAGTGGCTAAAATAAATAGCTCAAGGAGAATGGTCTATAGAAAAAGGGTAAAACACAAAATCTAAAAGAATTGTTGGGAAGTAGAGTGATGTTCACACAAGTGTCAAAGTTTAGGCTCAGCATTCATCCATTAGACTTAAATTTTATAGTCTATGGGATGTCAAATATGTCTACATGGATGTCATATGATGGCCATGTAAACATCAAATTTAAGCCCCAATAGATAACTATTAAAGTTAAAATATCCCAATTATGGTCATGCAGACATCAAATTCAAGCCCTAATAGATAATTGTTGAAGTTTAAATATCCCAATGATGGTCATGTGAATGTCAAAGTTAAGTCTTGAAAAATAGCCATTGGAATTCAAAAAGGTAGGATCTGAAGATGCGAATGAATCAAGTAGAAATCCAATAGCATAATCTTGACTAGTAATAAAATGGGTCCAAGAAAATCAATTGCTCATGTTTAATCATAGATTTAGATCTAACAGCATGCGAGCAAGTCAATGAGTCAAGGATCTTTAGATTTTACCATATGGTGTAAGTGTGTGAGTAATAAATTGATAGTAGGATATTGAGATCAATGCATATTGACAAGTGTCATGAGTGCATTTAATCATGTAAATCAAGATCAATGAAGTGAGATAAATCAAAAGATCAATGATCCAAGCTAGTTTTTGATGGCCAATCAAATGAAATCAAGCCCAAGTAACTTGGATAAAGGTTGACAAAGTATTTTTTTATGGGGTAAGGTAAACAAAATGTATGGAGTCAAGTTTGAGTATGGTTCAATTCAAACTAGAGCTAACATTTTGAAGGATGCCACTGATGTGGACAAACAGATCTCAACTAGCTAATCTCCAAAACCAACTACATGAAAGGGACCCTTCTCCCCACTATTGCATGCAATGGTGAACTATCAAATAATAGTTAACATTGAGATAAATCCATAATATATTGATCTAATTGTTTTAAACACATTGATGTCAGAACCTAACTCAAAATAACATGATCTCATTGTTACAAATGTCAGGGAAGATTGAGGGAATATTGTAACTATGCAACCACTTGAAGTGACCCAAATTTATCAAATGGTCTGAAGGAGCATAATTTATAGAATCAATTGTAACTATGGTTCAAACATTTGAATTGATTGATTCTTCTTTTTAGTGTCAAGGCTCCCTTTCTCTTACTATCTTTCTTCTATATATATAACTCTTCAGCTATTGTAAATAATGACCACACCATGTATGGAAAATCCCTACTATATTGATGTTATATTTTACCTTTGAACATTAATATAAGTTTCTTTTTAGTTTTGAATAATTTGTTTAAGTCTATAAGTGATGCATATTGATGAGAAGTGATGATTCTCTATCCTTCCTTCCCTTATCCTTTCATGTCTGAGAAAAATTTCCTAGTCTAACAGGGCATATAGAATGTAGTCTAGTGCTTTTTCAAGTGTATAACTATCCTTTGAGTGTGCAATCTACCCTCTAGTTCATTTTCCTTATTTTACTACTCACATCTTCCCTCTATATTAAAATTCTCATGTTAGAACCCATTAAATCTTAGATACTAGTCTATATGTTTTGTTTAATCATGGTATAAATATGATGGTCATGTAGAAGACATTCTTGGCGCATCACCTCCTTTAGAGTAATTTCAATATATGCACTTCTCTAACTATTTTTCCTATAAGTGATAAATAATGCATGATATATTCAGGGAGCTGGCCCTTAAATCTAGAGGCTCATTTATAATATAGGTACACCCACATACCTAAAAATATTCCCATATTACCCAAATTTGGAAGAGGCTTGAACAACCTCTCCTAGGGTACAATATTTGGTGACAAGTAGTTAGCCTAAAACATCATCATATCCATAAAATAATATTCTTTAACTAATCAAACATGATTACAAAGTATAGAATATAAAAGTACCACGAACTCATAACATCTAATCATGTAAATTAAGTAATACAAACTACCCCATAATTAACATATGTCATCAAGATTAATTAAATATTAAATAATCAACTAATCAACCACAATAATCCACATATTAGATAAGTTATTTATCTTAAAAATAAATCAAAATTTGGCATCCTTCCCTCTAAAGCTGGTCATCATTCTGATGAAATTTATTCAAATACAAGTTATGAATTTAAAACATTATTTAGTAGAAAATAATATAATATGAAGTAACAAATCAAGCAAACAAATGTGGAAATAGCTTGTAAAACTCATCGTAGTACTCCCAAGTGACACTATCCTTAGATTATTGATCCCATAAGATCTTGTACTATGATACTTCTCTATTATGCAAATGAAGTTTTCAAGTGTCAATTATCTAATTGGTTCTACCATGACCACCTTGAGATCCAAAACTTACAAAGCATTTCAATTCAACACATGTGAAGGATCAGATATATACCTTTTTAAGATAAGACATATTGAAGACATTATGCAAAATTTTTAGAGCTAGTGGAACTACAAACCTATATGCTATAAGGTTGACCACTTCCAAAACATTGAAGGGTCCCACATATCTTGTTGAAATTTTTGTTAACTTATCAAATTTAATTGAGCTTTTCTAAGGCTTAACACATATAAACTCTTTATCACCTATAGAAAATTGCCTAGTTGTTCTCTTCAGATCAGCATAACTTTTCTATCTATCATTGGCCGTAGCCAACCTCTACCTAATTGTCCTAACTTGCTTTTCCATTTTTGAAAGCATCTCAGATCCAAAGACTAACATGTATTCCAACCTATCCTAATTGATTAGTGTTATACACCTCCTTTCATAAAATGCCTCAAATAAAACCATCTTCAATGTTGATTGGTATGAATTATTGTAATCACAACCAATGGAAGATACTCTTCTCACTTGATCTATGCAATTCTTACAAAGGAGATATTCTAAAATTTGATTAACTCATTCTATCTATTCATTAGTTTGTGGGTGATATATAGTGCTAAATTTCAATAGAGTACCCAGAGCTAAATTCAGAGTCAACTAAAATCTATAAGTCATCTTTAGATCATGATCTAAAATGATCTTCTCTATAAAACCATATAACTAATATATTTCCTTTATGAATATCTTCATAAGAGTAGGTGCATCTTTAGTCAAATTGCCTGGTATACAGTGAGCTATCTTAGTTAGTTTGTCAACTACTACTAAGATCATATCATGCATGTTCTATGATAATGATAACCCTTGGATAAAGTCCATATTGATCATCTACCACTTCCATTCTAGTATGTCATGTGGACATAACAATCCAGCTAGATGCACATGTTCATCTTTTAAACGCTTACATTCTAGCTAAAGAGACACAAAATCAACTACATTCTCTTGAATCCCTTTTAGAAATAGAATGGTCTAAGCTTAGCCATGAGCTTGGTTACTCTTAGATATCCTAAATATGGGTATTATATAATTATTTTAGCATTTTGTTCTTATATTATCTCTATATGGTACATACATCCTACCATTATACCAAAAAATACCATCATTCTCTATTTTGAATCCCTTATGCTTAGGATAATGAGCATTCTCAAATAATGCTTTCTTGATTTAGTTGTATAATTCATCTCTTGGCAATAATTTGATCATTTGATCCTTGAAAGTACTCCTAATAGTAACCATGGCTATTATGTACCTTCTATAACTTAGAGCATCAGCTACTCTATTCTCCTTGTATTTAATATAGTTAATATCAAAATCATAGTTAGATAAGAACTCTAGCCATCATCTTTGACAAACATTCAGATTTGGTTGGGTGAAGATGCACTTGAATCCCAAGTTATCAATCTTGAGCTCAAAAGATTTTTCCAATAAATAATGCCTCCAAACTTACAAAGAATGCACACTTACTGCAAGTTCTATGTTGTGAGGGGCATAATTCACTTAATATGGCTTCAATTTTCTTGACTCATAGGCTACCACTAAACCATCCTGCATAGAAACTCCTCCAAATCCATCCCCAAATGAATCTATGATTATTGAGAATTTACCAGTAAGATTGGGAAATCTTAGCACTGGTGTTGAAGTAAGCCTCCTTTTCAATTATTGAAAGGCTACCTCACACTTTTATGACTAGATGAAACTTTGATTCTTTCACTAAAGAGAGGTAATCAGATTAGCTATGTTAGAAAAAATTAGAATAAATTTCTTGAAATAACCTACTAATCCCATGAAACTTATTACCTCATGGACATTTTTTGGTGTTGGACACTTAATAATGGATATTATCTTTGTTGGATCTACTAAAATACCATCTACTGAGATAATATGTCCTAGATACTACACTTTATTTTATAAAATGCATAGTTAGATGACTTACAATATAATCTACGCTTCTACAAATGTTTCAAAACTAATTTCATATGTTGTAAGTGTTCTTCTTTATCCTTGTAATAAATGAGGATGTCATCAAGAAAGACCAACACAAAGTGATCTAGATTATTTATGAACATACTATTCATAAAATTCATGAATGTTTCTAAAGCATTTGCCAATCCAAATGGTAACATTGTAAATTTTTAGTGCCCATATCGAGTCCTAAACATTATTTTCATGATATCCTTTTCATGAATCCTCAACTACTGATACCCTACTATAAGATCAATCTAGAAAAATACTCTAGATCCTCGCATTTGATCAAAGAGATCATCAATTCATGGTAATGGATATCTATTTTTTGTCATTGTTTTATTCAACATCCTATAGTCTATACACAGGTGAAAAGTGTCATCCTTCTTCTTGATGAAGATAACTAGAGCACCCATGATGGCACACTCAGTCAAACCAAACATTTTGATAATAACTCCTAAATTTATGCCTTTAAATCAACCAATTTAGTGGTTGTCAATATGTATAGTGTGTTAGACTATAGTTCTAATCTAGATATGATATCAATTGATAAATCAAACTCATGCTTAAGTGGCAATCTTAGTAATTCTTTTCAAAAAATGTCATTAAAGTTTCTCAAAAAAATATAATCTTTGATAGATGGTTCCTTAGATTCTTCCATCTCATTTATCTTAATGATAAATGTATGGCATCCCTTCTTTTAAGATTTCTTGAGTTAAATTGAAAAAAATTACCTTAGCTTGAACTCCATTTTCTCACCTTGAAGTTGTGTCTAATTTTTGAAATAATCTTGACACTCAACCTTCTTTAGAAAATAGTCCACCTTATATTTATGCTTCACAATCCAATTTAATCCTAATATCACATCATATGATCCCAATAGTGATGGATAAATATGTACTAATTAATGGATTTGGTTTAGACTTGCATAAGATTAATAGAGTTTACATAGAATGCATAAGAAAATTCAAATGATAATATTTCACTCTATTGTGTATCATATATGAACACATTACAATAAATATATAGGGAATGTCTAACCTATAAATAGGGAGATTCATATCCCTTCAAAATTTTAGTTGATTAACCAAATACCTCTAATAACCTACCCATAAATTAATAAACACTATTATACGAATATATTATGACTCAATATATTTGGTAAACTAATAAACCTAACCACAAGATATATAAAACTATTACAAAGATATTAATGTATTATTGTAACTAATAATAATATTAAATTAATAATGTGAACACATTATACCTTAACATTCACCTCCTTGTGAACATTATTAATCCTATCTACACCCCCTTAATGTGAGCACGGGGAGAATATACATCTTCAAGAATTGCCATGCACATAATTATATATTAATTCATACTCTTAGGTTTGTATACTAATAATGTGATCTTTTTTCACATGACCACTAATTTGCAAAGGAATGCATCCTGCATTTACTTTATGTGACCATGTGTACATGTCATTAGGGGTCATCTCCATACAGAAGTAAGGCAATCACAAGATCTCTACAGTTAGCTACCCTCCTATACAACTATTTTCCACATTCCATTATATCCACACTCTCCCTTATCTCTAAATAGTAGAGGTTTTTTAAACAAGTAGTGGAATGAAAACACACATAATTCAAAAAATGAAAATATCATGATGAACCAATCTTTATTTTTATATGATGCATCCTCTATTAATGTGTGTTTCCACCTAAACAAAAATAACATATATGGTTTCCATTTACACTAAAGAACTATCATTGGCATTATCTGATCTGGCATAGAGCACACCATACTAAAGAAATCAAAAAAAAACACCATGCTTGTGAATAGGATTGTCCTTCTATTCTTATTCAAACATGCAATAAAAAAAATCACACCACACAAAATGTCACCTAAACATTATGGGCCCCATCATTGGTGACTAATGAGAGGTATAGAAATCTTCCATCTTCCAGTATCCTCTAACCTCTATTTTTTTATATTACTTATTCAGCACATGTGTCAATGAAGGTCGATTGAGGAAAAGTTCCTCTCACAATTTGGATGTCACGTACAAGCAAAAATGTGTCTATGAGGAAATTCTTTCTTATTTTCACAATTTTGATGATGACTCTATATGACTTTAAAAACTTAAAAATTTGGACTCTTGATTGCATGACTTAAAATGCTTTATTGATGAAAAAACAACTTTTAAATTTTGACTCATTTTAATATTTACAAACACACTTAAAAACTACTTTTGACAATAATAATACAGACTCAATTTTTAAATGTGACAAAAGATACTAAATCTATTTGACTTTTTCTTTTGTCATGTTTTTAAAAAAATTTAAAAAAACTAATAAAATCTTTAAGTGTTATCTTAAATAAATTTCAATACACAAATAGACTCTAAAATTTTTAAAAAACTTTAAAGAATGACTTGAAATTTTAACTACAAATGTAAATGTAAAGAATCATTAAATGAATGACTTAAAAATAATTAAATACTATTGTGACGATATAATAATAATCTTAAAATATACCTAGATGCTTATATACACCAGGCTACAGATTCTCCAAATCAATGGATGATGTGTCCAATACTCAAACTAGGCTTAAAGGATGAAGTCAAGCATTGATCTTTATGGATTAAAAATGGTAGATCTAATGCCTACATGAATACCATTGACAAATGGGAAATTGGATCTCACTATGATCCACTCATTATGGGGAGGACTTGTATACCAAACAAGCCTATAGTTAATGCCATAATTTTATCCCTAGGAGAAGACTGAGCAATTAAAGATCTAAAATGAGTCACGCTAAATAATCTTATGCACATATTGGTGATCAACAAATTACAAAAATATTTAGATCTCATAGCAAGTAGAACTCAAGCCAAATTATGGATCATGGACAATAAAAGGCTCATGCAATGGAATTTATTTTTGACTGTGTTAAAGCTGAGACTTTGCAAAATATGATACTAGGTAAACTATTTTGTCAGATTTATAGGTAGAGCTTGTAAGAAGCACAAAAATTCAAGTTGTATTAGATATAGCTAAATCTTTAAATACAAACAAATAGCACAATAGAGGATGAGTATGATACTAAAATAATCTAAATGGAAACATTGGTAGAAGCACAAATAAAATACACATATTAACTCCAATGAGTTTCACCTAGTTCTATGTTGAAGATTAGGTTCTATTGATGTTGTGGACTGATAATGTTACGCTAATTTGATGTAGATCAAAACAAATGCAATGATAGACAAAGTAAGTATATTGGTGTGGAGGCTCTTAAGAATTGATATTTCATAAACAATGCATGAAGAACAATATAATTGCCCCTCTAAACCACTTAATATTCCATCATCTCACTTACTTCGATACCAAATAATGGATCTAGTTTAAACTTGCATAATATTAACAAATTTTACATATAATGCATAAGAAAATTCAAATAATAATATTTCACTCTATCTTATATCTTATATGAATACATTACAATAAATATATAGGGAATGTCTACCCTATAAATAAGGAGATTCATATCCCTTCAAACTCTCAGCTAATTAGCCAAATACATCTAATAACCTACCCATAAATTAATAAACACTATTATATAAATATATTGTGACTCACAATATATTTGGTAAACTAACAAATCTAACCACAAGCTATATAAAACTATTACAAACATATTAACGTATTATTATAACCAACAATAATAACATTAATTTAATACTTTGAACACACTATACCTTAACACTAATGTAGTAAAATCAAGCAATCTAATCTTTGCTTCAATTAGACACTTGTCAACTTTAACCTTAGACTCATTCCCATATTGTATGCATTTTCCATTATTCTAGCCTTTCTATACAATTTTTTAAGCACTATAGGAGCAATGAAACATTTTGTAGTTCTTGTATTAATCAAAATATAAACTGGATGATGGAAAAAACTCCTTAATAGTTCTATGGGTGAATCTTGATACTCAGCCTATCGATTGTTAATAGTTGCATGAATCTACTGCTAAAACATACCTTATTGAGAAGATGAACCCTTGTTCCTCAATTTGTCCTAAGTATATTCTCAAGTAAAATGGTCACCTCCATAAATGAATCAACCTACAACTATTGATTTCTTCTCAAACTATTGGTTTCTATTAAAACCACCCTTAAAACCATTACCAAGCTTCTTGTTCCCTGAACCACTATTGAACTTGGCATTCTAATTCTTGAACTGACCCTTAGAATCTTTACTTCTCTACTTCTAGTTCTTCTTCTTGAAATTTGGTTTAGAAATTCCAAATTTCTTTTTAAACTTATCTTTGACTTTGGAAAAAGATTTTAGTTTTTGTTATTATTTTATTTCTTTCTCAAAAACTTGATCCATAGTAGATGGACCATGCACATCTACTTCATCCCCTATTTTGGGTTTCAATCCTATGATGAATTTCCTAATTTTGAACCTCTCATATACTTGATATTAAGGTACATACTTAAGAATCTTGGTGAATTGCTCCTAATATTTATTCAATAACAAATTCCCTTACTTAAGATCCTAAAAATCCATAAGCTTTTGGTTAAAGTATAGTTTTGGAATCCATAATGACCTAAACAATGCCATAAATTATTCCCAAGTGGTGGTGGTTGAGTCAAGTTTCATCTCAAGCTTCTTTTTTTTCCACCAAGTCACTACTTCACCAACAAGCTGATAAGCTCCCTAGACTACTTTCATGACTTTAGAATAATTCTAAATCTCAAAATACTTCCCTATTTTTATTATCCATGCTTCAGATCCATCCCCCAATATAGATCTATAAAATTTGGGTGGATTCACCTTTTTTATGTCACATGTTAATTCTATATCTACTCAAGTTCTCACATCCTATGGCACCTCCTCATGCCTCTAATCTTAAAGATATTCTTGGTCATTTGGATGTCCTTGAAGTTATTCCTAAGCATTCTCCTCTTCATGGCCATGCACTTCTTATTTTAGGGCTATGATTCGGTCCCTAGTCTCTTGCATGGTTGTGAGGATTTGGTCCAACTTCATAACTTGTTTAGCTATAAACTGATTTGGATCAATAGGGGATTTATTATTCTAACTACCCTCACCCCTTGGTCTAGCACACACCATTTCTCTTATTATTTATTAGGAGATTAAGTTTGCATTATCTAACCCATTAAGTTATATATTTTGAGCCTCAACTCTAATACCACAATGTATTAACCCCATTGGGTTTTAACAAAATATTCTAATTAAAAAAATTAATTTAATTACACATATTCAACATATAGATTTCACCACAAGAAATCTTGTCTAGTGATATTTAACTAACTATATTAATTTATTTAAACTTTAAGTTTAAAGCTAATCCAATTAGCTAAAGATCACTATAAATAGATATAAAAATCATAAATAATATTGAATAATCATAAATATTGAATCTCAACATAAATGAAACAGTACAAATTCAGCCACAACTGATACAATAATATAGCCTTTGCTTTATAAGTACATTGAATAAATGATATAGTTTCATCAATACAAAAAAATATCTCAAATGATAAAAACATGATATAAATCTCCTCTTCTCATAGTCTCCATGTCTCAAGAGTCTCCAAGACTAAAGTATCAATATGTAATCTCAAGTGTAATCTTAAGTACAATACTCCAGATGGGAGGGAGAGTAGCATTCAAGCACTTTTTCACACCAACAACAAAGCATAGATCATCTCCACTATCTCCCAAATAAGGGGATGGTCCTCCCTTCATAGATGGGTAGATAATGATGGTGTGGGAATCCATAGTAACAAACCAGAACCCGTGTGTCAAAGATATCTAATACATAATGTGTAACATAAAGAAATCTATTTTAATATGATATCATACAAATATGAAAACTAAATCAACATATGAAATGAAAATGTTTATCAAACATTACTTTGGTTAAATATTTTAATAATAAATGATCTCTAGGATCATTCAAATTCATACACACCACTTGATCATAATACATCTTATATTGCATTAATGGTGCTAATTAAGCTAGTGAAATCTATCCACTGCTTAATTAAGGTCATGAATGTGAGATTTAGTAAAATAAATAATAATATAAGAATAAATAGATTCATTCATAATATTTCACTTTAGAAAATCATAATTATGTTAAATATATAAATATCACAAACATTCATATAATCTATCAAATGAAGTGAATGGAATCCAATCATCTAGTTTATTACAAATAATAAATAGAATACAAAAATAGTCCTAAATATAATACACCATCTAGGGAATGAATATTTAGATCACCAGTTACTTTATACACTAATCAAAATATAATATTATTTCTCCATGAAATAATATTATAACCCTAGGTAATAAATTGTTCATATTCCACATATAACAATAGCCAGTCCATAACATATAATTATGTTTTATACTTAAACTCACAAATACATTGAATGATTTATATCTAAACATTATAATACTTTTATACTAACCAAATATAAAAAATCATCTAGTATTCATTGTTATAATAGTAACAATTATAACATAGTTATATGCACGCGCACACACACACACACACACACACACACACACACACACACACACACACACACACACACACACACACACACACACACTATACATACTTCATTTATAGAGTATAATATAATTTTGACATCCATTGTCATTCACCTTATAGTATACTACATATGTGAATTATACAATTAACTTTATTACAAAGGACCCATAACATTTTTCAATAAACTAAATAATTTCATGATAAACAAACACACAAAATTATATAAATCAAACTCAATCCACAATTTTTCATCAAAACATTCAAATCATTTTAAATTAAAACAATCATTAAACTTCTCCAATTGAATAACATTCATAATTACAAATATAACTAAACACAGACACCCTTAACTTATTTGGGTATTAACAAAGCAATAATTAACACATAGTCGAATACCCACTTGAGTAACGATGGTAATACCTCAAATTGGCCAACTAAGATAAATTCAACACAAATATGAATAAACAATATTGTTATGCAAATGAAATCATATGAAACTATATACCTAGACCCTTTATGAACCATGCAATATATACATAGTTCACCTTAATTACCATTATACATAGTCCCATTCATGTATGAGCAATGTTAAAATAACTAAAATTGATCATAAAACCTTATAAGTCTACTAATATTCATACTTTTATAAAGCCAAATAGTAAACCTATAGTTGAATTGTTCACCTACCTATACTCGGGTTACACCAAATGATTACGCAAAAGATCCCAATTTTGCATAAAACCTATTATGGATAAATTAGGATTTCATAACTGAGCTTTAAAGTCCAACTAAAATTTAAGCCAAGTCAAATAACAATACCATATTTTAACTATAATATACATAATATCATTAACGACTAACAAATTTTAGTTGTATAGGTGTATATATATTTTCATATTTAAGTTTGACAATTGATTAGGGGGTATATATACACATATATATGTATATAGTCACATTTAAGTTTGATAGTTCATCAAACAAGTGTATTAGTATAAATATATATGTCTATATTTATATGTATATATATATATGAGTATACTAATTTATATAAAATTGGAATTAATTGAATATATACACAGATTTATATTCATGTATATATATTCAATATCACTAGAAAAACCCATATTCTTAACCACAAAAATAATGAATTGGTTAACAGTTGAATGATCTTACAGACATATAAATGTGAGTCTTTTTTCAAAATACCCCAAAGAATATATACAACCTGGTTCAAGATAAATAACTCAACCAAATTATATATATATATATATATATATATATATATATATATATATATATCCAATAGAGTGAATCCCCATTTTAAATAGTGAATTTGAATTTCTAAGGTGTTAACAACCCAAGTTACACCCTATTCAAAGAGAGTGTTTAGTTATTCCTCAAACTTGGACTAATGTTGGAAGTTGTGGGTGACCTTAACTTAGCTATACCTCTGGGTTATAGGCCTATCTCCCTTGGTATATCACTTATGGCTCAGTTACTAAAACCTACTACAATTGGTGTGAAAAGGGATAGAAAGTGTAGAAAATAAACTTACTCTAAGGTATGGTCATGTACATATATACTCATTCATCCCTTCAACTTTGGACTCTTAACAACACTAGTGGATTAAACAAACATCTCCCTGAGTTCTTATGCAAAAATGTTTCATGTGGAGTCTATATTAGGTGACTAGAATGCAAAGGTCATGACAAGAAGGACTACTATGAGACTCTTATAAGTTAGATCAAAATTAAAAATATATTACCAACACTTATACACACCACATAACCTACATAATACATTATATTAGCATCTAGTTGAACAAGGACTTGTAAAGGAGAGAAATTCATCACATATGCAAATCAAAACAAGTACAACCACATTAGATATCACCATGAAAGAGATGTAAAAGTTTATTGATTAGTCCAAGTAGGTTTACAAGTAAAAAAATAGGTAGATTTTCCTCATACCCAAGAGAGGTATTAAAAAACAAGGCCAAAAGGCTTGAATATATAGAATAATAGAAAAGGAGAGAGGGAGACAAAATCCCCCAAAACTAGTAAATGTGATATTGATTTAGTCTTTCTCCAAATGTTACATAATATCTCATGATTAATATTTCATTAACCATTTGAAATTGAGTAGATGTTCATGTGAGACATATTTGGGAAGTTGAATGAGTTTTAATCATTCATTATCCCTGATTGGTGGAGTTTGACCAATAATAATGTTTAAATCCTTGTTCAAGAACCCTATATAATAGGTCTTGTGTCTTTATTGTAGAATTAGTCCTTCCCATTGGAAATAGGAATTTAAGTCCCCATTTATTATTCATTGATAACTTATTATAGGATATTGATGAGGTCCTTTCATGATCCATGGGTTTTTATAATCCTTCAAGTGCAAGTTTGATTCCTTCAACAAGCCTAGGTGTTGGAAGGAAAGAAGGTATTTTTGGAGTCTTTGGACCTTTTCAAAGCTTTAAAACCTTATAAAAACTACTTCATGACTTATTATCTCTTCATTTTTGGCATGGATAATGTATATTATCCTTTTAAAATTTTATATGAAGCATTATACATTGATTTAGTCTTTTCACTCCTTGAAAAGCTCATTTTCAATCAAGCATAGAAGGAAAAAGAGGAGTTTTTCTTCCAAGATTGAAAATTTCTTCATGGATGGTCTCTAAAAATCATATAAAATTTTTTCATGTGAGACATATTTGGGAATTTGAATGAGTGTCATGCATTCATTATCCCTGATTGGTGGAGTTTGACCAATAATAATGTTTAAATCCTTGTTCAAGAACCCTATATAATACGTCTTGTGTCTTTATTATAGAATTAGTCCTTCCCATTGGAAATAGGAATTTAAGTCCCCATATATTCTTCATTTAAAACTTCTTCTAGGATATTGATGAGGTCCTTTCATGATCCATGGGTTTTTATAATCCTTCAAGTGCAAGTTTGACTCCTTCAACAAGCCTAGGTGTTGGAAGGAGAGAAGGTATTTTTGGAGTCTTTGGACCTTTTCAAAGCTTTAAAACCTTATAAAAACTACTTCATGACTTATTATCTCTTCATTTTTATCATGGATAAATTATATTATCCTTTTCATATTTTATACGAAGCATTATACATTGATTTAGTCTTTTCACTCCTTGAAAAGCTCATTTTCAATCAAGCATAGAAGGAAAAAGAGGAGTTTTTCGTCCAAGATTGAAAACTTCTTCATGGATGGTCACTAAAAATCATATAAAATTTCTTCATGTGAGACATATTTGGGAAGTTGAATGAGTTTCAAGCATTCATTATCCCTTATTAGTGGATTTTGACCAATAATAATGTTTAAATCCTTGTTCAAGAACCCTATATAATAGGTCTTGTGTCTTTATTGTAGAATTAGTCCTTCCCATTGGAAATAGGAATTTAAGTCCCAATTTATTATTCATTGAAAACTTCTTTTAGGATATTGATGAGGTCCTTTCATGATCCATGGGTTTTTATAATCTTTCAAGTGCAAGTTTGACTCCTTCAACAAGCCTAGGTGTTGGAAGGAGAGAAGGTATTTTTGGAGTCTTTGGACATTTTCAAAGATTTAAAACCTTATAAAAACTACTTCATGACTTATTACCTCTTCATTTTTATCATGGATAATGTATATTATCCTTTTAAAATTTTATATGAAGCATTATACATTGATTTAGTCTTTTCACTCCTTGAAAAACTCATTTTCAATCAAGCATAGAAGGGAAAAAGAGGAGTTTTTCTTCCAAGATTGAAAATTTATTCATGGATGGTCTCTAAAAATCATATAAAATTTCTTCATGTGAGACATATTTTGGAAGTTGAATGAGTGTCAAGAATTCATTATCCCTAATTGGTGGAGTTTGACCAATAATAATGTTTAAATCCTTGTTCAAGAACACTATATAATATGTCTTGTGTCTTTATTGTAGAATTAGTCCTTCTCATTGGAAATAGAAATTTAAGTCCCCATTTATTTTTCATTGAAAACTTCTTCTAGGATATTGATGATCCATGGGTTTTTATAATCCTTCAAGTGCAAGTTTGACTCCTTCAACAAGCCTAGGTGTTCGAAGGAGAGAAGGTATTTTTGGAGTCTTTGGACCTTTTCAAAGCTTTAAAACATTATAAAAAATACTTAATGACTTATTATATCTTATTTTTTGGCATGGATAATGTATATTAGCCTTGTCAAATTTTATATGAAGCATTATACATTGATTTAGTCTTTTCACTCCTTGAAAAGCTCAATATCAATCAAGCATAGAAGGAAAAAGAGGAGTTTTTCTTCCAAGATTGAAAATTTCTTCTTGGATGGTCTCTAAAATAATATAAAACCATCCATTAATAAATAACTCTTTTTCACATTATATAACACTCAAAACTTATAATCACTCCTTCATACAATATTTTATTTATCAATTAGTGGTCAACTAATCATAAGACTCCTAGTGTATATTAGACTTTTTACCTAAAGATTAGTGTTTGATATCTTTGTGAATAATTATTAAATTGATACTTAATCATCATGTGATCCACTCCTCTACTCCATCTTGTTCATTATTAATAGTTTATGTCATTTGAAACTAATCTTCTTCAAAATGTAGTCAAGAGTGACTCAGTTGTAGGTGGTGGTATAAGCACTATGTAGCTATGTTTGATCTCCAATGATGGGTACTCGTGAGAATTTTTGAGTCTTTTCCTAAAATTTTAAATTAACTTTAAACATTTTTAAGAACACTCATATTCAATACAAACCCCACAATACATGAGACCTTTTCCAATATACAACATAATCACATAATGAGAAAATTGACAAGTTGGTTATAGGTGTCCTTTCATTCATAGCTGTAGGTAGTCACTTTAGATGTCTTGATGTGATATGCCTAACATGGGTTCATATAACCCTAATATTTCATAAACTCCTAGTTTGATCTTCATTAACTTCCCTTTATTACCAACTTTGATCTCTATTTTTCTAACATATCACTTCACATCACCATGATGGTTGTAGGTGGTCATTTACTTACCTTTTATGAGATAATAGGATGATGAAGTGATGAGTTTAGTTATAAAATATTCAACCTTGAAACTTTTATCACTTATTTGAAACCATTATACTATTCATCTTACCCAAAAATAAGGCCTTGATTCTCACTTCTAAAACTTAGTCATAATGAGGCTTGTCAACCCTACTATATAGACTAGGGACATTTATGTTGGAGTATGTAAAGTGTAGACTTACTTGATAAAACATATTAAATCACATTTTCTTTTGAAATATTTGACCTTCACCCTCCATTCAATATGTATATTGCTTGCATAATAACCTTGTTCAACAAGACCTCATTTGAATAATCTTCATATTGACTATTATAAATGGTCATTAGACTATGTGTATGGATTGATGGTATATTGGATATTGGTCTTAAGAGGGAAAAAAATTCTCTAAGATTCTCATTGACCCTCTATGATCAACTAGCTTGGAGAAACATTAATTTTTCCATGAGGAATGTTGAATATCATGGAAATAAGAAGTAACACATTACATTAAATAACTCAAACTTACCTTAACTTTTACTAATAAGGGAAATACAATGTTTCCTTCTCTCTAATAGTATTATCTATTCATGTTTTAACTCGTAATGGTTTCATTTTTTTCTTTAAATGATCAAGGTGACCTCATATAGAATTCTTGAATTCTGAGTTAGACCCCCAAACAATTCATCTACCTTCTCAAGATCTATGTTTCTTAAGACTATTATAAGTGGAGATTTCACTCAAAACACTCATCATAATATCACCTACCAAGGCTTATATTAATTTTTTGACTATAATTATCCATATGGTGCTCATTTTGACTCCTTATATTATGTAGATAGGTCAAATAAAGTTTCCCATTATTCCTACATGTTCATCATAACTCTTTTTTTATCATGATATACGCAGGCCTAATTAGAGCTCATAAACATATAAATATTGATTGGGTATTTTATCTTGAGAGTGTAATAATCCATTTAAATGGTATAAATATGGAAATTGGTCTTCTATAAACTTGTCAACCTTTTGTCACTCCTTTATTAAAGTCATTTCAATCTCTAGAACTTGTTAATCACATTTATACCCTATCAAAGAGGTAAACCCACTCAAAATCATCCAAATGAGGTTATTTTAAACTTGGATTATTATAAATTTTTGTTTCTAATAATTTAATTACATGATAATTTATTTTAACACCCATAGATATGAATACACTTACCTAAAAACTTAGGTTTTGCTCTAAATTTGACCAAAAAGACTCTTCATAAGGACAACATAGGAAATAGGTTTTATGTTATATGTACCTTCCTAAAATGAGTTACCTAATTAAAAAAATATTAAAATTATATTCATTACCTCTAAAATAATCCCTCAAAACCATTCCTTTCCATCGATTTTTGATTTGGATAAACAGGTGCAAAAATAGACTCCACTTGGATGAAAAAGCCATCGTGATCTACTGTCACTCTTAGCAATTGTTCATAAAGAAGAAGAAACCAATACACAAAATAATGAAACTAATTTCAAGCTTAATTATGCCTAAAATTTTCAATTTTTTAATCTCCTAATTCTTTCTCCTCTTTCCTTACTGAGCATTTGAAACTTTCCCTTCTAAAGTTACCAAGGAGGTCGATATAAGAGATAAAATAGTTTTCTTCATTTTAAGACATGTAACCACCTCCAAATCACTTTTTTGACCTTTTAATATAAAAATAAGGTTTTTAATATTAATTAAGTTCAATTTCATCTTGATAATTATACACGTCTTCAAAATAGGCCCTTTTGACACTGAAACTGCCAGAATCATTTGAGAGGTTTGATGAAATTGATGTAAAATGTATCCATTGGATATTTTAATTCCAAAATATGCATGTAATGTCATAAAAATCAAATTTTTTTGGTTATATGGGTTGTAATTTGTCCTTGAGAGGCTAAATCACCAACATTTTTGGTGACTCACAGGGTTTGACCAGCATGTTGGTCAAGAGAACCCATTGACTTTTCATGACTGACAATTTTTAAACATGACAACATGGTTTTGATGACTACCTTGGACTTATAAAAAAAATAGTACTTTTAGATACCTATTATGATTGTAAAAAAAAACAAGACTCAATAGAAATAATAAAATAAAAACATCTAAACTAAGAAGCACACCTAACCTAAGGAAAACAACAAAAAGACAACAAAACAACAAAGCAACAAACTAATTGTGTTGACCATTTATTTAAATAAGACAAAACAAACTAAAATAAATAACCTGAGATTATATTCTTTCCTTTTGGTTCAAACACAAAACCTCTTTTACCACTATGGCACCATGAGGTCTAGTTGCCACATCATCATAGCTCCCACTTGTAGCTAGGAGCATTAGCATGTTCATGGTCTCTTGGGGAAGTAACTAGTCCTTCTTGTTCTACCATTAGGTACATGGGTTGGTTATATGAATCCAACACCCAATCATACTCCTCCCATATCTATCTATTTTCAATAATAATGTTAATTCTACCTCAATCATGGGTTGCTCTTGATTCTACCTATGAAACTTAGAATAGTCAGTTGTCATAATGTCCCTTACAAGATCTTCATCAAGCTTCTCATGGCATAGAGATGGATTATCTAACTTTAAACAAAAAAAATCCAAGTCTTCTTAAAATGCCTTCTCATCATGATCAATTGAAAATACATGGGGCTCACTACCATTCTCACCATTTGCTTGTGAGGCATCATGTTGATCAATCATCTCCAACTCTGATACAACTTGGTCATCTTCATTTTCAATGGAGAATGGCATCTCATCAACCCACTCAAGTTCTATCTCATCTTGTCTTGGTATCACTATACTTTCATTTCCTTCTTCAAGCTCCAAAGCATTAGTGGTACCTTCATCTTTAATGAAATTAGAATCTTCTTGAACACATACCTTTTTTTGGATGTTTAAGGACTTTAAAAGATTACCACCTTGCCTTGTAACTGATATAAGTTGAATAGATGTCTCACTCTCACACTCATCAGGGTTGTCATGATAAAGATTGAATGCCATATCATCAAGTATCTCTTGGGAATCATGTTCCTCTTGTTCAATTGGAATGTCTTCCTCTTGCATCTCACATTGTTCTTGTAGATCATCTTGCATCCTAGTAACCTCTTACATTTCATCCTATTTTTCATTATGAAAGACTAACTCACACATATCCTTGGAAATGGGTTTCCCAATGATGATTTCCTCTTCTTGATCACTCAAATCATTCTCATCTTATGTCACTACAATTGTTTCTTCTTCATTTTCTTCACAAAGGAGAGGCACCTTCTCAATAATTAGCATGGTGGACACTTGAAAATGCTCAAGAAGGTGAGTCAAATCCAATGGTATTGCCATGGATCTTTCATTCTCCTTACTCAACTACTCATCTTTGACAACTGTCACTTCCTCTCTTTGTTAGATTTTATCTTGAATATACTTTAATTAGGAGAAGGCCTTGGACTTTTGATGAGGGAGGGGTTGGGGATAAATGATTTCATGCTTGCTTTCCACTTTGATACTTGATCTTATGGTTGATTTCTCTTCTCTCTCCCTTGACTATTGTGTTTGTTTCTAAGTTGTAAACTTGGGTTTAAGAGCCTCTTACATTGTAGGTATTTTATCTTAGTGCATGAAGGGAAAAAAGTCCTACTGATATGGAATTGCAATAAAAGGATATTGGCATGGTGCAGCAGGAGGTAGAGACTCATGAGATTGTTTGCATGATTTTTCTTGTCTCAAGGATAATATTTCATTAGAAATGATTTGGCTCATTTGGCTCATAATCTTCATCTCTTCCAACCCATCATAAAAATTATGTGTGTCTTGGAAGGGTGTTTGGGGAGGGAAAGAGGGAGATCAATTTTTGATTGGTATAGCTCATATTAAGGATAACAATGTTCATGAGGGGTATTATAGGGTTGGTGTGAGCCACCATACTATTGATAGGGTTAAATATAAGGTTGGTGATGATCATCATAAGGTTGAAATGGATCATGGTAGGGCTGATAAGGTTCATAATTAGATGTATAGGGATCATAATGGAATTAGGATGGATCATATGGTTGTTGATAAGGAGGTATATAAAAGGATTATACCCCATATGCATCCATATATTACCATAAGACACATGAAAAATAATGAATTTATGAAAAATGGTAGATCATACCTTTGAGATGATGACCTTATGAGTATTTGAATCTACTATTTAAGACTAAGATGCTAATGTGAATGCTCGAAAGCTTGAATCGGTCCCATCAGGTATTCTAGAATTATAAGCAACCCAAGTTGCACCTTGTTGAAAGAGAGTGTCCAGTTCTTCCTCAAACTTGGACTAACATTGGAATGGTATAAAGGTTATAGGTGACCTTAACTTAGACTAGACCTCTAGATTATGGGGCTAGTTCCCCTGGTACATCACTTATGGCTTAGTTACTAAAACCTACTATTATTGGGGTGAAAAGGGATAGAAAGTGAAAAAAATAAACCTACTCTAAAGGATAGTGATGCACCTATATACTCATTAATCCCCTCAAAGTTTGACTCTTAACAATACTAGTTGACCAAAAAATCAACTAAACAAACATCTCCATGAGTTCTTATGCAAAAATGTTTCATGTGGAGGTTGTATTAGGTGACTAGAATGCAAAGGTCATGATAAGAAGGTATGATATGAGACTCTCACTAGTCAGGTCACACTTAAAATGCCATTAAAAAAACTTATACTCCATTAACAAAACTTATACACACCACATAACTTATATAAGACATTTTATTGGCATCTAGGTGAACAAGGACTTGCAAAGGAGAGAAATTCATCACATGTGCAAATCAAAATAAGTACCACACTAGATATCACCATGAAAGAGATGTAAAAGTTTATTGGTCAATACAAGTAGGTTTTCAAGTATAAAATAGGTATATTTTCCTCATACCTAGGAGAGGGATTACAAAACAAGGATAAAATGCCTGAATATATAGAATAATAGAAAAGGAGAGAGGGAGATAAAATCCCCCAAAATTAGGAAATGTGACATTGATTTAGTCCTTCTCAAAATGCTACGTAGTATCTCATGACTAATATTTTATTCAATCTTTTAAATTTCATAGAGGTTCATGTGAGACATATTTAGGAAGTTTAATGAGTCTTAATCATTCATTATCTCTACGTGGTGGAGTTTGACCTATAACAATGCCTAAATCCTTGTTCAAGAACCCTATATACTAGGTCCTATGTCTTTATTATAGAATTGGTCCTTCCCCTTGGAAATAGGACATTAATTCCCAGTTTATTATTCATTTAAAAAAAAATCTAGGACATTGGTGAGGTCCTTCCATGATCTATGGGTTGTTAGAAGCCTTCAAGTGCAAGTTTGACTCCAACAAGCCTAGGCATTGGAAGGAGAGAAGGTATTTTTGGAGTATTTGGACTTTTCAAAGCTTTTAAACCTTATAAAAACTACCTCATTACTTATTATCTCTTAATTTTTGGTGTGGAGAATGTATATTAGCCTTGGCAAAGTTTATATGAAGCATTATGCAATGATTTAGTCTTTTCACTCCTTAAAAATCTCATTTTCAATAGGGAGTAGAAGGAAAAATTGGAGTTCTTCCAAGATTTAGAATTTATTCATGTATGGTCTCTTATAAGTATATAAAACCTATGAAAATTCCATATGATCCATAAATCACTCAAAAAGACTTGATTTTGTTCACAAACCTTGCATTCCTTCACAATTCCTTATAGCTTGTTTTACATAAAAACTCCTTATCTAAGAGAACTTGGAGATGATCATGAGAAACTAAGAACAATTACATATACCCTTTATCCCCTTATAGATCCACACAAAAAAATTTGGCCTAAATATTATTGTAATTATCTTTTCTAGCACATTATTTCAATCAAATTAAGCCTAATAAGCCCTCTTAGGCCTATAAATTGAAAATATTACTCCTAAGATGCCCCACATGTGTGAAACTCCAAAAAAACACTTTATTCACTTTATATATTATATCACCATGTTCTATGTCAAATTTGGTGATCTAACACACTGTGGAAGTATGAAAACCTTGAAATGGCCATTGGCAAGCTTGTCCTTTTGAAGCATTTTTAGACTGGCTTGAAAGATTTGAATGGTTTGGGAACTTCTAAGAAATTTTTTATATATTTTTGAGATTTAACATTTAAAACAAGTCTTGAACCACCTCTCCAATTTATATTCATCAACTCATGCTCTCCAAAACCCTATTTTAGGCCAAAAACCTTGAAAAAATATAGTTTTATAGAAATCCATACAAGTGAAGGTATAGCCAAATTGCATATTCAGTATCTTTAGAGAGTATAAAACAACATATGGTAGGTTTTAGGGTAAAAAAAATTCATTTATATCACTTTTCAGGTCAATATCTCTTGATTGGTCAAAACTATCTTTTTTGGTAGCTTGTGAGTAGCTAAACCTCTTAATGATAGTTCATAAAGGATAGGGTCTTTCATAAACTATTTTATCCATAATTTTCAAGGTAATAGGATTAATTAACTTCCATTAATATCATTCCCCACCATTCATCTTCTCATGAAATATATAATCAAAAGTTGGAGCTCCTTGGGCTAAAAAAGTGCATTATATGAGGTCTAAGAGAGAAAATAAGCTAGCAATGACACTTAAGAGCCTAGTTTTGAGTTCCAATGCCTCATTAAGGTATGAAACAATAATATATACCTTTTCCAATGGTATTATTCATCATTATTTCCCTTAATTTCTTATTCAATGTCCTTAGTTGAGACTGAGGGTTTCTTGACAAGGCATCCTTCTTGACTCTAACTGCCATTTTTAGTCTTTTTACCTACAACTATCACTTTCTCAAGCCTTGTGAACCTAATTAATTTGGAATAATACTTATTGGATAAAATTTTCCTACATACTAAAATTTTTCTTAGATGGATCAAGGCACTCTCTTGGACCTTTCAGTAACCTTTTATCCCCATGACTAGTCCCTTTCTAGTTCTGACTTGATGATGTAGTGCAGTATCCTTGGAGGTCTTGGTGTGGTGTCAGAAATTGATCAAAGTTATATTTGATTGATGGATAAAATTTTGGAAGGAGAATACAAACCTCATGACCCTACTGCATGTCACTTGTAATCTTTTGAAACACTTTAAACAAGCTTTAAGGTGAATTTGGTGATTTTGGGGAAAAGACCCATAAATAGGTCTAAAATTACAAGTGAAGGATCTAGTAGGTTTACATGGTTTTCAAGAATTAAATGGAATGAATTATACTTTCACAAATTCTCATATATTTTAACGAGCCAAAAATAAGGCCTAGAGAAACTATTATGCCCAAAAGACACCAAAAGTGCATTAGATGACTTAAGGGTCCTCAAAATAGAATTTTCAAGTGATAAAGTAACTTTTTGAGGAATTAAAATTGGTTTTGAATTCCTCCCACATCTTTATGTATTTTTTTTCCTATTTAGGCATGTGCAAGGTCATTTTAAATAATTTGGAGTGAAGGGAAGGAGTTTGGGAGCAAAAGGATGCTTTTTGGAGCTTTGGTAAAATAGATTTTTGAAGATTTTTCTTGATGTAGGGGATAAAATATCATATTAAGGAATTTATGGTGTCTATATTAACCTACTATATTACCCTAAAATCATATTCTATCATGATAACTAATAGAGGTAAGGAAAACCTATTAGTTGCAAACTAGGCATGAAATGGGTTTTCTACCATTAATGGAGGTCCAAGAATTTAAAAAGGTTTATAGAAGGAATAAAAGTTCATTTAAAGCACAAAAAAACTTTCCCAAGTTTTATATTTCATAGGCAGACTTCTTGTTCTTCATACTATGGAAAAACTATTTTGGGCAATTTGGGACAGCTCTAGGAGAGCCTTAGGTTTTCACTCAATACAGTCAAAGGAGAGAGAGTTGGGATAGATTTTTTTTTAAGTGATAGGTACCTTAATTTAATTCCACTTTGTGTCATTGGTGGTTTGGCTAATCTCCCCATATTTATGAATAATCACTGACAATTCTAGGACGTCTAAATGCCCTACTCATTCAAATAGGGTCCAAGTTTTCATTTGTTTATTCGCTTCAAAATTGAAGGAGAAAGATTGGTTTTATGGGTGTTGTTTTAGGTTCAACTATGACCCATTAAAATTGGTTTCATAAGTTAACTCCTTCCAAGAAGATACTTATGTCATAAAAACTATTTTTCTTATTGTCTTTGTGAAATGTCCATTTGATTAGTTTTAGAGAAGAATCTAGATTTGAGGGATAATGTACCTCATCCTCCTTATGCCACATCAGTTATATTTAAGTTATATTTCTCTTCAATCCTCAATGGTTTATCAAAGCCTTGGCTAGTAAAATAGTCATTCCTTGCCTTTTTATACATAGTTACATGAGTGAGGTATGTGAGGTCCTAAAGAGTTTCATAAAGAGGTTATGAAAAGTTTAAAGGAGGTTAAACACATTATTTTCACATGTTAAATCAATCAATAACCCTTAAAATTAGAAAATATGGAGTGTAATAATATATTTCCCATGTATGCATAATCATCCACCATGAATGAGCACCTACAGGTGTTATGGAGAATGTCATCACAATGAAAAGGAATAATTGTCTACCTTCAATCACTTCATCATTAAAATATCTCATTTGAAGACGATGAGGAGGTTCAATATGAACCATAAGGTCACTTTTCATGCATATTACTCAAATGTTGTATTCACTACCTTGTCTACAACATCAAGGCATACCTTTAAGAGGCTAAGATCATTACATTGGGAGTATTAAGATTTATTCAAATCCTTCATGGTGAGAAGACTGCATTAGGAGACCTTGAGAAGGTATAATTCTCATTGGATGCTCATATATCATTCTCATTTCCCACAAACACCTTCATTACCCTACAACATACTATATATGCACCTATAGCCTTAGAAAGGGACTTAAAGCATGGTCATAGAGGTGTTTAACATGTTTTGAGGTTCCCTTGAAGATTTTGGAGGTTATGGATACTTTAGCAGTCATGAACAAAGCATTAGATTAGTTGGCAAGCTCAAGAGTCATGATCAAAGTTGAGGATTTGAGTTTGAGAGACAAAATCCCTAAAAGTCTCAAAATAGAGCCCTAGGCATTTTTGTTGATGCCATAGAGCAATGTTGTAAGAGTTTTGGTGAGCCTAAGTGCACTCATCTTGTCGCTTTCACATGGGAGTAGAACATTTCCAAAAGGAAGAGGGTGTGTAACTAAGAGAAATAAGTGTTTGAGAGCCTCTGATGTTGACTTTTATTCACTAAAGTTTGTCAGTGTTGTCTACAGGTTTTGAACCTGAAAAGAACTTCACACCCTGATATATCAATGTAAGGCATATTTCCACATTTTAAATGGTTATATTGAGTTGATAAGGCACATGTATGATTCAAGGAGCATCAAATAAGTTTTTAAATCAAGTCTTGACATATATAGGTGTGTAACTACCCTAAGAAAAGTCACTTATAGCCTGACTATAGGTGACTCATAAGTAGATAAATTTGGTATATTTAGGCCTTTAAGCATAAACAACTACCAATTTATTTATTTCTAAGACCTTATAAGGTCCCTAGGATGATAAACACAAGTTCCAAGAAGCAAAACACTCACCTACAGTAGTTAAAGAAGGTTATAACTAGTAGTAAGGCAAGCTACATCCATGGTGATAAAAAATGATGAAAAGATGCAACTCTAGGCTAAGGAATTAATTAATGGGAGAGTTTTAATGTTTGAGGCTTTCAATAATATGAAGATAAAGTAGTGAACTTAAAGGTTTGTATGTATAATACCTAACATGATCTATAATTTGTACAAAGGACCTATAGCCATCATATATACTTAAAAAGAGAAAATGAGAAGTTTATTCTCATAAAGGTGGAATAACAAATCTATAGGTGGTATTTATTGCAATATAATTATTAATTTTTGATATCAAATATATAGGAGTGGGATATTAAATGAAAACCAACAAAATATATTGGTTTTCTATCCAAATGTAACCTACAATCATTAGATGTTTTAAAGTTAATGATAGGTTAAATTCAAGAAAATATTTCATGAGAGTAACAATGTTTAGATGGATTATAATCCATGAATGAGGCTCAAACACCTATGATGTGGTCATTACAACTTCCAATCACCACCTAATTAGCCTCAAAATCCACCTATATGTCTATTGCTATAGAGGGATCAGGGTTTTAAAGGTCAAAGAAACCTATCAATGATAATTGCCATTATGATGTTAACCATGAGGATTATTAACCTCATTATAATACTTAAGGATAAAAATTTATCTTTTTTAAATGGATCAACATAAGTAAAATAACAAGGATGAACATACATCTACCTAAGATACACCTACAGCCACCCTAATGAACTTATCCTTAGCATGAAATGAATTATGGAAATAAGCTCTAATAGGTTACACAAGGGTCATAAAGCTTTGGTAAAGTGGTATAAAATTTTAAAAAACCTATACAAGGTCCTAAACCTTTGTTATCTTCCCTTGAACCAAACACATTACAATTTAGAATCTTCACTGCCTTGCATAGTCCACTTTTTATGCATAGTTGACTAAATTTCTGGTGTTTGAAGCATGAAATGAGTGGATTCAAGGATATAACCAATTTTAAAAGGTGAGGGATAAAAAATAGTCCTAATTTTGGTGATTTTGTCCCTTGAAACCAAGTAAAACTCAAGATATGTATTTCTTAGGCTCTCAGCCTGTGTAGAAGGAGAAGCCCTAAACTAGGGTTTTGTTGATTCCAAGAGTTTAAACCCTAAAAATTTTCCAAAATTTTGTAATGTTATTTATTTAAATGTACCATAATTTAATCAAGTGTTTTTGATTTGGTAGGACATCGTACAGTATGATTTCTAGACCTAAGGTGTGTTTAAGGGCTAATTAAGCCTAATTAGGGGAAGGCGAAGAAAGGAAGTGTGGTCTAGGGTTGGAATATGGCCATTAGACTTGATAATAAGGTGTAATTAAATATATGGTATTTGAATATACCATTATTTATCTTTATCACTTGTACTTTTCTATACAAGGCAAAAATTAGAAAAAAAAGGCTATAAGCATTAAGAACACAAGATGAGCCTTGTATGTGAAATGGGATGTTGGAGTGAGTTTGATAACTTTAAATGGTTTAAATAAAGTTTAATTATGTCACCTCAGACCATTCATGATAAAATTTTGATCTCTTGAAACTTAATCCAAGATTTGACCTTGAGACCAAAGGAAGTTGCCTAGTGAAAAACTAGCAATGGTGGGAGACTTGGAGTGATGGAATGAGAAGAGAGAAACAAAGTGATATAGTGATATAATGGAAAAATAATAAGTTAATTTGTTTTACATTCCATGGATACATATATCATGCTTCAAAAATCACCTACATCCATTAGGATAACACAGTCATCTCAAAAGCATGATGAGTGAGAGCAATAGCATTGTGACATTTGGTTATATTTCTTTGTGGTGAAGGGTCATAGCGTAACTACTATGATATACATGAATGGAAAGTCATTATGGATCCCCGATTAATTTAATAACACATTCAAGGTATTTATAACAATATATAGCCAACTTGCAAGTTTGCACAATCAAGGATGAGAGAGAAAGTTGGTTTCAAGGAGGGTCATGGTGAGGTCTTGTGGTGCAAAAGTTTCATGGCAATATGTAATGATTGAACAAGTTCCAAGACCATAAAAGAGGATAAAATTATTTTTGGTTTATGATATTAATTATTCCATTTAATTATTAAATGGATAATTCTTACACTTGTAGCTTTAACTTACTTAGGTGTGATAAGAGGTTAAGTGGGTGAGAGGGTGAGTTCCACCTAGAGTTCCACCTAGAGTTCTACTGAGTACCACTGTGAGTTCTCCTATGAGTTCCATAGTGATTTACACTTAGTTCCACCATGAGTTATCCAATGATTTAACTCCCCATACTCCTTTATATTCCTCTTCACCATACTATTGTATTTGAGTTGTGTAAAGCAATTTAGAGTAGATAATTTGTAAGCAAGCCAATTCAATACATTATGTTATTATTGCACATCTTATTATTCATTTTTTAATACAATCAGGTTCATTGATTTGTATAATACTTGTGTTTTCACTCTATCATAAGATCACCTACTACCCTATTCTGACATGGTATCAGAGCTTAAGGTTTTGTTAATGAACATCAACTTTATCTATTTGATTTTTATTCTATATTCTTTGAAAGTTTGAAGAAGAAATTGCATATTGTGTATTATCATAGAAGGTCTTATTGTAGATCTGATGTGGGTTCTAGTTTTGTTTAGAGATTTGTGTGTTTTTGGCATAAATGGTGAGGATGCTTCATTTGATGCTTGGCATACAAGTTTTTTTTGTTAGAACTAAAAATCAAAAAAATTGGTTGGAAGTAAATATCTGGAAGAAGATAGATTCTTGTGTAGTGGAAGGTTTCCAAGTTGTAATTTTTTCCATGGTTTCCAAGTTCTTTGAGCATTAGTATCATTTTAAACATAACTGCAACTTAGACCTCCACATCACTTGATCTATTGACACTTCAAGAAAAATCTAAGATAAAATAATTCACATGATCTAAGATTGAAGTATACTCAAGGATGGGACGGTGTCAACCATAGCTTGTTTGTATTATTATGCAATGATTGTCAATTGAAAACTAATCTGAGTTATTTCTACTTAGATATGTATCATTCTTTACTAATTTTTTTACAGCATTCAATTATTTTGAATCATTTTGGCTTGCATATGACCCAATCATTCTCATACCTTGTGCATACTTCAATTCTCATCTCACCTAAGCTATGCTTAAGGGGGGTTTTATTATAGTGATTTTTCCCATTGAGTTTTGCCTACATGGCCTTATGGCCATTCTATGTCAATTAAACTTCCTTAGGTTAGTTATAAAAGGGTCACATAGGCTAATTATATTTTAATGTAATTATTTAATTAGAAAATTAGAGGCTTCCTCATGTTTCCTTACTTTTCCCTATACATACCCCACTTTTCATTTTTGGAAGGTTGGATAGGTTAATGTGATTATATGCAAATAACCATATTTTGCAATAGTATCGTGTGAAGACAAGCTTCTTCCTCATTACTTTATACATATATTTGCTCAATATTTTATGTAAGGATCTAAGATCATGGCCAATCTAACAAGTATTGAATAAATAAGTCAATGATCAACTCATACACTCACCTATAGGTGTGTCCTTAAGTAGCCTACAATATGGTGAGGTTTTAACTTCAACAAGAGACCTATTAAGGTAATAAAGAGACTTAAAAACTGCTAAGTGTAAATAATGTTAGTGGGGGTAACAACCTCAATATAAGGCTAAACTAAAGACACATTTTGGTTTCAATAGACTTTAAGAAAAAAAAATTCACCTACAGCAATCCATTATGGAAGAGAATTCAAGGAGCATGACTAAAAAGGTTTTCAAGAGCAAGCTAGAGTGATAAAGAGGCTTACGATGAATTCTAATTAAGAACCTAATACCAAATGATCATCATAAGATTCCAAAGTAACATTTACTTTAATTCTCATACCTAGATTGTCTCAATCCATACATAAAGCTTCACTCTTTGGTGGTTGAGTGAGGGGAGAAGAAAGCAAGATTTGGTCTTGAGATTGAAATGAGCACTTCATGGTGTTGTGGGGTGTCCCTTAAGGAATTCAAGGGGTCAATAGTGCTCAAAAACCCTAAAATATATAAGTATAAGACATTTACTCCTTTAAGAAGACCTAATATATAGGATGAGAACATATAGCAAAACATATAGGCCTACAGTCACTATGCTAAAGAGAAATAAAGCTAGGACACTAGTGGTGAATGTCATTGTCTTGGTACAGATTAGGAGATGAATAAGCTCACAAAGATCTCTCAAAGGAATCCATGCCATCAAAGAAGTATGTGATACTAACATAAATATAGTTCATCACCTTACTAATCAAGAAATTAAGCATCTAAGCCTACAATATGATCACCATTAGGGTTTCCTAACAAACCTATAATCAAGTTACAACCCTAACAATGACCACCTATGGCTATCATAAGGCTTAAGTTCTATTTATAGCTAGTATACAAGTTTGGGGATAATGCTCTCTAAAAGAAGTCTCATGTTGAGGTCCAAGATCAAAAAGTTTTTCAATTGAAATATATTGATATAAACATGTTAAGAGGATTGTTTCAAAATTGTTTTATAGTCATACACTTCAAAAGGCTTGCACCTATGAGCCATGCAAGATCTAGTTTCTCTCTCATAGCCATGGACAAATGAGATTCACCCAATGACCTTATCCAAATAAAGTGACACATATGAATCAATTAATAAAAGAGAATATACATGATAATTTAAAAGAAATTTCACATTTTTTATCTCAAACCAAGGTAAAATGGAAGAAAAACTATGTTGTGAAATTTGACCAGGCAGACACATGTCACTAGCTTTTGCCAAAATATGTAAGATCTAATCATGAAATTTGGTGAAGAGTATTATTATTAATTATTATACAAATTCAAAATATTTTTTAGTTTTTTTTTATAATGGAAACTATTCATTGTTTTAGTACAGTCAACCCAATTTCAAATCATAGTCAATATTAGAGATGCCTTGGAGGCATTAGCCATTTTGGGTCATCTACAAGTTGAGTAAAAACACTAAATTTGTTAATAATTGTATTAATGACCCAAAAAATCATCCCATTCCATCCTAAATTTCATATAAATATTTAAAGTGCCCAATGTTTTAACACGGTCCCCTTAAAGTCAAGAAGGTAGCCATTGGAGACCAAATGAAGTTTTGTCAATTTTGGGTGCCAATAAGGAGTTTAGACCTTACAAAGGTTTTAAAAAGGTATAATATGATTTTTTAAACCCATATAAGTGATAAAATTCAAGGGTTTTATATAAAATATTAAAGAAAGACAAGTTTTGGCATGGAGGAAGCATGTAGCCAGCTCAAGGTAAATTTTAATAAAAAGGGTCTACAGGGCAAAGTACACATCCAAAAGACTTAAAACTTGGCAATATTGGTAATAATGACCTAATATACCTATAAATTATATTTTTAAGGTCATGTGACAATTTTAAGTTCTCATTATTTTGACATAGTACCCTTTAGTCTCATAATGGTCACCATTCATGCAGGCATACTTTTTGGATTTTTAAAGTGTGTTTGAGGGTTAAAATATTATAAAAGTGTTTTAAAATAATGTTAAGATGTTTTTAATCCTATTAAACAAATTTAAATAGTTTCCACACTCCAAACTTTATGTAAACCCCATAGGCAACCTCAAAACCCCATAGGCAGTGTCAAAGGCACAAAAGGCAAAGTTGAGTTTTGATCACTTGAAAAGGTGTTATAATATGTTTTAGGTGCTATGAATATGTTTTCAAGCCAATATGAATAGTGGAAAGGTAAAATTGGTCTTTTGGAGGAATTTGAGCTTTTCAAGCTTAAGACACCCAGTTTTAGCCCTTCTTTAGATGTTCATATCTTTCATACTATGAGGAGTTAGGCCAAGTGATTTTAGTATGTTTTGTTTAATTTCTTTAGCTTTAAGAATAATAATTAAGAGTGTAAGCATGTCCATAATGCTTCCAACACCTACAAGCAATCATCTTTATGTGTGTATCTTTTCATACCTTCCACATGGGAGCCCAATATTTTTATGGGTGTTCAAGGGGTCTATGAAATAGATATACATGTCAATAAGTGGTTGAATATAGGTCCATATTGTATGAACAATCATCTTGAAGGTGAGCTTGTTTGAGCTTACAAAGGAATTTTTAACTAGTTTTGTGTTTTTAGACTCATAGGTCCATAAAATGGAATATAATCAATTGGAAAACGCCTATAATATGTAGATGACTCCCTCCAAATCCTAACCAATCTATTTTATAGAATAATCTAGCATGTTTGGGTGCCTAAGACGCTAAAAATAGCACAAATTTGCTTACTTTTATAGGTGTTCAGAGAGATAAATGGTCTAAACCCATGTAAAATGTCTAATGGGACATAAAACATAATTATATGGCACTTGGAGCTCTTCAAAATGGTTTTAGGGGTGTCTAGCTAAGATAAAGAGTCAAAAACCTAATTTTTTGACATTTTGTGAAATGTTGTAGTTTAATGGTGATTTCCACCATTGTTGCAAGTATTAAAGGTTTTCCAAATCTTCATTTTCTTCATTATATTCATGACATAGATGTATATAATTATTATACACGTCTAAGAGTGCTCTTCAAGGTTCCAAATTACCTTGGGAGTAGGTTTCAGGGTAGTTGGTTGAGGGTGGCTCAAGCTTGTGACCTCCATCAAAGGGTTATACAAGAGTTTTGGGTTTTATGGAGTTTATTTTAAGTTAGAGGAGAAAATTCAAGTTGAAAATAGAAATTAGCCTCATAAAGCAAACATGAAAATTAACCTCCATGATTAGTTAAGCACAAAATGCTAAGTAAACTAACTTTTGTTAAGCATCTTCTAGAAGAGCAAGTGGAAGGGGGAGTATAAGTCCAAGGAAGAAAATTTAGGGGTAGAGAAGGAAAAGTTTATCATTCAATGAATTTTCAAAGTCTTTGGAGAATTTTCCATTTTAGTGGATCATGACATCATCATCCTTAATAAGTTTGTCTTTTTGTGTGTTTCTAAGCCAATGAGAGTATTTGAAGACTATTTAGGCTAATTAAGGTTAATTTTTTGAGGAAGGATTAGTTATAATTAATAAAAAGGTGGTTGAGACTCCATGGAAGTGGTTTTTTCTCATTTATTGAATTTTGTTTGGTTGCCTCTTCTCCCTTTCTTCCCCTTTTTTTCCTATATCTCCTATTTCTCCCCCATTTATGCAAGATATTATCATTTGACAAGGAAAAACTCTATCAAAATTTATAATAAAGACATATTAAAGTAATAAAGATCATTTTTCACCTATCTCTTGCCTCTAAATTATGTTTAGCAAGCTTTTGCATGATGACCTTGTCAAAAAGTGTTCTTCCATGTCCATTATCCTTCTTTCTTGCCTATTTTTAGGTGTTTTCAAGTTAGTTATAGGTATGAACTAGAGATTTTTTTACCATTAATAAATTATTCATGTGAATTTTAGAGTTCATCTTTACTTCATGTATTGTTTGGTGAGCCTAGTTTATGAAATACTTATGCAAATTAGCTAGTTTATGAGGTTGTGTGAGAAAAAATTGCCTTATGTTGAGTTAGTGTTTATTTCAAGCTTATGTGAGTATCAATCAATTGGTATATCACCCTTTTAGTGTTTTTTAGTCATCTTATACCCCTTCTCTATCTATTTTCCAAGTATAAGTATTAGTTTAGGTGATCTACCAAGAGGAAATCAGCCTTCTCCAAAGGTTCAACCTCACTATAGGATACCCACAGCCTGAGGTTGCTCCAATATTGTAGTTGTGATTGAGAGATCTTGAATAAATCTCCCATAATGGTTCAATTCTATGCTAAAATAATTTTTTTCATGCTCTATGGGACCACTTTCAAAGAAGATTTGTCAAGTTTGATGCTAGTTTGATCAATTTGCAGTGGTTATAGCTTTCATCTTTTAGTATCTAGTGACTTTGAAGAACATTCAACATTATGGTTGTAGAATAGTAGCTATCTTTCATGCCAAATGTGACTACAAGATCAGCTTCTAGACTTATTCCTTTTGAATTTTTTTAATTACCTTTAAACTCAGAAAAAAATTAAGATTTATTAACACTCATCCCTACAAAGGAAACTTTCTTCCTAAACAAGTTTCTAAGTTTATATCTGCAAGAAGATCTTTGATGGGTCCTTTTACTACCATGGCTACCCCTAGATCTTTGCCTTTTATAGCCTTTAATGGCCAAATTCCTTTGTACCTTAATCAATATGACCCTATCCCAGTGGAAGCTCTTAAAAATGTTCCTTACTTCATGAGAGACCATTCTACAAGCCCTTCTGATCACCTCAAAGATATAACCAACTTTTGAAATATTCATGATATCACTAAAGAGAATGTGGCTATCAAGTTTTTATTTATCTCATTTAAGTTCAAGGCCCTAGATTGGTATGGAAACCTTAATTTTAAATCTATCACATCATGGGATTAGTTAGGAGATACTTTGTGTAAAAGGTTTGAAGATAAGAGTGATCACTTGTCACTTGCAAAATAGTTAACTACAATTAGGAGGGCTCCTCATGAGGTTATACAAGATTCTAATACCAGGTTTAAAAGACATGGGATAAGATTCCAATCTCTATTAGGCCTAATATTAACTATTCTTTCCTTTACTATCTAAAATCTCTCAATAGTGATATTACATTAATGATTCAATCCATGGGAGGAAACAAACTATTGAATGCTTATGAGGTGGAAATCAGAGCAAAGATTAGTCTAGTACAAGTTGGAAAGCTTACACCTAAGCCACCAATGCCTTTGTTTCTTGAGATTCAACCACCTCCTATTTTTATTCCTCCCCTTTCTACCATTCACCCTATGCCAACACTTATTTCCATACCTACACCAAAGTAAGAAAAGGCTTCAACTAGTCAATCTAGTGATTCCCAACAACATCAAAACTTCTAAGAGCTTAAGAGCATGTTTCAATCCTTGGGAAATGAATTTTTTAATGTGAATAGGAAAAAATATCAGTTTAATAGACCTTATCAAGCTCCATATCAGTTTTAACAGTCTTATCAAGCTAATAGGCCACCCTACAAAGGAAATTTCCAAGGACAAGGCCAAGGACAAGGATAGCCTAATTATATTAGACAAAATAATTACAATCTAAATTTTTCAAGTACCTATAATAATTTGTTTCCTATTTATAAAAACATTACTCAAGAAGTTGAAGTTATTATGCCTTGAATTAGTCATTTGGTCAATCCATTATCCCAAACACTAAGTTCAATCAGGCTTTCAATGATCAATAGAAGTAGTGTGTTAGTTATGGATTTAATCAAGTTATTATAGATTAGAACACAAAATTTCCCATGATGATAAAACTAAAAGAGCCTCAGCAATGCCAAGGTCATAATGAAGGACCAAACTACTTTGGTGCTATAATGGTTAATTATGATCAAGAAGAGTGTTATGCATTTAATTAGCAGGCTAGTTATAGTCAAGCAAACATTCTAGTGGCAGCTAATATGAGGTTAAAAAGAAGTAACATGGATGGTAACCATGAAGTAGTCAAAGAGCCTCCTAATATTATTCCATTACTATCAAATCCAAAGGAACCTATTGTTATTCCAAATATTCCACTAACTCAAAAAAATTAGAACCAAGGGAATGCCTTTATACCCCAAAACTCACAAATTCAAAACACAGTTGTGGCTCCCAAAGTAAAAGCAAAAGTTAGTGATTTTCCCATCAATATTGTTGAAAAAATGAAAATTCCAATGTGAGTGTACCAATGTGGGACATGATTTCTATTTTTGGTTAGGTGGATATCCATCGAGAAGGTTTGTCAAAGATCAATGTTTTTGAGAAGCCACCAAGTAAGGAAAATGTGGTTCTCACCAATACAACAAAAGGGCCCAATGAAGTATAATCAAAAAATGTGGTCAAACCTCCTCCTTTCTACATTTTTATAATCATTGGTGACTCCTTTGTATATAATTTCATTGTAGATAGTGGAGTAAGTACTTCAATGATGAAAAAGTCAATAACAGATCAGCTTGGTTTAAAGTATAAACCCTAATCTAAGGGTTTTTTTAGCTTGATGGATCTTCTACCAAACTATATGGTATTATCAAAGGTTTAAACTTGACCCTACATGCTTATCCTAGTGTTTTAGTGGCTCATGATTTATTGATTTTAGAGGTGCCTCCTCACTTTGCTTTATACTTATCTAAAGACTTCACAGCTAAAATTGGGGCTTGTCTAGTAGTATATTGGTCCTACATGGATTTAAGGATAAGGTATGGGACCAAGGTGTCTATAAAAACTAAGCCTATTACACAATTTCACATTGAGCCTTACGGGCCAAGTATCTCAAACATTAATTGTACCATTTTAGATGAAGATGACACTTGGTTGATCAAGAACTAAACACTCATCTTGTGGGGATACTTGATATGTTTTTGTATGAGTTGTGGAGTTAAAATCAAATAATTGATCCTTTGGAAGGTGTTAAATAAAGAGACATGGGATTATATTACTTATATGAGGAGAATGGGTTCATCCCATCCCTCACTAGGCCATAGGAAGATGTTAGTGATTTATGGATATTGTTCTTTGATGGCTCAAGGATCAAATATGGGGTATGTGTAGGTGAAATTTTGATATCTCCCTCTAATGGCAAGTAATTTTCCTCTTACAGGTTCTAATTTAGTTGATCTTACAATGTAGTTGAGTATAAGGTCTTTATCCATGGTCTTCAATGGGTTAGTAATAGGGTAATCAATTAGTTACAAGTGTATGGGGAAAGTGAGGTGATAGTACATTAGGATAGAGGCCAAAGCACCACAAAGAATCCCTTAATGAAATCCTACAAACAAAGAGTTTGGGACATACATAAAGACTTTGAAGCCTTCAATATCCAAATAGTGATAAGGGATCAAAACCAACATGTTTTTAGGTTAGAATCTATGGGAGCATAGTTTGACATCCCAAATGAGTTGAAAAATTCTAAAGTAAAAGCACATGTCAAAGTGGTAGTAATACCATCAGTGCCAGATAATGAGTCTCATCAGTAGGTCTTTGAAAGTGACAAGCATATTGCTTGTTTCTTGAAGTAGGAGGTAGATTTTTCCTCAATGAATCAAGGTAAATTTCAACATCAGTATGAGGATCAAATTTTTTAGCTAAGGTCTAACAAAATTCCTAAATGGATGTTCACCCTTAAAGGTATCTTCTATGAGAGAGACCATATGAGGAAAAAATGGCAGTGATGTCCACTGATGAAGAGAACTATGAAAGAGTCCTTATCTTCAAGGATAAGCTTCTCAAGCTTGGAAAGGTAAATAATGAGGTAGAAATGCATGCTTTCATTGAAAATTTTAGGGAGTATTCAGACATCTTTTCTTGGGAATATAGTGATCTGAGAGGCTTTGATCCCAAGCTAGCCAAACACATTATAGAGTTGGAGGCCAATGCCAAGCCTATTAGGTAGAATCAAAGGCCTATCAACCCAAAAAATTAAGATCTTATGAGGAAATAATTGACTAAATTGATCGAGTCCAATATCATTTTTCCCATCAAGCACTCCTCATAGGTAGCCAACCTAGTACTTGTGAGAAAGAAGAATGGTGAGATCCAGTTGTGTGTTAACTTCAAAGACTTAAACAAGGTCTCTTTGAAAGATCATTACCCCTTAATATCGATGGATTAACTCTTTAGAATGGTTTTTGGTTTATAATTCTTCTCTCTTTTAGATGGGTACTCGAGATATAACCAAGCATTGGTAAGAGAAAAAGATCAGTACAAGACTACCTTCACCACAAAGTGGGGAACATATGCTTATCAAAATATGCATTTTGGACTATCAAATGCCAAGGCCACTTTTTAAAGATACATGGACATGGATTTCCAAGGCTTGATAAATTATATGGTGTTTATCTACTTGGATAACATAACAGTTTTCTCCAAGAAGGCTAGTGAACACTTAGATCACCTAAGATTGATCTTCAAAAGATGTAGAGAATATGAGATCTCATTGAATCCCAATAAGTGTGTGTTTATTGTACATGAATGAAAAATATTGGGACATATTATCTTAAAATATGGATTAGCTATTGATCTTAATATAATAAGTGTTATCTTAGCATTATCCTTACCCGAGCATAAGAAGGGACTTCAGAGTTTCCTTAAGAAGATAAACTTTGTGAGGAGGTTTATCCCTAGTTTCTCAAGCTTAATCAAACCCATTACTACCATGTTGAAGAATAACCAAATTTTCACTTGGTAAAAATAAGGTAAAGTAAGATTTGAGACCATAAATCAAGCCATTTCCCAAGCACCTACACTCATGAATCCTGATTTCTCAAGGGATTTTATATTATATGCCTTTGTTAATATTGACAATATACCAACTATGTTGATGTAAAATAATGGTGAAGGACTTAAGCATCTAATTGCATTTTTTATTCAAGGGCTTGAAGGGCATAAAGTAAGGTATACTTTTATATAAAATCAAGTCCTTGAAAGCCTTAAAATTTTTAGACCAATGCTCTCCAATAAAAATATCTATCTTATGGTGTCTCATCCTCAAGTGAGGGACTTCCTTCTTAATAGCGACTTGAATGAAAAGAGGGTTGGTTAGATTACCAATTTCATGGAATATGACATGGAGATCAAGGTCACTAAGCTAGTGATATTCAAAGGTTTATGTGAGCATATGGTGGATGACCTTCATGAAGATAAAGAGGTTTTCTTGGTGACACAAGATAACTCATAAATAGATGCACCTCCACCTCACACTATTTGGCTCAAACATATGACACGTTTATTTATAATAGGTGGGTTCCCTCAAAGTATGGATAGGGCAAAGAGAAATTATTTTAGAATTGAATCTATACCCTATGCATTGGTTGTTGGGGTTCAATTCATAAAAGACCTCAATGGAGTACTTCTAAGATGCTTAGATGATGACCAAGTGATAAGGCTCTTAGAGCAATTCCATGATGGGTCTATAAGAGGCCATTTTGCTCCAAGGAATATAGAAGAAAAAGTGATGAGAGCTGGTTATTATTGGCCTAACCTCTTCATGGATGCATGTGCATGGGTGAGAAAGTGTCAAAAGTGTGCCTTCTTTATAGGTAAGCAAATATTGGTATCCCTTCCTCTCAACCCAATTTAGGTAGAGCAGCCCTTCATGTAGTGGGGTTTAGATTTAATAGGAATGGTCAATCCACCTTCCAATAAAGGACACAAGTGTGTACTCACTACTACTAATAACTTCACCAGGTGGGTGGAAGTAATTGATCTAAAAGAAGATAATGAAATATTAGTGTTGGACTTTTATGATAGCATAGTAATAAGGTTTGGTGTATCAACAACAATAATTTTAGATAATACCTTAGCATTTGTTGGCATGAGGATAATTGAGTGGGCACTTTAGTTGGGAATATACCTTAATACATCTTCCAATTAATACCCTTAAGGTAATGGACTTGTAGAGTCAACAAATAAAAACTTAATAAAGATCATCAAGAGGACTATGGAAGAGAATCAAAGAGTGTGGCACACAAAGTTGAGGACAGCCTTATGGGTTGATAGAGACTCTGAAAGTTGCCATTGGAAACTCACAATTTATCTTGGTATATAGAAGGGAAGCTAAGTTACCCATCTATCTTTAGTTACCTACCTTGGAGTTAGCTCATTAGCTTGAGTTGATGGTGAGTGAACTTATGAGTGTAAGGATGGTAGAGCTCATGGAGCTTTAAGAAATAAGAGACCTTACAGTTAAGACACTAGAGTCACATCAAGCTCAAGTAAATAAATCCTTTGACAAGATTTCCATAGTAATAAATTTCAAATAAGGGGATATATTCCTCAAGTGGGATTCAAATAAGGCCAAAACAAGCAACCATACCAAGTTTGACAGCTTATGGATTGGTCTTTATTTGATTCATGTATACAAACAACATAATGTTTTTTAGCTTACTCAATTAGATGGAGAGGTATTACCCATCCCAGTCAAAGGAATTGATCTAAAGCCTTGTTTTTATAAAATTTTGGAGTCATTTTATATTTTTTATAGTTTTTTTATGTTTTCCTCTAAGTGCCTTGTGCACATCTTTTTAGTTGTGTTTTTCCCTTCCCTAAGTGCCTTGAGCACAGTGTTGGTTTTGTTTCTTTTTATCCTTTTTTCTTCAAGATTAGGTTTGAAAAAATGGATATCCTTGTATCATTTTCATATTAGTTGGGAAATAAATACTTATGACCTCGTATGCCCAATGGATCAGACAAGGCAACTAATTTCTTACATAGTAGGCATGCATTCTTAGGAGGTCACCAAAAATGTTGGCCAAAATTGGCCTACATACAAAAAAATTTCTTGTATGGTTCAAGCCACTCTCTTAGACCTTTTAGTTACCTTATATTCCCATGATTAGTCCCTTTCTAGTCCTGACTTGATGATGTAGTGCAGTATCCTAGGAGGTCCTAGTGTGGTATGAGAAACTAATCAAAGTTTTGGTTGAGTGAGTGATCCAATGGTGGAAGGAGAAGACAAACCTCATGACCCTACCACATGTCACTTAAAATCTTTTGAAACACTTTAAGCAAGTTTTAAGGTGAATTTGGTGATTTTAAGGAAAAGGCCCAAAAATAGGTCTAGAATTACAAGTGAAAGATCTAGTAGGTTTACATGGTGTTCAAACATGCAGGGGCATGAAGGAGGTTTACAAAAAGTCTTAGATATCATAATGAGCCAAAAACAAGGCCTAAAGAAGCTATTATGCCCAAAATACCCCAAAAGTACATTATATGACTTAAGGGTCCTCAAAATATAATTTTCAAGTGATAAAGTAACTTTTTGAGAAAGTAAAATTGGTTTTGACTTCTTCCCACCTATTTTTGGTGTTTTTTTCCTATTTAGGCATGTTCAAGGTCATTTGAAGTTATTTGGAGTGGAGGGAAGGATTTTAGGAGTAAAAGGATGCCTTTTGGAGCCTTTTGGAGCTTTGTCAAAATAGGTTTTTGAATATTTTGCTTGATGTAGGGGTTTAACTATCATATTAAGGCATTCATGGTGTCTCTAATATCCTATTATATTCCCCTAAAATCATATTCCATCATGAGAACCAATAGAGGTAAGGAAAACCTATTGGCTACAAACTAGCCATGAAATGGGTTTTCCACCATTAATGGAGGTCTAAGAATTTTAAAACATTTATAAAAGGAATTAAGGTCATTTATAACATAAAAAATCTTTTCCAAGTGTTATATTGCATAAGAAGACTTATGGCTCTTCATGTTAAGTAAAAATCATTTTGGGTAGTTTGGGATAGCTCTATTCACTCAATACAATCAGAGGAGAGAGAGTTGGGATAGAATATTTTTGTAAATGATAGGGACCCTAATTTCCTTCCACTTTTTGTCATTTTTGGCCTAGTTCATCTCTCCATATTTTTTAATAATTTATAATAGTTCAAGGGTGTCTAGATGGCCTACTCATCCAAATAGGGTCTAGGTTTTCCCTTGTTTCTTTGATTTAAAATTTAATAAGAAATAATGGTTTTAGGGGTGTTGTTTTAGGTTCAAATAGGACCTATTTCAATTTGTTTCATCATCTAACTCCTTCTAGGAAGATACTTATGTCATAAAACCTATTTTCCTTCTTATCATTGTGAAATGGCCATTTGATCAATTTTAATGCAAAACCTAGGTTTAAGGGATAATTTACCTCATCCTCCTTATGCCACATCAACTATAGTCAAGTGATCTTATTCCTAAATCCTCAATGTTTCATCAAACCCTTGGTATACCAAATAGTCATTCCCTACATTTCTATACACAGTCAGTTGAGTAAGGTATGTGAGGTCCTAAAGAGTTTCATAGAGTGGTTATTAATAGTTCAAAGGAGGTTAAACACATTCTTATCATATAGAAAATCAATAAAAAACACTTCAAATGATAAAATATGGACTACAACAGTCTATTTCCCATGTATGCATAGTCATCCACCATGGATGAGCACCTACAAGTGCTATGGAGAAGATCATCGTGTTGAAAAGGAGAAATTATCTGGCTTCAAACACTTCATGTTAAAAAAATATCACTTGAAAAATATGAGGAGGTTCAATATGAACCATAAGGTCATTTTTCATGCATGTTGCTCAAGTCTTGTATTCACTACCTTGTCTGTAATGTCAAGGCATACCTATAAGACGCTGAGAGCATTGAGTTGGGAGTATTGAGCTTGTCTCAAATCCTTCATGGTGAGAAGAATGCCTTGGGAGACCTTGAGAAGGTTTACTTCTCATTTTATTATCATATATAGTGTTCACTACCCAAAAACACCTTCACTACCCTACAACCTACTATGTATGCACCTATATTCTTAGACAAGGACTTGAAGCATGGTCATAGAGGTGTTTAACATGTTTTGAGATTACCTTGAAGATTTTTGAGGTTAATGATACTTTATTAGTCATGATCAAATCATTGGATTAATTGGAAAGACCAAGAGTCATGATCAAAGTTGAGGATTTGAGTTTCAGAGACAAAATACCTAAAAGTCTTAAAATAGAGCCCTAGGCTCTTTTTTTGATACCATGAAACAATGTTTTGAAGAGTTTTAGTGAACCCAAGTGCACTCATCTTGTAGCCTTCACATGGGGGTAGAACATTGCCACAAGGAATAGGGTGTGTAATTAAGAGAAAGAAGTGTTTGAGATCCTCCAATGTTGACTTTTATTTAGAAGTTTTTCAATGTTGTCTACAAGTTTTGAACCTCAAAATAACTTCACACCCTAAGATAGCAATGTAATGCATATGTCCACATTTGAAATGGTCCTATTGAGTTGAGAAGGCACATGTATATTTAATTAGCATTAAATAATTTTATGAATCAAGGTCTTGACCTATACTACTACCTATAAGTGTGTAACTACCCCAAGAAAAGTCACCTACAACCTGATTGTAAGTGACTCTTAAGCTCGTGTAGAAAACTTTGGTAGCACTAGGCCTTCAAGTAAAAAAATATACCAATTGAGTTAGTTTTAAGACCTCAAAAGGTACCTATGATGATATACACAAGTTCCAAGAAGAAAAACACTCACCTACAACATAGTCAAAGAAGGCTATAGCTAGCACTAAGGCAAGCTACATCCATGATGACAAAAAATGATGAAAAGATGTAACTCTAGGCCAAGTAATTAAGTGAGGGGAGAGTCTGAATGTTGGAGGCTTTCAAGAATATGAATATCTGTAGTGGACTTAGAGGTTTGTAGGTATAAGACCTAACATGATATACAGTCTGTACAAAGGACCTACAGCCATCATATATAGTTAAAAAGAGAAATGAGAAGTTTACTCTCATAAAGGTGGAATAGTGACTCTATAGGTGGTAGTTATTGCAAGATAATTATAAGGTTTTGAGATCAAAGATAAAATATTGTGATATTCAATGAAAAATAATAAAAAATATTGGTTTTTCATCCAAATGTAACCTAGAGTCATTAGATGTTTCAAAGGTAATGCTAGGTTGAATTCAAGAAAATGTTTCATGAGATTAATAGTGTTTGGATGGTTTCTAATCCATGAAGGAGGCTCAAAAACCTATGTTGTGGTCATTACAACTTCTAAGAACCACCTAATTAGCCTCAAAACCCACCTACAAGCCTATTACTATAGAGTGATAAGGGTTTTGAAGGTCAAAGAGAACTATCAAGGATCATTGCCATTATTATGTTATCCATGAGGATTATTAACCTCATTATAGTACTTAAGGATCAAATTTTCTCTTTATTTAATGGATCAACATAAGGAAAATAACAAGGATGAAATGATAATTAGCTAAGATGCACCTATAGCCACCCTAATGAACCTATCCTTGGCATGAAAGGAAGTATGGAGAGAAGATATAATAGATTATATAAGGGTCATTGATCTTTGTTAAAGTGGTATAATAGTTTAATAGACTTATACAAGGTCCTAAACCATTTTTAGCTTCCTTTGAACCAAGCATATTGTAAGTTGGAACCCTCATTGCCTTGCAAAGTCCCCTTTCTATATATAATTGACTAAATTTTTTGTTTTTGAAGCATGAAGAGTATTAAGGGATATAAATTATTGTAAAAGGTGAGGGATTAAAAAATAGACCTAATGGTGGTGATTTGGTCCCTTGAAACAAAGTAAAACTCAAGATATGGATTTTTGTAAGCTCTCAGCCTGTGTAGGAGGAGAAGCCCTAAACTAGGGTTTCATTGATTCCAAGTTTTTTAATCCTCCAAATTTGCCAAGAAAATTTAATCTAATTGATTTCAAGGTGACCTAAGTGAATCAAGTGGTTTTGGTTTGGTAGGGGGCTGTACGATACAGTTTCTAGATCTAGGGTATGTTTAAGGGCTAATTAGGTAATGAAAGAAGTGTGGTCTAGGGGTGGAATATAGCCATGATACTTGATAGGAAGGTGTAAATAAATAGAGGGTATCTAAATATACCCTTATTTTATCTTGATATCTTATACTCTTTTTTTACAAGTTAAAAATCAGAAGAAAAAAAATTGCTACAAGCCTTAGGAACCCAAGATGAGCCTTGTATGTAAAATGGGATACTGGAGTGAGTTTGATAACTTTAAAGAGGCTAATTAAAGTTTAATGAGGTCAACTCAGATTATCCCAATAAAATTTTGATCTCTTGAAACTTAAGCCAAGATTTAGCCCTTGAGACCAAAGAAAGTTACCTAGTGAAAAGCTAATAAAGGTGAGAGACTTGGAGTGATGGAATGAGAAAAGAGAAACAAAGTGAATATAATGATCTATTGGAAAACCAATAAGGGAATTGGTTTTACATTCCATGTATTCCTATATCATACTCCAATAAACACCTACAACCATGAAGATAACACAGTCATCTCAAAAGCATGAGTGAGAGCAGTAGCACTGTGACATTTGGTTAGATTTATTTATAGTGAATGGTCATAGGGTAACTACTATGATATGCATGAAGGGAAAGTCAAGATGGAGCACCAAGTACTTGAAGAACATATTCAAGGTCTTTATAATAACCTGAATCTAACTTGAAAGTGTGCATAGTCAAAGATGAGAGAGAAAATATGTTTCAAGGAGGGTCATGGTGACGTCCTATGGTGCAAAAGTTTAATAGAAGTATGTAATGATTAAACAAGTTATAAGACCATATAAGAGGCTAAAATTATTGAATAAATTAGTCAATTATCAACTCATACACTCACTTATAGGCTTGTCCTTAAGCATCCTACAGTATGGTGAGGTTTTAACTTCAACAAGAGACCTATCAAGGTAACAAAGAGACTTAAACACTACTAAGTATAAGAAATGCTAATTGGGGTAACAACCTTAATATAAGGCTAAACCAAAAAGATATTTTGGTTTCAATAGACCTTAAGAACAAGAAGTTCACCTACACTAAGCAATTTTGGTAGAGCATTCAAGGAGTATAACTAAGAATGTTTTCAAGAGTAGGCTAGAGTGACAAAGAGGCTTATGATGAATTTTAATTAAAAACCTAATACCAAATGATCATCATAAGATTCCAAAGAAACACTTACTTCAAGTCTCATACATAGACTGTCTCAGTGTGTATATAAAGCTTCACTCCTTAGTCACTACGCAAGGGGAGAAATAGTCAAGATTTGGTCTTGAGATTGAAATTATCACTTCATGGTGTTATGGGGTGTCCCTTAATGAATTCAAGGGGTTACTTAGTGCTCAAGAACCCTAACACATATAAGGCATTGACTCCTTTGAGAACACCTAGTATGTAAGATGGGAACCTACAGTAGAACATATAGGCCTATAGTCATTATATTAAAGAGTAAGAAAGCTAGGATTCTAGTGGTGAATGTCATTATCTTGGCGAAAATTAGGAATAAGTAAGTTCACAAATATCTCTAAAAAGAAATCATGACATCAAATAAGTTTGTGATACTAACATCAAGATAGTCCATCACCTTACTGAATCAAAAAAGTAAGCATATACACCTACAGGCTGATTATCATGGTAGAATTGAGAGTAAAAATCACTATTGTCTCAATGGCTCAAAGGCCAATGGTAAGTGAATTGGTCTAAATATATGAGTAATGAGCCATGATGACCCAACAAGATTAAAATGATGCAAAGTTGAGGCCATACTCTTAAACTAGTCATGAATAAAGGAAAAAGTATATGCAGTGTTTCCAGTTATGAGATGATTTGTTCAAGCAAAGTAAAATGGACTTGATGCAAAAAATCTAGCCTCAAATGAATATTTATCATAGTCATCTAGAATGAAGAAGAAACATCACTTGAATCCACCATAAGTCAAGCTATAGACAATAAAAGTAAGGGTTTTTAAGGTGGTTATATTGAAGTTGATGGCATAGTTTATGGGGGAGCTTCATGTTTTCTAATATGAGCATACACTTAAGTAAGGACTAAAGGATAAAAGTAAGATTTCTTAATAAACCCATAGTTAGGTTTCAACCCTAACAATGACCACCTACAGCTATCATAAGGCTTAAGGTCTATTTATAGCCAGTATACAAGTTTGGGACTAATTCTCTCTAGAAGAAGTCTCATGTTTAGGTACAAGATGATATAATAATGTTAGGAGCATTATTTCAAACAATATTTTATAGTCATACACCTCAAAAGGATTACACCTATGAGCCATGTAGGGTCTAGTTTCTCTCTCATAGCCATGGACAAAAGATATCCAAATCAAGTGAGATATATGAATGAATTAATAAATGAAAATATCCATGATAATTTTAAATAAAATTCACTTTTTTCCATCTCAAACTAAGGCAAAAGGGAAGAAAAACTCAGTTGTGAAATTTGACCAGGCAAACATGTGTCACTAGCTTTTGCCAAAATGGGCCTACAGGCCAAAATATGTAGGATCTAATAACAAAATTTGGTGGAGAGGTTAATTATTACCTATTATTCCCATTAAATATATTTTTGATGTTAAATATTCACTATATTAGTATATTCAACCTTATGTCAAATCATGGTCAACATTAAAACATGCCTTGGAGGAATTGGCCATTTTGGGTTATCTATAGGTTGAGTCAAAGCACAAAATTTGGTAAAAATTGTATCCATGACCAAAAAAAGAATAAAATATGATCCTAAAGGTCCAATAAAGAGTGAAAGTCCATGTTGTTTTGACATAGTCCCCTTACAGTCAAGAAGACATCCATTGGACATTAAATGAAGTTTTTATCAGTTATAGGTGATAAGGAGTTTAGGCCTTAGAAAGGTTTTAAAAAGGTATAATATTATGTTTAAAACCTATATTTTCCTATATAAGTGATTAAATTCAGGTGTTTAATGTAAAAGTTTGAATAAAGACAAGTTTTGGCATGGAAGAAGCATGCAAGCAACTCAAGGTAAATTTTGGTAAAAAGGGTCTATAGGACAAAGTACACATCTAAAAGACTTGAAACTTGGTAGGATTGGTAATAATTACATAATATACCTATAAATTATATTTTTAATGTTATGTTACAAGTGGAAGTTCCCTCTATTTTGACATATTCCCATCCATGTCTCATAATGGTCACTATTCATACAAGAATACTTTTTGGAGTTTTAAGGTGTGTTTGAGGGTTTAAAGCTTAGGGAAGTGTGTTAAAATCATGGTAAGATGGTTTTAATCCTATTAAAAACATTTTAAGAGTGTAAAAACTTTAAAATTCATGCGAACCCATAGGCAAGCTCAAAGGCACAAAAGGCAAAGTTAAGTTTTGATCACTTGAAAAGGTGTTATAAGATGTTTCAAGTTTCATGAATATGTTTTTAAGAAAATATGATTAGTGAAAAGGTAAAATTGGTCCTTTGGAGGAATTCAAGATTTTTAGGCTTAATTCACCCAATTTTAACCCTTCTTTAGATGCTCGTATCTTTCATACCATGAGGATTTGGGGCAAGTGATTCTAGTACATTTTGAGTACCCATATTTAATTTAAATTAATTATCTATTGAGGTTGGTTAAGTTCATGAGATTTATGAACAATCATTAAGAGTGTAAGCATGTCTAGAATGTTTCCAAACCCTACAGGAAATCATCTTTACATGTGTATCTTCTCATACCTTCTGGATGGGAGCCCAATATGTTTATGGGTGTTGAAGGGGTATATTAACTATATATCCATGGAAATAAGTTATGGAATATAGGTCCAAATTATATTAATAATCATCTTGAAGGTCAGTTGTTTGAGATTGTGAAGGAAGTTTTAACCAATTTTGTGTTTTTGGACTCATATGTATATAAAATTTCATATAATCACTTGGTAACCACCTCAAATGTGTATATGACTCCTTCCATCTCTATACCAACCTATTTTGCAAAAGAATTTGGCACGTTTGAGTGCCTAGGAGGCCCAAAACATCTCAAAAATGCTTTATTTTACATGTTTTCAAAGAGATAAATGGTCTAAATCCATGGAAAAGGTATAATTAGACATAAAAAATCATTATATGGCACTTTGATCTCTTTACAATGGTTTCAAGGGTGTTTAGTTGAGTTAAAGGGTCAAAAACCTAGCTTTTTGACATTTTGTGAAATGTTGTAGGTTTAATGGTGATTTCCACCATTGTTGTAGGTATTTAAGTTTTTCCATATCTTCATTTTATTCCTCATATGCATTCCATGGATTTATGTAAGTCTTCTACAGGTTTAGGAGTGGTCTTCAGGGTACCAAATAGCCTTGGGAATAGGTTTCAGGGTGGCTAGTTAAGGGTCACTGAAGCATGTGACCTCCATCAATGGTATCTACAAGATTTGTAAGTTTCATGGAGTTTATTTCAGGTTGGATGAGTAAATTTAAGTTGAAATTTTAAATTAGCCTCAAAAACTAAACATGAAACATAACCTCCATGGTTAGTTAAGCACAAAATGCTAAGTTAACAAACTTTTACCAAGCACCTTCTAGAAGAGTAAGTGGAAGGGGGGAATATAAGTCCAAGGAGGAGAGTTTGGAGGTTTAGAAGGGAAATTTGAGCATTCAATGACTTTTCAAAGTCTTTTGAGACCTTTCCCTTTTAGTGGATCATGATGTCATCATCCTCAACAAGTTTCTATCTTCTAGTGTGTTTCTAAGTAAATGAGAGGGCTCGAAGACTATTTGGGATAATGAAGGTTAATATGTTTAGGAAGGATTAGTTATAATTAATCAAAAGGTATTTGAGACTCCATAGAAGTGGATGTGTCTCATTTATTGAATTTTGTTTGCTTTCTTCTTCTCCCTCTCTTCCCATTTTTCTTATATTTCCTATTTCTTCCCCATTTGTGAAAGATATTCTCATTTGAAAAGGATAAACTCTATCAAAATTTGTAATAAATACATTTTTAAATAATAAATATCATTTTTTTACCTATCTCTTGTCTCTAAATTGTGTTTAGAAATCTTGTACATGATGGCCTTGTGAAGAAGTGTTCTTCCATGTCCATTGTCCTTCTTTCTTACCTATTTTTAGGTGTTTTCAAGTTAGTTTCAAGTCTGAACTTGATCTCTTTCCATAATTAATGGACACTTGGTGTGAATTTTATAATTCCTCTTTGCTTCATGTATTGTTTGGTGAGCCTAGTTTATGAAAATTAGCTAGTTTGTGAGGTTGTGTGGGAAAAAATTATCCTATACTGAGTTAGTGTTTATTTAAAGCTTATGTGAGTATCAATCAATTTGTCTTATCACACTTTTATAATTTCTTATTCATCCTATACCCTCTCTCTATCTCTTTTCCAAGTATAAGTATTAGTTTATGTGATCTACCAAGAGGAAGTCGACCTTCTTCAGAGGTTCAACCTCACTATAGGATACCCACAGCCTAAGGTTACTCCAATATAATAACTAAGAGTGAGAGAGTGTAAATAAATCTCCCACAAGGTTGAAATTATATGTTACAACATTACCTTATAGTCTTAATGGAAACTTGAATTGGTCTTTTTATGTCTTCTTAGTCTCTTATGTACTCCTTGCATCACTAGTCTTATAGGTAACTTTAATAGTTGTAGGTTTATTCTGATGATTTTTTAGATTTATAGGTGTCTTTAGAGGTAGTGAGATTTTGTATTAGGTCTATAAAAACCTAATAAACTCTTTGTAACCTTTTATAATATTATAAAATCATAATCACTACTTCATGTAAGCTTTTCTTTGTCAATTAGGGGTCAACTAATCATAAGACTCCTAATGTACATTAGACTTTATGCCTGAGGATCAGTGTTTGATCTCTTTGTGAAGGTATAATTATTAATTTGATACTTCCTTATAATTTGATCCACTCCTCTAATATTTCTTGATCATTATTGATAGTTTATGCCATTTGAAACCAATCTTCTTCAAAATGCAGTCAAGAGTGACTCAGTTGTAGGTGGTGGTATAAGGACTGTGTAGGTGTGTTGATCTCTAATGATGAGTAATCATGAGATTTTGGGAGTATTTTCATACCATTTTAAATTAACTTCAAACATATTGAAAAACACTCATAGTCAATATAAACCCCTCAATGCATGAGACCTTCTTCAACATACAACATAATCACATAATGAGAAAATTAGCAAGTTGGTTGTAGGTGTCCTTCCATTCATAGTTGTAGATAGTCACTTTAGGTGTCTTGATGTGATATTCCTAACATGGGGTCATTTAACCTTGATAAGTCATCAACTCCTAGTTTGATTTTCATGAACTCCCCCTTATTACTAACTTTGAGCTCTAACTTTCTCACATATCACTTCACATTACCATGATGGCTATAGGTGGTCATTTACTTACCTTGTATGAGATAGTATGATGAGGAAGTGATCATGTGAGTTGTAAAAGACTCAACACTAAAACTTTAACCACTCATTTGAAACCACTCCACTATTCATCTTACCCAAGACCAAGGTCTTGAAGCTCACTTCCAAATTTGAGTCATTATGAGGCTTGTGAACCTTGTTATATAGACTGAGGACATTTATGTTGATGTAAAGTAAAGACTTACTTAAGAAAACATATTACATCACATTTTATTTTGAAATATTTTACCTTCACCCTCTATTCAATCCTTATATTTCTTTCATAATAACCTTGTTCAACATGACCTCCTTTGAAGAATCTTCATGTTGAGTGTTGTAAATGGTCATTAGACTATGTGTATGAACCAATGGTAGATGGGAGATTGGTCTTAAGAGGGAAAAAGTTTCTCTAAGATCCTCATTGACCTCTATGATAACTAGCTTGGAGAAACATTAATTTTTCCATGAGTGTTTAATATCATGGAAATAATAAGTAACACATCACCTTAAATAAATCAAACTTACCTTAACTTTTGCTAATAAGGGCAATGTAATGTTGCCTTCTCTCCAATAATCTTAGCTATTCATGCTTGAAATCTTCATAGTTTCAGTAATTTCTTTAAATGGTCAAGGTGACCTCATATAGTTTTCTTAAAATCTGATCTAGAGCCCTAAACAAGTCATCTACCTTTTCAAGATCTCTATTTCATAGGATTGTTGTAGGTGGATATTTCACTCAAGACACTCATCATCATCTCACCTACCAAGGCTTCTATGAAGGTGTTGACTAGAATGCTCTGTATAGTGATCATTTTGACTCCTTGGATTATGTAAAGAGGTAAAATTAAGTGACCATTATTACTACATGTTCATCATAACTCTTTTCTAATAATGGCATACACAGGCCTAATTAGAGCTTCTAAGCATATAAGGCTTGATTGGGTCTTTTGCTCCTAAGAGTGTCATAAGTCATTTCAAGGGTCTAAAGAGGGAAATGGTTTTTATACAAACTTATCAACCTTTTTTCACTCCTCTATTCAAGTCATTTCAATCTCTAAAACTTTCCAATCACATTTATACCTTATCAAAGAGGTAAACCCACTCAAAAGCCATCCCAAAGGAGATTGTGTTCAGCTTGGAAGCTTAGGAATTTTTTTTGTATTTATTTAATAATTTAATTATATATTAATTTATTTTAATACCCCTATATATGAATAAACTTGCCTGACAACTCAGGTTTTGGTCTGAGTTTGACCAAAAAGACTATTTATAAGGACAACATAGGAAACAAGTTTTATGATATAAGAACCTTATTAGAATTATTTACATAATGAAACAAATATTAAAATTATATTAATGACCTCTAAAATTATCCCTAAAACCCATTCCTCTCCATCAATTTTTGAACTAGAGAAATAGGTGCAAGAATAAACCCCTCTCGGATGAATAGGCCATAGCAACCTATTGTCACTCTTAGTGATTATTAATAAATAATATGCCATAAATCCATAAACCAATGAAATTTATTTAAATATTACTTTGACCCATAAAAATTACCAAAGTTTTAGTTCGTAACTATCTTATTTTTGTACTAAGCATTTGAAAATTGCCCTTTTGGAACTACCAAGTAGGTCGATATAAGAGATAAAATAGTTTTCTTCATTTTAAGACCTAAAACCTCCTCGAAATAACCTTTTTAACCTTTTCATCGGAAAATAAGGTCTTGAATATTCCTAAAGCTCAATTTTACCTTGAGAATTATATAGATGGCCTCAAAATAGGCCCTTTTAACACTAAAACTACCAAAATCACTTGAGAGGTCTGATGAAATTTATGTAAAATGTATCCATTAGATATTTTCATGTCATAAAAATTAAATAATTTCCTATCAAGTAAAATTTTTTGGTTATATGGGTTAGCATTTGGCCTTGGGAGGCTAAATTACCAATAAAAGGGTAGGATAGAGTTTTAAAAGTCTATATATATCATGGCCAAGACCTATTGTTCCATTCCAAACCTTATCAAGTTACGTTGGGTTAGATATATGGTTTTATGGAGGCTGATCCCTCCACAGATCCCTATATACAGTCCACTATAAATTTCCAAAACTATAAACAATTGAATAACTAGTAACCTAAATTAATTTGAAAACCCATTCTTAAAAGTTATCACGCACAGGTATTTGAATTAAAAAACCAACCTGATAACATATGATTGTCAAAGAATTTTGATCCAAAATTTGAACTAATTCCTTATTTTTCCTCTTCTCCACCTTCTGCCTTCTCCTCTCAATATGCCATGAGCCATTTCTTATTCACAGTCTCACTATCCCCCTTTATTTATTTACCATCCTCTATTTTCCTTGAATAATTAAATTCATTCAAAATTATGAATGCCTATATAGCTTAACCAACTCAAATTCTACCTCCATGCAAATGTATCAAAATCCCATAATTTCCTCCCAAAACATTGCTTAAATGAAGTCAATGAATGATTAGCAACCTAATAATTCTCAATGCTTCTATACAAAATATCTAATTAACCATATTATATTTAGTTGTCAAATTTGCATAGCAATTATCAATCCATCTTCAGCCGCTTAAATCACATAATTCAAGTAATCTTTATGTTATATTCCATGCAAGACTATCAACTAGTCGTGGACTATTGTATTTCCCCATGCAATGACTAACACAATAAAATCTTATAAATTTGGTAATGTAACTATGTAATAACAAGACTTAGATTTTATGTTGAATGTTATCCACTAAATTATATAACAATTACAATGATTTCAAAAATCATTCAATAATTAACATTAATATATCCATTTTTATATATGAATATAAATCCTTAAATCAAATAGTTAAACAAATATAATCTCTTTTAAAATAATGTTATTATCTTTCAACTTTTTAATATAATTATCTTCAATTATTATTATCTAACTCCTATTTCTAAAATAATTATTATGGAATCCATCATAGCATCATAATGTTTTACTATTTAGCCAAGCAAGATGAGCTACTTAAGATCACAAAAATAGTGAAATCACTCAAACAATCAACATGATCATAATCAACAATTAAGATTTTATCAAAAAACATACTAATAATTATCTAAATGAAAAGTACACAAAACATGCTATGTTATCTAGACAATTATGAAACATGATATACTAAGTGGTGTGTGGAAGGGTTTTTAGATTCATTCTCTATTGACCCCCATCATCTTCATCTAACCACCCTCTTTGATGATACTCTCCCTCCATCATGATTTGAGGGAAGAATATATCCCACATCCACCTCATGGAAATGAAGGTAGTTATCCTAAAACATCATTATATCCATAAAATAATGTTGTATAACTAATCAAATATGATTAAAAAGTACATAATACAAAAGTACTGCTAACTCATAGCATATAATAATGTAAATTAATCAACATAAACTATCCCATAATTATCATTGTCATCAAGCTTAATCAAATATTAGTTAATCAACTAATTAATCACAATAATCCATGAATTAAAAAAAATTATTTAGCTTAGAGAGAAATCGGGATGTGACAAAAACAAATAAATAATAAAGTTAATCAATCATACTAAATCAAGTTGGGAAGTATGAAAAGAAAAACAAAATGTCAATGGAAATAGAATTAATCATACTAATTCAATATGGGAATCATGAGAAATTTAATAAAATGGTTGTAAACATACATGCAATCAAAAAACAAGAAGATAAAAATGAAGTGCTTATGAAGTAAGAATAAAACACACTAAATCAAGATGGGAAGTATGTCAATGATGTGTAAATCATTATCTAACATAATTATCTCAAATTTTAAGCAAGTAATTTTATTATTACTTAGCTATAGTATGAATTGGTTATTGTAATATTTTGTGAGGAGGGCCTAGTCCTATCTATGGTCTTACACTACAACTTATGAAGGAAACACTAATGAGGTGAAAATAACTATGGGAATAATTTAAAAGATGTTTTGAATGTGTTAATTTGAGAGAAGGGCCTAGTCCTATCCATGGTCTTAAACTGTAACTCACAAGGGGAACACCAATGATGTGAATGGTATAAGGAAATGTTTTATTGTGGTAGTTTATGAGGAGAGCCTGCTCCTATCCACAATCTTATACTACAAATCACAAAGGGAAACACTAGGAGGAATGATCAGTTAACAAAAAAATATTTTTCAAGGGTAAATATTAGGAATGTTGTAAAGAAAAAGGTAATGTAAAAATCATGACATTGGCATATATGATAATACATTAGGAAACATGAGGCATACTAGGTACAAAAGAGAGACATTAAGAGTCTAGTGACCATCAAAATACAAAGGATGTCTACTCACAATAATCATAAAGTTGTATAGAAAATAGGTAAGATACTATATGAACAAGAAAAATTAAAATAGACCTAGCTTCCACAACATGTTCCCCATTCCTCAGGACCTCTTATAGAGTTGTTTGTCTACTATGAATATTGGGTCCTTGTGTGAGAAAGTAGCAGAACTTTTTTTTTTTAAATTCTCCTATCCCAATCTACTAGCCTATTGCACCCCAATAGACCTTGACTCTATCATAAGGCCAATTGTGGAGTTTGAGTTTTGATTAGAAATAGGAAATGTGTTATGAATCATGTATTTTTTTGTGATTAGACTTTTGAATTTGTATGTTACCTTTTTGAATCATTGCCTTTTGTTTAAATGACTTGGCTTTTAAATTTTTATGGCTTTTATGATTCCTCCTCCATACATATTTAAAATAACTAACATGAGTGATAAAAATGATACACACAAATGAGCTTTAGACTTTGGTTTAAAGGAGGCTAAGTATCCAAAGATATGACCGACTAAACACTTAGGATTACCTATGAACTAGTATGTAATCTCAAGTTTTAATTGTATGTATGCTTAGTATGTGAAAGGAAAATAAAGGAATAAAAGGAGATCAAAGTAGATCAGTAAATAGTAGTAGTACAATTAGAAGTCTTATTTGATAATTGATCAAATGGTAGAGAGAGATTACTAAGGGAATCAAGATTTTATATAACCAAGTCACAATAATAATTATCTAATTTTTTAGTAAGATAAGATAACAAATAATCATTTGTAAAAGAAAAATAATCCATGAAATAAGTGCACTCATAAACATAAGTGTGTGTTCATGAAAAGAATGATAATAAGCCATAATAAATGTAAATATATATTAAACCCATATAAAACACATAATGAATAATGTAATGATCCATGTAAAACAGATAAGTGAAACCAAATTTGACACATAGTCAAGTATAATATATATATATATATATGGATCATAAATCCAATTCAAATCATAACATAGAATAATGTGAAAGAAAACCATGTCATGTTCGTAAATAATGATAAATCTAACCACAAATATTATCCATGACATATAAACATCTTTATAAGCTGAATTTTGATGGCATCTAGAGTCTCATCAATCTTCATAGAAAGTTATGCATAAAATTCCTTACGAATCTCTTCAATTAAAAATGTAGGTAAAGATGACAAAGAATCATGTTCATGAGGGATATCATGCATAATATATTCAAGGATAGGAATGGATGGTTGATTGGGAATAGTATTTTTGGGGTGAGAAATAGGTGCAACCTATAGAAAAGGAGGAGACCTCTTATGTGTGTGACTTGTGGAAGGAGAAAAGACTTATGTGAGTATCAAATGTGGGTGGTCACAAAGGTGTTGTTAGAGACTGTGGTGGAAATCAATATGATGTGTACCACACTAGTGCTAAAGATAATGTACTTCCCCATATTTAGGTATATACTCTAGTAATAGCTTTGTAGGAGGTATAGCCTTCTCTTTGGGTTGAGTAGTAGCTAGATGTGATGTGTTGATATATTGCTTGAGTTTTTTCCAATGCATATAAGAGTGGTTATATGTCCCATAAAAACAATAGATACATTTTTTAGTAGGCTTTAGGGGCCTACTATTGTAAGATTCAAAAGGATAAGCTAGTGGCAGCTAATATAACTGGAAATCTCTAGTTCAATGATTGATAACTTTGTGGATATCACAATAAGGTTGATTTGCCCATTGGATAGGCATGAGATCAAGCTATGGTAAAGTAAAAAGGCCATTTTTAAGGGAAGGTAAGGATGGAATAGAAACCAAACTAGGCTCATCTAAAGGTAAAGCTAAAGTATAAATTATATTAGGCTCATATGAGGGTGATGTTGGTCATGCAATAGGCTTTAAAATAGTAGCTAAATTTTGTAAAGGAAGTAAACCATAAGGATCTTGGTATCTAGAAAAGTGATAAGGATTTATCATGACATGATCCATGAGCATACTCCTGAGGGGATATACTATAATTAGAGGTGTACCATGTGAGTGCACCATCTCTACCCTATGAAAAATAGTAAGAAGACTAGTATTAGGTACTATAAAGGAAGGAATGTTAAAATATGAATGAAAAGATTGAAATAAAAAAGAGCGATATCAAAAACTTCCATATTTCTAGCTAAGATGAATCTAGCTAAAAATGGGTCATCTAAAGTATAACTATCATCATAGTTAGGTGTATGTAAGTCGATTATACATGTAGGAATGACTTTGTCACTAGAGGACAAATGATGGATAAAATCTCTAGTCTTGGTTAAGACAATAGGTATATCATTGGTAGGTGGGTGACAAGATCAAGGTTACAAAGAAAGAGGAAGTTGGGAGATAAATGAGGGGCTATATCAGAGGTTTTGATCTTAAGGCTAATCTCATCTGGGTCATCATCATTAGAATCCAGGAGGTTAGGTGGAATTTTCCCAATTAATTTGGGGTGACCATTATAACCTCAAGTGGAATTAATGGGATAATTAAAGAGTTGGGATTCCCTAAATGGAATACTAGGCAAAGGTTTAAGGTATTAATTTTAAAAACACCACATTCATAAAATTATTCAAACTTTCAAGGGTTTGTGTCTCCTTGAATCTTGTAAATAGTGTGATTATGAGGGAATTTGACACATTAGCATGTTGATAAGGTGATTTCTCTCATATAATGAGTCTAAGGTCGACCAAGTAAGATGTTATAAGAAAGCAAAAAGTTAAAGATCATAAATTTTATGTAGATGGTAACAAGAGGGATAGCAATGGGAAGCCAAATTCAAATTAGAGGAAGCATTTACCTTCTATCATATCCTTGACATGTGTTATGTGTATATTTTAGGTTGTATTTATAATATCTAAGTGTCTTAATGAATTCAAGGGAGATAACACAAGTTATTGAACCTTTTTCAATTAAGGCATGCTTAACTTGGATATCAAAAATTTGGATGCTAATGAATAGAGTATCATCTACATGAAGAAGTATCTCATTGGGAATCATGGAAGTGATAAGAAAATTAAGTGAAAGAGAAGTATCCACTATTTCATCAACATGTATGGACATTTCTTCACATTGTTTAAGTATACTATCTTTATATCTAGATAAGGTAGCTTCACATCCTATCAGAGGAGGAAGAGGGATGTTCATTTCAAAAGCAATTTCATTAGATAGTTTCAATTATGGGGATAAGTTTTTATTAATTCTATGAAAGGTATTTGAGATGGTAGATGAGAAATTTCCACAATGGGATCTCATTAGTCATAACCCATGGGAGGATTTATATATATAGGCACATAATGTTGCAAGAGCTCTTGAGAAGGAGGGTTAAAATTTAAATTGAACTTGTGTTGATAGGGTGTAGTTGGTTTGGGTTGATTACAAATAATTTTATTGAATTTAGTTAGTGTGATGGTAGGTTGAGGTGTTTCTTATGATTGTGTGGAAGAAAAACTATTGGAAGTTTGGGGAATGTTGTCTTATTGTGTGTGTGTTGGGGGAAGAGTAGAGATGGTATGAGTGGCAAAATCAAACTATGTTATTGAGAGTGGTTCTTGAATGTTTATAATTTCCTCTTACCCTAATTCTATTAGATGGGATGGGGAAGTATCCTAAATGACGTAGAATGATTGAGACGTGTGATATGTATGTATTAGATTTGAGTCAATAAAATCAACTATTCTTCTTATGTTAGTCATATTAACCATGTTTTATTCATTGGTAGTGAGATCTACAAGACTTTCAACATTGTTTATATAATGAGTAGACTTGTTGATGTTATCTTGGTGATTGGGAAGAGGATCTTTGTAGATAGCAAGATGAGCATTAGCTTGGTTTAAAACTTGGTTTTTATTTTGTGTTTCATGGGATTTGAAAGTTATGTCATATGTTTGTTGATTATATTTTAATAATGGTTTCATGATCAAATGTTAGACCAAGAAAAAAATCCATATAAATATTGTGTAATTGTCTAAAGTCTCATGAGAGTGGTCCTAACTTGCATGAAACCAAAAAAATTGTTTAGATCATGTCATAATTTCATAGGATGATTAGAGGTCTTGGAAGATGTTTTTGAAGCTCTACTAGTGATAATGTTTTGTTCACATTAGTGTGTTTGGGTTGAGAAAATATAGGAGTGGGAGTTTTGTTTATAGGGGAGGATGTTCTGTAGTATTATTTGGAGCAATTGATTGAATGTTATGAATAATGTCATAGGTATCAATAATGCCACCATTATTTGTGTGATGGTTTTTATTTTTAATGATCATATGAGTTCCTATTATAGGTTGAGATGGTTTGAATTATATCATGAGGAAGTCCTATCATTTAGATTACTCGAGGGCCTCTTCTAAAGTTCTTGGAGAGAGAGTCCTAACCTAATATTATAATATAAGGTATAGAACATTAATGAATAGGTGGAAGAGGTTGTTGTCTGCCATATTATTCTCAATGTTTTTAGACAAGTTCTTCCATAAATTGATGAAGGCTTATGTCATTTTAGTTTCATGTTGTTTGCAAATTATAAAGTGGACTAAGTAGTTCTCGGGAAGATCAGTAGTTTGAAATTCTTGGAATAGTGAATTAACCAAGTCTTAGAGACTATTGATATAATGGGTTTTTAATTAATTATACCAATCTAAATCATCTCCTAAAATTTTTTATCTAATATTTTGGTATCCATAAAGGTGTTTAAGTTTGACCCAATATTTATATAGGTTACCAAATGTTTTTAAATATAATGTGGGATTGATGGATCCATTATAGGTGATGGTGGGTGTGATACTTCCTATGTCAATATTAGAAATTTGAGGTATTTTAGGTTTGTTTAGTATTTGTTTTATTGTTTTATTCATGAGGGGTGGTTGTGGGATAAGGTTACCATGAGAATCCTCAAGGGGGATGGGGGGCATTCAGATTTTGTGCTCCCCATTAAACCTATTGAGGTTAAATATTAAGATGAATGAGATGTTTTTAAAACTACATTATCTAATTTTCATTATTGGTTTATAAGGTATGAATTTGATTAATTGTTTGTAATAAGAGTTAGTTAGATTGGGAAACATTTTGATTAGTGCATGTAGCATGTGATGCATTAGTATTAGTATTAATAGCTTGAGTTGTACTATGAGTAGTAACATGTGTCACACTAATGGCATGAGTAACATAGGTAAAAAAAGAATCATTAGTGGCATTAGAAGCATTGGTAACAAAAGATGAACTAGTGGCATGGTTAAGGGGATGGGTCTTTTGAAGAGGCCCACTAGAATTTAAACCTACCATGTTAGTATAAATACTTAGCATGGAGTTTGAAGAAGTCATAGAAGAATATGTCATGGTGTGTGAAGGAGACATAATAGAAGGAAAATGTTGAGATGTAAATAAAATGGTTCCCCAAAATCTATGAGAGAAGGTAAGGGAGGGTGAAGGAGGTTATTTTATATGAGTAACTATCATAAAACTATAAATGGTTGAAGGGTCTTTTCATCTATGTTGAGGGAATTCATTCATGAAAAAATCATTTCAATTGAGTACTTTAATCTACATTCATCTTCTAGTGAAAATAAAGGATTGTGGATTAAGGATGAATTAGGAGTCCCATAATTGGTAGTGCGAGTGGCAACATGGACATTAATTTCATCCATGGTGGGTGACACAAGTTGTGTCTTGGGAAACCTATTAGGATTGGTAAAACGCATCATGTTTATTTGATTTATCTCTACATTATCCTCAAAAATAAAATTAATGATGAAGGAAATAGGTTAAATTTTTTATGGAAAGAAGGATCAATTGATAAGATATAAAATCAAACCAATAAACTATGTTTTGTAAGATAGGAAATTAAAAAGGGAATAAAGGACATAATCATATAGGTAAATTGTGTCTTGTAAGATAGGAAAAAAAATAGGGAATAAAGTACATAGTCAAATAGGTTGACTATGTAATCTAGAGGAAGTAACTGAACAAGCTAAAAAGATACATAATCATCTAGGGTGATTATGTATTGAAGTTAAGCAAGATTGACAGTATGTAAGAGACTGTGTTGATAGGGAAGATTGTGTTATGAAAATAGGGGAAAATTTTGTAATATAATAACTAAGCAAATATAATGAAGCATGCAAAGAATTAGATCAATGTGTTTGATCTAATTATATCACACAACAAAAACCTTATACTAACATTGGCTAGTACAAGTTTTTCAATACAATGATCAAGCAGTAAGTAATAAAACTTGAATGTAAATGATAAGCTAATTGGTCATTCCTTAATGTTGTTATGTTATAATAAAGTTTGAAATTAATGTGATGGGGAGTTGGCTATAATAAGGAATTAGAAATCAATCTATGGATAATTTTAGGTAGTTTAGGCTAAAAAGGATCTATATTGGTAATGGTATTGGCTTGGTATTAGGTCATACCCCCTCACTTCATAATCCCACAACTATAAGGATGTCAAGTGATTTTCCAATATATACCATCAACCACATGTTTATACTTGGCTAGAAAACCAAGTCAACTTCCCCCTTGGTGATGAAATCTAAGTAGGTATCCCTTGGGAGTAAATTATTTTATGATTTTTTTTAAGTCATTTAGAAGTGTGTGCAAGATTAAATTAGTGTGACTAAATTGGTAAATTAAAAAACTCCCATTTAATATATGTTAATTACTCTAAGTAAGCAAGAAAAATAAATGAAAAGTGAATTAATTACTAGTCATATGGGTTAATTCTTTTATTTTTGTAGAGTACAAATTCAATTCAGGTGATCGTGTATGTAAATAGTATATAATAGAATCGACAAGATCAATTTTATCTATTGAAGCAAGAGCCAATATAACATAGTTGAATAGGTCAACTGAGTCTTCTAGATAAGAAATCAAGCTACATAACTATGTCGATCGAGTCAACCAAGTTCACTATACGGTTAGAGATTTATAGATTAAAATCTATGAAAATAGGCTTATAAATGAAGAACAGAAAAGACTAAGAAGGTAAGAATGAACCTTGATAATTTTTAAGATGCTTAGTTTGAAAATTTTATGTTGTGTTTTTCAAATACTAATTTTTATATTCTACAAATAGATTCTACTGGGTTGATGAAGTCTACAAAACTTGTGTGCTAAAAAATAAGTTGTAAATAGAGTTGACTATTTTGACTAAGTCTATAAATTTGTATGCTAAAAAAGATAATTGTGAATAGATTCAATTGGGTTGATAAAGTCTACAATCCTTTAGCTAAAGAAGAGAACTATATTGAGCTAATCAATCCAATCACCTATATTTGGAGAAGAATTGCATAGAGAAAACAAACTCAATTTGGAATGATTGTGTATTAACCCTACACATAAAATGTTTGATTGTATCAATATGTTCGATATAGTACTATAAAAATAAAAATAGATAATATGATAATAAAATGAATGCATGAGAGGAAACCTAAAAGTATTATATTCACATTAGGTTCACTATAATGTATATAAGGGAAAATGTAGCTGACCTAAAAATTAATCCTAGCTCAGTGAAGATAAATCACACTTTCACTTGTTGATGTATTTAGACAATCAGGGTCATGACCAAGATGGATTCACTACACCTAACCAAGGGATCCCTTACCATAATAATATCACTAGAGAGGGTTATAAATCCTCTAGTCAAGTAGTACTATGCAATAACCCTAGCTAGATCCTATGTTTTTATATTCACAAATTAAAATCTAACCTAGTACTCACCAAAGCTTGTGGCATAAAATAGGGGTAAAAAACATAAAATTTAACATGCTTAGAAATCTATACTTAAGCTAATGTATATGAAATCCCAATGCATGGGATAGAATCATATAAGTTAATAAATTCAAATCTATCTATGTTAATAAAGGAGGAACAAAGTTAGGAGTACTTCCCTTTGAATATGAACCCATTGAGACTCAATATCTCTTGGATAAGGTGCTTCACAAGAGGTTGTTGTGGTATGTAAGGATAAAAAGGATAATTCATCTATAGGATACAAAACTTCTCTATCCATCCAAAAAATTTCTCCACAAGACAAGATCTATATCTTCAAGTGTAGTATTAAAACCCTAAGCTATGATCCTCAAGTAAAATGGTAGTAAATCACACTTAAACTTTCACTTGTTGATGTATTTAGATAATCAGGGTTATGACCAAGATGGATTCACTACACCTAACCAAGGGATCCCTTAACACATAATATCACTAGAGAGGGTTCCAAATCCTCTATTTAATTAGTACTATGTAATAACCCTAGCTAGGTTATATGTTTTTATATTCACAAATTAAAATCTAACCTAGTGCTCACCAAAGCTTGTGGCACAAAATAGTGGTAATAAACATAAAATTAAACATGCCTAGAATATTTATACTTAATCCAATGTATAGGAAATCCTAATGCATGGGAGAGAATCATATAACCTAAAAAATGCTAATCTATCTATGTTAACAAAGGAGGAACAAAGTTAGGAGTACTTACCTTTAAATACAAACCCATTGAGACTCAATACCTCTTAGATAAGGTGTTTCACAAGAGGTTGTTGTGGTATGTAAGGATAATAAGGATAAGTCATCTCTAGGCTACACAACTTCTCTATGCATCCAAAAGACTTCTCCACAACACAAGATCTATATCTCCAAGTGTAGTATTAAAACCCTAAGCAATGATCCTCAAGTAGAATGGTGGATAAGCATATGTGAAATATGATATTCTTCTTCTTCTCTTTCTAATAAATGGTGGAAATGGATGTGTATATATATATATATATATATAAATCTAACCTTAAACCTTTTTAAAATTTTATCTGATAATGTCAGCCTAATTTGACATTATATCATTAATTGATAAAATCAATTTCGGTCCCAAATTGGGTCAGTTTAGGCCAACCTAAACTTGTAACATGTTAATATTAATTTGAATATATGGTTTACCCAAGATAACATTTTTTGGTAAATGTCAAAAAGGGTTTTTGGCTTAGATACGAGTTGAATAAGGTAGTGAATTACTTGGAGGAATTTCTAAGGGAGGGGGCAAATCTTAGGGAAGTGTATAGGAGATGTTTGTGTAGATTCCAAGTGGTGGTATAAGAGACAACAATCATGTGAATCACAAATGTTCTACCCACGCCTTTCTTAGTGCACCCTTTAAGGCATGCACTTTGAGAGATTGAGACTTGATGGGTTATTACAAGAGATAAAGCATCAGTAATTGATAAATTTTTGAAATATTGTGTATACACATACCCTTTAATTAAGATAAATAAAAGAGATAAGAAAATATACCTTCACTTACCAAACATAAAAAATTATTCTTTATTGACATGGAATAGGTCAATATTTGTTAGGAATCTAGAACAACAAACAGCTCTGATTCCACTGTCAGGATTAGGAAGCACAATTGATTACCATGTACAAGCAACTAAATGCATAATTTAACCAGAAGTAACAAGTAACTAGAATTCAGAAATAACACAAAATATGAGAGAAAATACCCAATTGTATTAATACTCTTCCAGAAGGAAATACAACAAAGAAGATGTCACAGTCTTCTTCCTTACACACATCTAGGGCTCCCACACCTCTAGGGCTCCCACACCTCTAGGGCATAAACAGTAAATCTCTTCAAGAGCTCACTCTCTCAATTACGGTCCCAACAACAACTCAAGCACAAAGTTGTTGTTCACCTCCAACTAGTCAGTATCACTAGTGCCAGTACCACCAGTCAGTATCACTACTGCCAGTACACAAGTGCTCCACATACTCTAAAACTAAGTACACACCGTACTCCAAGTAGATCTCACCTGATCTTGTTACTTGTGTTGTTGTCACCTTTGATCTTGCTGCCCTACAGATCTACCTTTGACCTTGCACACACACACCCCTATAGATCAACCAATCTTACTTACCATGTAGATCTCTCTACACCCTGAAGAACCCTTGTCCTTGCCTCACCAAGTCCTTATGATTCTCCAAACCAGTACCCTGGTGGATCTCCTACCAGATCTTGCAACAACCTGCAGATCAACCTGATCATACACACTCGGCACCCCTGTGGAACTAGGAGGAACACACCTTGCTCTCTTCACTCTGAAGGAGCTAACCTTGTTTTTACTCAACTAGCACAAATAAAAATACAGTCCATGAGTCTATTATATAGATCTCATATAAACAATAATTAGACATCCAATTACAATAATTAGATCCACAGCTCAAGACTAAAATTAGCCTTTTAACATGCAAACAACTGGTTCATTAACAAACTATTCATGAAACTCACAGTTTCGAACTGCACAGGTGACCGATGTCGGTCCTTGTCTGCCTGGAGATGACCGACATCAGCTGATCCCTGACCGATGTTGGTAGCTTCTTGTCTACACCTGACTGACATTAATTGGCCTGACCAATGCCAGTGACTGTGACACTCAGAAACCTCCTCCAATGTCTACATTAGTGAAGTTTTTAGCTCCACAACCTAACAATCTCCCACTTAGAGATAAATCGCTACACTGTACCTATACTTGTACACTGTCTAATTTGTTTTTTGGCTTGTATCCCTCTTCAAGCTCAATCTTGAAGACCAACCACCACACCTCTTGTGGTGCAACACCTATCATCCAAATCCCCTACCACATTCGAATCTACATACCCATGTAGAGAAGTCCTTGACCCTGCAATGCATGTATACCTACTGCTGGTCCCTCTCAAATACCTCAGAACCCACTGAACTGCTCTCTAGTGCTTCTTTCCTAAATTGGCTACGAACTTTCTAACAGCACCCACTACTTGGGCAAACTCAGGGAGTACACATGTACTCAACCTCATCATGTGATTGGGGACCCTGTTCTGTGAACTATCCATCCATAGGTGTGTTGCCTGATTCTGCATCCTACACTACCTTCACACAATCATCTTATTTGGTTCTGCATCCTAGGAATCAAATTCCTCATTCATGCCATGCTCCCACTATTTCCTAGATCCTTCATGTTCTGTAGTGAGCAATGAGTATAAAGAAGAGGAATAATGAATTTGAGGCTTACCCTTTTAGTCCTCCATATGGGCATTTAAGACTCATTGATAGCTTGTTGTCTACCCAAAATCTGTCTCAGTGACCAACCTCGGTCACCACAAAGTCTGCATCCGATTGACATCAATTCCATGTGACTATCCTGGTCGTCAACGCTGGTTATCCTACTGATGTCGATCGCCACCTACCCAACACCACCGACTTTGCCTGTTTGCACATGACCGACATTGGCATTTGTCTGTTTGATGCTGATTCCTCCTTATCGATGCTAGTACATGTGTTCTCCTATGAGTGATGACTTTTTACCCGCAAGCTCTCTTTGGATCAAAACCCTATCCAAACTGCCCTGCTCAGAGTTACTCAGCCTTCTCCACTAATCTCTATCCATCATCTCCTCCATAAACACCAAGGCTTTCCAGTTCTTAGGGTCTGTCAAACACATATATCTTCTACTTAAGAACATGCATCTCCTTCTTACTCTTGTGACCAAGCCTACAAATCCACATCCTTGCAACAAAAGAAGAATCAGTAATATAAGTAGATAGATAAAGGATACCTACTTTCTTACCACCTGCTAATTCAAGTGCATCCGTTGTGAGAGTTTATGTGCATCTCTCATCACCCAACTTTTCTGAAGAAATTAGTTGCATCTTCAAGACTGGGACCTGCATGACCTTCTTCAACACCCATGTGTTGGCCACCTGTAATTTTAGAAACATTTCCCCTTTGCCAAAACTTTGACAAGGCACACCAGCCCCTAAATAAATCTTTCTAAAGTCTCCAAAGACCTTAACATGGAAAAATACTCTATTTCGGGCTACATAGAAAGAGGCAACAAAATCTATAAGACAAGATTCTACTTTATCCAAGGAACATCCCAGAGCAACTGTGCAACAACACCTACAACATCTACTTTTTTAGTTCCTTCATGCTGATCTTCTACCAACCAACAATATTTCTTTACCTACTCTTTCTTTCCATAACACCATAATTAACCATTCGTGCTTTTCAATTCCTCCATTCTTAGTGTACTTTCTTCTACCATTGCTATACTCCCACTCAATTAGAAACCCCTAAGAGTGACCTGTAATCAAACACAAACCTGCTCCCTGCAACCTTAGCTCTGATACCACTTGTCAGGAATCTAGAACAACAAATAGCTCTGATTCCACTGTCAAGATTAGGAAGCACAATTGATTACCATGTACAAGCAACTAAATGTGGAATTTAACCAGAAGTAACAAGTAACTAGAATTCAAAAATAACATAGAATATGAGAGACAATACCCAATTGTATTAATACTCTTCTAAAAGGAAATACAACAAAGAAGATGTCACAGTCTTCTTCCTTACACACATCTAGGGCTCCCACACCTCTAGGGCATAAATAGTAAATCTCTTCAAGAGCTCACTCTCTCAATTACGATCCCAACAACAACTCAAGCACAGAGTTGTTGTTCACCTCTAACTAGTCAGTATCACTACTGCTAGTACCACCAGTTAGTACCGCTACTGCCAGTACACAAGTGCTCCATGCACTCCAAAACTGAGTACACACCGTACTCTAAGTATATCTCACCTGATCTTGCTACTTGTGTTGTTGTCACCTTTGATCTTGCTACCCCGTAGATCTACCTTTGACCTCGCACACACACACCCCTACAGATCAACTGATCTTACTTACCATGTAGATCTCTCTACACCCTAAAGAACCCTTGTCCTTGCCTCACCAAGTCCTTATGATTCTCCAAACTAGTACCCTGGTGGATCTTCTACCAGATCTTGCAACAACCTGCAGATCAACCTGATCATACACACTCGGCACCCCTGTGAAACTAGGAGGAACACACCTTGCTCTCTTCACTCCTAAGGAGCTAACCTTGCTCTTACTCAACTAGCACAAATTACAATACAGTCCATGAGTCTATTATATAGATCTCATGCAAACAATAATTAGACATCTAATTACAATAATTAGATCCATAGCTCAAGACTAAAATTAGCCTTTTATCATGCAAACAACTGATTCATTAACAAACTATTCGTGAAACTCATAGTTCTGAACTGCACAGGCGACCGACGTCGGTCCCTGTTTGCCTAGAGATGACCGACGTTGGCCGATCCCTGATCGATGTCGACAGCTTCCTGTCTACACCTGACCGATGTCAGTTGGCCTGACCGACACTGGTGATGGTGACACTCAGCAACCTCCTCCAATGTTTGCATCAGTGAAGCTTTTAGCTCCACAACCTAACAATATTGATTGATTTTTGGTGGCTTAAAATACTTATATGCAATAATTTCAACAACATATACCTTTGATTACTTGATGACTTGATTTCTCTACATTTTTTGATATTGGATTATGCTCTCATGATCCTCTAAGCTTTTAGCATGAGACTGGAATAGGAATGGTCATTTTATAGATTTTTTGAGGAATAAATTTATATTTAATAATATTTTGGATTTTTTTGAATGATTGTATTTTATATGGTTATCATTTGGTCTGTGGGTCAAATGCAATCAATGAGGAAGTTTAGGAAGTTGAGGGATTAATGAATGGGTTTAATGAATTGGTTAAATGATTAATGAATTGGTTAATTGGTTAATGAGTGGGTTGAATGACTTTATTGATATTTTCAATGGTTTGAATTAGTTTGTTATGGTTAATTAAGAGGTTAGCTAATTTATTTATTTATTTATTTTTATGAATTATGTGTTCATGAGATTAATTAAAAATCAATTAACTTAATAAATTATAATTTGTTTAATTAATTATTTATGGGTTAATGTTAGTATGACTAGATGGAATTGTTTTATTAAAAATATGGGGATCATGTCATTGTTAGAGTGATGTTAATATAGATTTTTTTATAATGAATCGATATGATGATAAAATTACGATAACATGATTAGGGCAGCATAATTAGGGTGTCTATAGTAGGAATATAGGGTTTTCCATTACATGTATCTTCAGGTGAAATTTCATACATGTAAGTGCATCTATATTCTTAGTCAACATAGGCATAAATGGTATAATAATCATATTTTCATAATACTCAATGTAAATAAGTTTGTAGTCAACCAATGCAGTCAACGTGCATTGTTATCCAAGGAGCATGGTCCTATCCAAGATTTTTTTTAAATTTTGTTCTTAATCTTGCACTCTCCCAGTTTTTCCTTTATATATTTTTCACTTTTATACATTAGTAACAATCAACTTAGACAATTTTGTAGTCAACAAACAAAACCAACTTGCATTATTATCCAAGGAGAGCGATCTTGTCCAGAAGCATCTTCAGATTTTATTCTTGATTTTGAGTAATCACAATCCATTTTCTCACTAATATCCATTATAAAATACCTAAAATAGTCAAACAAAACCTATATCTTAGCTAAGTGCATTCCTTCTAAGTATTTTCTAAAAATAGCATATTACTACATTTAGTAAGTTGCAATCAAAATTATTAGTGAATTATACATATCTAGCACTTTGATTTATTTAATATTTTTATGATTATTAGATTCACATAATAAAAAATAAGGTAAAAAACCTCCCCATTTCCTTAAATGAGTGGGTGAAATACCATCTTAAAATTATCTTCATATCAAAGGATATAGAGATAACAATTGTTATGTGTTATGGAAAAATATTGAGAAACTTGTGGATATAGGGGTTATTACATTTGGTGTAATTAATAATAGGTCAATAAGGTCATCTTCTCAATTTTATTCTACTACTCATCCTAGGAAGTTCAAGATATTATATGACATTCCTATCAAAAATCAAATGGTCCCTCAGAATTCAATAGAAGGTAGATCTAGGATAATATCTTCTTCTATTTCACATTCTACAAAGATTGATATTTCCTATAAAGTTTTTATTAAGGAACTAATGGTCATTTAAACCTTTATTATAGGTGGATATAGAGAAGGCATTATTGTAAATGACAATAAATAATTCAACACATGTATAATTAGATTTCTTAAGGACTTGGGATCTAGTGATCAAGATTTACAACATACACATGCTTATGAGAATGCCATGGGGCATGTTACTATATAAATTTATCTTGGGTCTAAGATATAAGACACATTATTAAAAGTACAGAAGGTTATTCCCCAAATCAATATCACTTTGGGAAAATCATGTTTATAGTAAATGGGAGCATATTTTGATAACAATAATATGACTATCTCCTTCACTTTCCAAAATGGTTTACTTACATATCAGAAATATAGAGAAGACACAAAGAAGGATACAATTACATCATCACCAATACATGTGTGGGTACCAAAGAAAAATCAAGCAGTTATAGATTAAGGAAGAGAGAAATTAATTAACATTACAAAAAAAAACCATGAAAAAATAATCATTTAATATTATCATGGGACAAATACATCTAGTTTTAAATATTTCTTCGAATGATTGTTACACAATTTTTATTTCCAAGTGGTTGGTTAGGGAATTTTTACACTTAACATATGATTGTTTGTTAGTTATACTACACATATGCATTGTGTTACCTCTTAAGGTATGCCTCATAGTAATTTCTAATTTATTCTTAGTCTTACCAAGTATAAGGGTATTCAGCATGTTGTCAAGATTCCCTTGGATACACAAGCTTCATGTAATGCCATCTTCAGTACATAAATGTGTCAAGTATATACATGACATTCAGGTGGATATAGTTTTATCTATTTCATATAAGTATTATATTCAACAAAAGGCATTTCTTCCTCCACCCCCAAAACCACTATAGTTGGTTATTTCACCTATCCAAGTTATTATATGTAGGTAGTTTAGAGGAAAGTAGTTGGTTTTCCTAGATAACCAGGGCTTCAATGCTCATTACATTAGACAGTTATTTAAGATTCTTAATGGCCATTATCTATAGTATCACATCATAATCCAATGTTACATATAGCTCATCTTATTTGAAAATAAACATAATCACATGTTTTTCTTACTAAACAAAAATTTTACATGATACCATGCAACATAGAGTTACTCATCATACACATGATCTTATAGGTTATGTTGATGTTGTCAATTACATTACAAAAATATATAATTCCCCATATTTAAATAGATTTATTATAATACTAATCACTCAAGACATGTGACCATTATCATGCTTGATGCATGACCTACACATGGCCATCCCCTTAATGGGATCCTTAGTTAGCATTTTTACATTTGTTCAAAATATTTCAAAAAATATAAAATATAAAAATATTCAAAAAATATAAAAAATATAAATATAAAAAATGACCTAAGCATGACATTTTTCTAGTTTCCATTATTCATTTTTGTTATTTATCACATGTTTGGTATATTACATATCCTTTTTCACATGCATGTGTAATTAATAATAGACATAAGTGAAATAAAACACATATAGGTTACACATGATACATGGATGCACAAATGCAAGACATTCATATACTCAAGGGCCATGTTAATGTTGGAGGCATCTTATTCCATAGGGTACATTGTTATAGGTTATATATTTATATGACCTTTCCATTTATCATATTGAACTACATTGATTACTTACATATATATTGCTCTTTCTTATATTATTTACAATGCTACATTTCATGGATATACTAATTTATTATGTTGTGACACTGACACATATTGATGGTGTAGACCAACTCATTTGTTATATGCTTTATTGTTATATCTCATTTTTTATAGGTTAATCATTAAATATTTTTGTTTATTTATCACTTAATATATAACATTTCTTTATTGAGTTTATCATTTTATGCCTCTTTCTTTGAGCCATTGGCCTTGTGTGACATTTTATTGTCCTCTATATGAAACCCTTATCCTTGTGTGACATTTGATTATACTTTGTGTATGTCCCTTGGCCTTGTGTGACATTTAATTGACATTATGTGCAGCCCTTAGCCTTGTGTGAAATTGAGTGATATTGCATATACTTATATATTTTGCATTTTAGGCCATGCCTATGAGAAGATAATATAAGATTATCTACTGAGATGGATGAGTTTGTTGAGTTTGGTGTGCCTTGATATATATCACACAAAAAAAATTGTCTATGATACTATGATTCATCTCATGCACCTTCTTGTTTTATTCATATTTAATACCTATATTAGTGAAAGTTACTACTACATGCCTATTTACTATATTTGTTTTAACATAACACTTGTATGTCTTGAATTGCATATTTATATGTGTTTTTATATATACTAAAATTGAATATTTATAGCATCTTAGTCTTGTACATTTGACAAATACCAATCAAATCTCTAGCATTCAGTTTTGGACCTTCCCACTACTAAAAGGCTTGTATTAACCATCTAAATGTATCTAATTTCTTATCTTATATTTTGACCCTTATCATTGTGATGACCTATATATCTTTTACTATACATAATTCCCAAAACTTGATATACATATTTCACTGTGAGTTATAAATCTATACCTATTTTCTAGCCTTTTAGACACTACGGCTATAGAGGGAAACTAATGTCAATAATAGTGTTTAGATCCTTATTTGGTGTCTAATCACCTAAAGTCATCTAGGATTATTTGTATTATTTAACCATATAATTAATATTTTAAAAAATTGTGGTATAAATACAAGTCTAAGCCTTCTCAATATTCATCTAAGAAATACCAAGCAAGCACCTACTAATGTTCATTCAATCAACTACACAACTAAGTTATTTTGACCTATTTATCCTTATTTATTTATCAATCATAGGAATAGTCATAAAAATGGTATAAACCATCCAAAAAGAATCCCATAAGCAGTATTTATCAAGTTATAAGATAGTGTAGACACTAGTTTTGAATTATATAGCACCTCAATCTTGTACACTTGGCAAACTCAAACCTTGGTTATTCCTCTTAGTTAAAGACCTTTTCTCACCTTTAAAAGTATTGCATCTACTCTCTCTTATGCCCCTTGGCCTATCTTAGTCTAACTACTCTTATTTTGATTACCCATGCCTTATATCTTGCCCAAAATGCTTAAAACCTGATTATCTTAGGCCTCTATAAGTTTTAAGCATGTACCTACTTTCTTGCTCCATATACGCTTACATCCTAGACAAACACATGCATCGACGTAGGTGTCCTACTCTGATGCAAGTCTCTAGTGCCCTAAAGTCATATAATTTATAAATTAAATATATCCTAATGGTCAACATAATTGTTTTAATGTGATTTATTTCTCCAAAGGAATTGATATAAATACAAGATCAACCATCATTCATTCCTTGTCTACACCTAGCATAAACTAAGGAAACTTATCAAAATCATTCAATGAAGTAATTAATAAATCAAAGCTTCCCTAATTATATATTAGTCATATAGACATCACATACATAGGTCTAAAGTACTAAAGGAGTAGGCCAAGAGCCTGATTTTCTAAGTTACATGTTAGGTTATTATTGTACTTATTTTTCACATATTTCATGATTCACACATAAGGTAGAAATACATAAGTCTATAGTGCTCTTCAGACTATTGGCTATGTAGATACTACTCATTAACATAAGGGTATTTGGGGTAGCTCAACATCATGTGCCCACTAACCCATTTTTCCCACAATCACTATGAAGATGAAGAATTAGGGTTTTGCTATTTGATAAGGAGTAATAATCCATGACCCAAATTTGAATGCATCAAAGAGAGGTGATGAAAACCTAGAAGCATCCAATTGTTTTCATCCTATTCTAGTAGGTATTCCATACATGACACCTACATCCAACTCAGACACTAACATCGACCTAATTATCCAAGGCTGATGTAAGTGTTTGAGGTTACAAAGGCACTAAATCTAGAATTTAGATACTATTCTAGAATACTCTTCCAGTCTAGTTCTTATTTGTTCTAGATCTAGATCTATATTACAATTAGAAGCATTCAATTACCTTGTTTTCATTATCATTGCAATATCTATCATAATTGTACTTTCCATTTTTAGCATATCTTAGCATAATAAATTTAGTATATATTCTATCTAATTTTTACAATTAATTGGCATGTTACCCTTATGCTTATTCATTTCTATATTCTTAACCCTATATCCCCCATAATATTTATTTTTAGGATTAAAATTTTTGTGAACCCAACCTTTGATCTCAAAACTCTAGATACCTTAGGGTTTCTTTTTTCTGAAATAAAATTGATTCTTGATTTTTCAAAAAGAAAATTTGAAATTTGCAAAGAATCATACTTCTTTTTGTATCAATATGTGCACTATGGATACATCTATCACCAATTTTAGTGTCTAATTTATAATTATTATGGTAGTTCTCTATGTAAATTACTTGGTAAAACCTATTAGTGAAAGGAATAAGATAGAACAAATATTGTCTAAACCTAAACTCATGAAAGATGGTTTTATTGATAAATTGGGTCGCATGTATCCTAATATTTCAATATTAAAACTTTTAAAGTGTTATAATTCCTATAAATATATCATATATGAGGCATTATATGATACCCAAGTACCAATTAATATAACATTGGTTACTTTCATATATATTATGAAAAATCTAACACACAACGTAAACATTATTACCTTTGGTTATAAAGAGGTGTCCTCAAAGAGTATCATTTATCAAAACTTTCCTTCATCAACACAATTTGCTTCTCACAATAAATAAAACCAACATGATCATATGCCATAAATTATAAATATGTATAATGAAGCCATGAATTAAATATCACTATTAGACTTGTTACACAAGTCACCACTTTACAAGGTTATTTTTGTGAGAACATTACATATGACAATCATGCCATGAAATGTCAAATCACCACATGTGGCCTTAATGTTAAACTCCATTAAATGGTTTAGGTATACTATATCTTTAAAAATGATGATATACCACCTCAACATCTTATAAATAGTTATTTGTCACTCTACATCCATATGTACGTTTATAATAAAATAGTAAAATGAGTTCTTATGGACAATGGTTCAAGGCTCAACATTTGCAACATAGATTTTATCTCCTTAATTGGCATTGGACCTTCAAATTTCACACCATAAAATATGAACATCAAGGTATTTGATAGTATTTCATGAAAAATATTGGGATAAATAACATTAAATATTATTATAGGTCCCCATACATTACCTACTTTATGCCACGTTATGCCAAATTGTTAATGGGATGGACTTGGATACATGAAATGTATGTAGTTAAATTTACATTACATCCCTGCTTAAAATTTATCCATTAGAGATTCATTTACACATGTCTAATGGATAATAATCCTTTCAAACATCATACAATGGTACAAAAAATAAATGATCCTATGTCATAATTCAATGAACCTAATTTTGGCCTTCGATATTTTCAAGAATTTAGACACAAGGGACAAGGGTTGGGAAAACATGAGAAATATATAACTCATCCCATATCTCATACAAATAACACAACATCATCTGATACACTATTATTAAGACCTAAGTAGATCATCTTATTCAATGCACCATGGAGACAGTTTACACATTTACATGAGTCTCCCACTTCACTAATATTATGGATAGTATAATTTCATCTAATATCTCTCCCTCATCCTGTATAGGTTGATATGAGTAGATATATACCTAAAATATATGATGTGAATGCTTATTGTGATTATCACTTGGGACTAGGGCATTCTAAAAATAAATGTGGTACCTGGAAGTAGAAGATCCAAGACCTTATTAATGACCAAAATATTACATTTGATGATCCTAAAGAAGAATCAAGTACACAACCTAGTGATCAATATAAATATAAAATATTTAATAATTCTTTGCATGATCACTCAAAAAAAATAGAACTGTAAATGACATATAATGCATAACAAGGGTTTTAAAGTAAACAAATAAACTGACATCTAGGCCAACAGGATTTAAGAATCACCTTATTCATGGATGGTTTTTATTATTGGCATAACCATATTGGTCCTACATAAAAAAAACTACTTGTAATATAAGATGATTTAGGTTGGCTTTGATCTACAAGACTTGCAAAGAATGGTTGGTAGGAAAAAATTCTTAGGCCATATAACACTACAAATTTATTGTGCTTTAAAACTAATTCAAATAAGAGTTTGGGTTATGCCTACCACATATCCATATTCATTTACACTAGGAACTCTTTGGTTATATCAAATGGAAGCTAAAATTGATCCAAATCAGTAAGGTATTTCTTTCTCTCATGAAGCCAAATTAACACATACTCCAAATGATAGCATTAGATATTCTACTACACATGAAAGACGTAAGGAGGAACTTGTTATGTACCATTTAAACCTATCTAACCATGATACAAAAAATTTCAAAGATCTAACTTAAGGCTTCAAAGCTTCACATATTTCAAAAATACCAAAAAAATCAAAAATTTAAATATATTTTTAGCATATACATATTCTAACGGATCCTTAGAATTTATGTGTTAGCTCCATGTTGATGGATAGCATATCATTTAATTTTACATACACATGTTTACCACTTATATTTTAGTGTCATATAGGCATACATAGATACATGATTTATGCACTTATGGATGTTGGATTTTCCCTCTTCTCACATCACTAGGACATTGGGGGCATCCACCTCTATGATCACAATAATTTCAAGTTACATCATTCTATGATAACTTTACATTATCATGTTTAGAGCTCATATGTGTACTTGCACATGCCTTTATCCATACTTATATCTTTTAGAATGTATAGGATATGTTATGTATGAAAAATTGTTTCTGAACACATTGGATCTATGGGATATTATGATATGTTTATGTTGGTTGATTGTGACTCCCTTTATGCACTTCCTTGAGTATATTTCCTTGTTATCACCTTGTTTATAGAGCATTTTGATATGTTCCCTTGTGTGTAATCCTCATGCCTTTTTTTACTTATTTGTCATTTTAATTACAAACCATCGTGAGCACTTCTCTTTTTGTTATAGAATAATTCCTTTATACCCTTGTTAATTTCCAAGTAGAGAAGGAAATTGGGTGGTCTATGTTTCCTTATGGTTGTGGTAATACCACTCCTATTGTAGTTCCTGATGTGTCAACATGTACATGAAATGGGATATTCCAATCTATAAATACTAAGTTTGGAGCATCCTCTATTTTATTCTTGAGTGTATAAAATTAATCTTGGTATTATTTTGACCATTCTAATGGCTAATTGTTCCACTTCAATAATTCTTTGATAGGAGCATTGATGGCTATATAATTTTTTATAAACTTGAAATGGTATCCAGTATACCCCAAGATTGTTTGAACTTTTATTTATGTTTTTGGTGGTGGTAAGTTAATGATTATGGTAGTTTTGAGTGGATCCACCATCAATCCTTCTTTACATATTATATGTTATAATAGAGTTCCAAAAGGAGTAGCAAAAATGCATTTTCTAAGAATTAATGATATATTTAACTATCTGCATCTTTGGAACATCATCCTTAGTGATTGTTCATGGTCTTTGATTAATTCGTAAACTATCCATTCATCTAGATATACTTCCAAAATTTTATGGATGAAATCCTAGAATGTATTCACCATTATACGACTTAATACTGTCAGTGTATTTTTTAATCCAAATGGAATGACTATATACATGAAGGATCCCCACTACATAGAAAAGGTGGTTAGTGTTATTCAAACCTCACGGTATCCTAAGAACCCATCAATGATGGAATACATTTCCCTACCTACAATGCTTTTCAATATTTCCTTAGTAAATAGAGTTGGGAATGGGCTATTCAACTCCCTATAATCCATGCATATCTATATCTCACCTATTTTCTTATTTTGTATTATCATAAGACTTATCCATTAAGTGTCTTTTACTGAAGTTATAATATCACCAACGAGTATTTTATCCAATTCAGTCTTGACTTTTGACTTTATATTAGGGTTTAGTCTATATGGTCATTTTTAAAGTGGTTTAATATCTTTTTTTAGTTAGATTTTCATAGTGTCTACATCCTCCTTAATCCCTTTTAGTTCATTGAATGTCCATGGAAATAAATATTTCAATTCCCTTAGTAATTCAATATTTTTTTTGACTTCCTCTTTAGTCTAGTAATTCCCAACCTTTGCCATTTTTGGATTTCCTTCTATGGTAATATTTTCTTCCTTGATTTTGGGAGGTTGGTAGAAATATTGTGTTTTATCCTCTACAATCTCTAGTAGTTATGTTTTTCCATCTATGACATCAATATGGATATTTTCTAGTTTCTCTACATCATCTTCTTCATGTATGGTAATCTTGTGTCAATATGTCATCCTCTCTAATTCTTTCATTGTTACTTTTCAGTTTATGATGTTTGGTAACTAACATACAATTATTCCAATTTTCTCCCATTCATTCATATGATTCAATGGGTTGTCCTCTATTTTGATTTTAAAGAATTATTGATTTACTATTAAGTCTTCCATAAATAAGAATGTTTTGATCTTCCACAGTGCCCTAAATACTCTAGTATCAAGGTCTAAAAATTAAAAGTTTTACATAAATCCATTTTTGAATCTATTCATGTATTAGTCCCTTTCCATATTTCTTGGTGTAATTACCATGTCTTTGGGATTGCATCTAGTGTCTAGAAAAAAATTGTGTCTATATACATTTATCTATCTCCCCTTTTTCTTTCCATATTCTTTCACAACTTTCAATATGTTGTCTTGAATTGGTGTTCCTTCTGTAATGTGGTATGTTTGAAAAATAGCTCTTTGATTATACAAACCTTATTTTTAGTAAGACGTAGAAGTGCTTCCACATACAAACGGTGGTTTTTGAGTGTGCCACCATATTACGGTAGTAATAGTGAGTGTGTCATTAATGTATTTCATCTATATTTATTCTTATGGAAATACTCTCATCATTTGTTGTAGATATTCATCAATGAGTCTTATGCCAATAAACTTGCGTAATTATTATGGTTAACTCGTTCTATGCAATGAGATTTTTATTTTTACAGTGATGGGCCTTGCATTATGGTAGTGATTTTCCATTTTTTGGGTATCCTTCTCATGCAGTATACTTTATGTATTGTGGTTTTTCTCTTCTTATATAAGAAGGCCTTGATTTCATTGCTTGAGGGTGTTTTACCTTCTTTGTCTTTGACTATCAATTCCCCTTCATTATTGGGTTTTAAGTCATCTTCAACCTTAACAAACTTTTTCAAATAATATACATCAGTAAGATTATCAAATTCATTATCATCATCTTTTAGCCACAATTATTTTAACCATGTTGGGCCATTCCTACCTCCAATTTTAAATGAATTACTAACCCCTTATTTTCAAATGTGATGATTTCTTCTTCTACATTTAGTGATCTATTGCAATCTGTGAGCCACTCTAAATTTAATAGTGTCAGATATCTAGTATCATACATATCAATTACCTCAAAATCCACCTTTTTTTTTATCCCCATAAAATTAACTTCAATGTTATATAAGGTGTCAAGTGGTGATTGTAGGGTACCATCATCCATGGAAAAGTCATATGATGTTGTCTACAACTATGATTTCCCCAAAATTTCCCACATGCTCTATGGTAGCACATTTAAGTCTCTACAAAAATATAATAATGTTTTCTTCACTTCTTGGACATCGATTTCAATATATAACAAAATCTCAATTTTTTCCATGTTCAATTTGTGCAAAAAACATTCTTCTTAGTCCTACTTTTGGTAACTTTCTCTACTCTTTTTACTCATTGATCTCTTTTCTATTTCTTCTAATATTTACAAAATTGATTAAGTTTGGTTAATAAGTCATATTGTCAACTAGCTTTATTATCCATTTTAAATTTCCAACTTCATCTTCATCAAAGTAAGTCATCTTAAGTTGATCCTTATTCTATTTTTCCATTATGTTTTTTATGCTTTTCTCCACAATTTTGTCATGTTCATGAATGTTAGGCTTATCCCTACCTATTTCTATGTTAGATTTTATACTAGAATCGATAATCACTTATTTGCCTTTATTATTCTTCATGTCACTTCTAGTGGTTATTTCCACTCATGATTGTGAATTTTCATGCATAATAGAAATAATCTTCTTCCACGGTCTCTCTTTTTTATCTTTTATTATTTCTTAGCATTGTCTAATTTGATTAGCCATAGTTGTCTTTCGTGATGAACTAACCTATTGGACTTTTATTCTTTCTTATTTTCTATGATGGTCTTCATTACACCTCCATTTTTTATCTTATCTTTTATCAATTTTACATAGATATTTAGCTCCTTTTCCATGTGGACATTTGGCCATCTTCTATTTTTGTTCCATCATTTTTATAAACATGTGTTACTTTTGGGCAGGAAAATGAGTCGTGGGTGCCCTTTTCATGGTAAAACCCACATTCCATCTATGGCTCTTCCTCATAATTCTTAGAAATATGTCCAAGATTCTTGTATTTATAACACATTGGGGGAGGTCTTTCCTTGTGATACCCTTGGTTTTAGTTTGGATTATATACTCTACCCCCTTGGTAGTTTCCTCTTCTATGGTACCCTCCTCTATAATTGTCTTATCTTCCCCTTTATATCCCCCTTGATTGTTGATATATTACTATGGTTGGGTGTTTTTAATTTTTGGTGTTGTCTGATATGGCTAACCAGGATGTGGTATACCATCATTTGTTAAGGTAACTAAATTGGGGGTATTTTTTGCATTATCATTTTTCTTCATCAAATAATATCTTAGACATCTATAAGTGCATTAATAGCAGGTAAACTATGATTATAATGATTGAATGATCCATAATTTATATAGTGCATTGGTTTGTGGGGGGTGTTAATTTCATCATTGGGCACAAATGTTTGGGATGTTGGTCATATACTCTACATATTATACAATAGATTCTCTCCATATATAGCTTGTTGTGTTAGCAGTGTCATCCCTATATGTGGTTTCATAGATCTTTTTATCGTCACCTTATTTACTATATCACTATGAGGGAATTATGTCCTAGAATGGCCCTCCACATAGTAGATGGTACACCAAATTTGTGGTCATAGTTATGTCTACTTCTTTTATGGTATCATATACTCATATCCCTTTATTTTTATTTCTTACCTAAATATTAGCTCTTCTAATTCCAAATGTAATCATTCAACATTATATTTTAATTTAGTATATGTATCTCTTTACTAGAAATATGTTTCTAATTATGATGCCATATTTAATGTTTTTACAAATGTGTTAAAGATATTTCTATCCATGTTGGCATAGAGACATGGCATTAATCTAGATATGAACCACTCAATCCTTTATTTTTCATTAAGAGGTTCTTCTAGTTTCTACACTATTGATTTAAAATGTTAGTTGTAATCTCTTATTGATTCCTTTTCCTTATGAATCAATTCCTTCATTTTAATTTTATGTTGGTATGCCTAGATAGTGAAAGTCCCCTTTGAATCCCATGCAATGGCATGTCTTGATTATGTCTGCATTACCATTTTAGTGCATCATCTCTTAGGGTCCCAACAAAATAAAATAGCATCTTGCAATCATCAGTAATATTTTGGATGCACCAATATGAATCTAATACATATAAATTTTCTCCTTCATTCTTCATGTCTTTGCCAAATAGAGGTGACTTCATCCTATTTTATCCCATTTTAATATTCTTTGTTGATTAAGGGTACCATTGCTTGGATTAATATTATTATTTGTCAATTTTATTGTGTGGCTTGTATTTCTATTCTTATGGTAATTTTATCATACCTAATTATTGTGATTTTTAACCAAATTCTGGTTATGATCCTTATCTCTTGTCAATTTTTTATAAAAGTACCTTCTTCCTAGTACTTTTGCCTGATCTCTAATAAATTATTGATTGTTCTCAATTCCTTGCTTTTATTTCTTGTATTTATCTTTTATTTCTTCACCAATAAGTATTTATTAATTAAAATTTGGTTTTTCACATTGGTTGTGAAACATCACTAGGGTTGGTGATTGGTCCAAAGGGTTCATCTCCTCACAAGGTCTTGCAGTTGGGGTTTGTGGGTTGCATCATTGTGATTCTCATCTTCCTCATCTTCTATATCTAAGTGGACATATTTTCTAATATTTTCAGTAACTAATTATCTTTTTATTAAATTATCATCTTCCTCATTTGACTATCTGCATTCTCTATGGTGACTACTAGTACTATGTCTGACTCATCTTTCTCCTTTCTATTTTCATCTAATGGGGCTTCTATGTTATCTATAACACTTTCTTTTTTACTACTTACTATCAAGTTATACTCTATTGATAAAATATATTCTCTTGGTGCTATTATATAATTTATATCCCTTATTCTAATTATCATTTATTTTCTTCTTCTTCTATTACTATTTGTGCCTCATCCACTATGGCCTAAAGTATTCATAATTGGTTGGTCTTCCATTCCTAGGATTTGAAATAGTTTGGGTGTTCCACATAGTGCAGATAATTTTGATAATTTATCTTACATGTCATTCATTACCTATATCAGGTATGATATAACAACTCTTCTACTTTATTTCTTTCACTTGCCTCATATGTGCCTCTTCACTGTGTGAATACTAACTCGTTCGTTATTAGTGGAGGAATAGTATCAAGATTTTTAATAGTGGGACTTCTATTGGGTGAAGCTACTTCACTTTGGTCTATTTTTATATTTATTTTCATTTTTATACCTCTCTTTCTTTATTTTGTATTTTTTTCTTCCTTTTTGACTGAATTCATGCATCTTCCAACATCTTTCTCATCTCTTTATTCAACATTTTTCTCGTAACTATTTATCTTCTCACTACTATATCTTTTCTTCTTAATTAACCTATGTTTATGATATACTTACTATTATATTACCCTACATTATATTTAACATCCCCCAACCATTTAGATTAGATAACATGAGTACTCTCATCTTTTGAGGATCCTCCTTTAATCTGCACTCCATCCCTTAGGTGTTTGGCCCTAAAGGAATTATTTACCTTATTATATTATCCCCCATTATGTAAATAATTTATTAAGGATAAATGATACTTTATTCAAGAAATTTTTCCTTTCTCCTTTAATAAACTCAATTTTCTTAGCTTCAAAACTTGTCCAACCCTGTATAGCCTAGACAATGATGAATGAATCAAGGGTTATCTCTAACCAGTGATCAATAGCCTAAGTGATTGGTGTATTATGGTGTTATAGTGTATTAAGCTTATCTAAAATCCATTGGAGTGGTATATTTAAGTGAATATAACACCTTTTAGTTTGTTTATTTTGTCACAAAATCCATAGCCATAATAATTTTATAAAAGTGGCCCAAAATTCTTCTTTCTTCAGTTGAAAAAATGTTGCTTTTACTACTAGTAATGATTTTTGTGTTTTTTTAACTTAAGTGTGAAAAAAATTAGTGTTTCTTCTATCCACTCTTCAATTTTTGTTAGTTCGCTATTCCAGAATTCCAAAGGGTACTTTACATTAGACATTAGTCAACTAAAGTCCATATGGCACCACCATATGTTGACATAAAATTTCAAGCAATTAGTTATAGATAGGTTTATGTTAGTTAAGTTAACTTTAATTAGACTAATGTATCATTAGGATTATTATTAGGTTAATTATTTATTATTAACTTAAAAAAATTAGTGCCTATGCTTACAATGAATCATACATAGTATACAGAACTCAAGAATTTCCTACTTTAACTCCTTTCTTATATATATATATATATATACACACACACACACACACACACATTAATGTAACTACTGAATACAATAGTTTATACACTCTTTACTCTATATCATTGATATAATTATATAGGTTACTTGGATCTATAACCTTTACATAATCATCTCAATTCTTATCTATTCTTCTATCTAGTATAGTGTCATGGTATAAATATTGAGCCAAAATAATAATGGATCAATGGTCATGTTTGTGTAAAACATGCCTCTCATTTAATCCAGTCAAAATTTGTTTCCACAAAACCTTTATTACCTCAGCTCATGTTGGTATAATCCTCTAATATTGTAGCCTATCAGAGTGTTATACTATTGTGATACTAAATTCAAATATATGGTATATGTGGTTGGGTTCTCTGACTGTACTAGAATCCTACCAATAGCTACAACCATGATAAGTATTTTCCAAGTATACAAGACTGAGGTGTTATATAATTTAGATTTGGTGTCTACACATGCTTATATCTTACACAATGTACTTATTTATTATATAAGGTTAAAAAGTGGGTATAGGGTATCATATCCTTACAAAGTAAAAAATATGTTTAACAAAAAGAGAGAATGGCAAACATAAATTAGAATCCCCAAGGGCCTAATACAATGAAGTTAACTTCAACCACAAGTAAAATAAAAACTTATAAAATAGTGACTAAAATCAACATAAATTGAAACTACCCAGAAGAATAGCTGAGGTTAGTGGTGGGATTCCTCAGAATTAGAGTAAATAACTAGTTTCTTATGATATTTATTTCTCTTCTCTTTCTTCTTGGAAGATCCCCTAGTTCTCTTGCTCAGTCCCTGGGAAAAATCTTGAGACGTGATCTTCTTGTGGCTTTCTAGTGTCCTTTCCTCCAATTCTTCCTATGTTTTCTTCTCACATACCTTCTTCTCCTCTATTTCTTATTCCAACTTCCTTTTTGTACTGAGAGGTGTCACTCTAATTTCCCCCAATTCCTCAGTGGCTTTTGCCTTTCCTTTGCCTAAGCCTAACTAGATTTTAACTTCATCTAGAAATAACAGCTTCATTTTTTTATTTCCTCAACCATTTTAGTACACATTGACTATTACATGGCCAATTTTGTTTAGATCCTTTCTAGATTATGATCCAACTCTTCAACCTTGTTACTCTTGGGGATTTGTGGGATTAGACTTTTAATAGCCTTAGGCTCCTAGGACTTTCTCTTAGAACTACTTTTGGGGGTGGTTTTATTGATTTTTTCCTCCCCCTCAAATTCAAAAAATTCCTCCTCCTTCCCCCTATCAAATACCTCTTCATTGTATTCATCCAAGTCCTCCTCCTCACTAGGAACATCAATGGCTTCAATGACATGTTTCCCCCATAGGATATCCCCTTTATTCACAATTAATAGAATGAGGCCTTGGTGTATGAGGTCTGAAGAAGGGCTTGCCTTGAAATTCATGATCAAGGCTTATAGGGACTTAAGCAAGAAAAAATTTAGACTAATCCTATGCCCCTTAAAAATGATTCATCAACATAAAATGATGTGAAAACATAATTATATGCTTACCTTCTAGGGTTATCTATCTCATGATCTATAGACATATTTTAGGCCACTTCCTCGATAAATCTACTCTAGAAAACCCCTTTTATGATGTGGATATCAGTATATTAGTTTTGAAAAAAGTTTTCATCAGGTTTTCCTTCCTTTTTTGTCCTTAAATTACTTTACACCATTATAACTCATGTTTGTAATTTCACTAATTACCTCTTCAGTGATGATAATGTAGAGACCTCTCATCTTGACAACTTGATCCTCCTAGACTCTATCAAAATCTTTGGAAATGGAAGAGTCATGCCCCATAATCCTTTCCATGAAATTAATAAGGCCTCCTTTGGAAAAAAAATCTAGACTTCTAAATCTTCCTTTGCCTTAACGTTAAAAATTGGTTCAACACTATCATGGTCACCACCCATTTTTACCTTATTTTTATCTCTCAGGAGCTTACTGTGGGTGAACATTTTTCCAATTCTAAGTGTCCCATTTTTGGTAAATCAAAAATTTTAATGTTGTGTCTATTGTAATTATTCCCATGATTCATGTCGATTTCTTTTTTCTGGTAATGATTGTGCCCCTATTTGTTTTATGATTTGTCCATGATGAGATAAATCATTTTCAATTTACTTGTGATAGTCCCACATGTGGGAAAGGAGTACTCTCTTTTTCAAAAATCATTATGACATGATTTGGTAATTCATCCTCCTTTGACCAATATTGGAAGGAGGTAATGTGTACCCCTATGTTTTCCATTTTATCTACTCCCTCATTGCCTTCTCTATAGGTGTGTTTGATTGAGGAGTCCTTAAATTGAAGGAGAAATATTTTTTCATCTTCCACTTCATTATAAATGGTCCAAATGGGGTTGGTATTACCTTTTAGGAAACTAATGATGTTGATAAAATTACCTTAGACTTAGAGGAACTCAATGCCTAAGTTGACAACCAAATTTATGCCCTAAAATGTCATTAAAGATTTAGCGATATGGTTTGTTTGCATCCCCAAGGGACCCACATAAGTGGCCAGTAGTCAACCATCAACATCCTTAATAACACCCCCCCCCATCTTATCCCAAGATACCTTTTGTAGGAACATCAAAATTTATCTTAGACTAAGGGTTAGGTGGTCCTATCCATTTAACCAGAGATATATCCACCCTCTAGTTTTGAGCATGCTTTGGAACTAATGTTTTCTAAGAGTTGAGAAAGGGGACAAAGTGAGGGGGGAGGGTCCTTGAAATAAGAAGAGAATGAGGTCTAATTCTCTCTTATCATAAAAAAATCCTTTTAGAGGTAGAGGGGAGGCAGGGGGCTTATTATCAAAGATACAAGAATTTCTACACTTCCAAATTCCCTAGAATATGTGTGAAAGGGTGAGATCCCATAGAAAATATAAAGGCAAGAAAGTCCAAAGAGTTTCCATTGAAGGATAATATCATGGATAGAGTTGGGTTTAGCCCAAGAGAAGTTGAACTTCAATAGGAAGGAGTCCATAATGGTAAAATAAAAAGGGTGATCTAGGAACAAATGAGAAACTAATTCTACATTACTCTTATAGAGAACACACCTGTTAGGGATGGGGAGGCCCCCTTTATCTAGATTATCCACCATGAGGATTTTATTTTGGGTTTATAACCATAATAAGATGTTTACCTTTGGATTGATATTCTTAATCTACAGCGTTAGCCAATCCTCCATGGATTCCTTTTGATCCAAGGTAACCAAATAGCCTAATTTAAATGAAAAGACTCTAATTAAATCAACATACCAAATGAGTTTGTCTTATTTAGGGAATAACCTAATATGGGATGTTGAACTTTCAAGTTGAGGTCTAGGATAAGTTGAAAAATTGAGCATTAACTCCCTCTTTGTGAATAAGTTTCCACTTTCTTAAGTCGTTAGCTTCTTCCCAATACTCACTCACTTTTGAGCCTACTTCCTCCTTACATTCATGACTAAGAGCATCCCAATGGGATATGGAAGTAAGGGGGTGATGATACAAATAGGGATCATCCTAAAATTTTATATTATTTCCATTTGCCACATTCCACTTGCTACCTTTTTTGAGAAGGTTTTTGTAATTGAGGAGGGCTTTCTAGAAAATAGAACCATTACCCAAGCCTTCTTTAGATAGGAAGCCCTCTCCATCCCTAGACTCTAGGTACTTGGATTTTATGATCTTAGTCCATTGATTATCATCTTTTATAATTTTCTATCCTTATTTAGCCAAAATATTTTGGTTCATCTTATTTACCCTCTTTAGTCCTAGACCTCCTCTACCTTTAGGGAGGCAAGCCTTGTCCTAAGAGATGAGAGGAATTTGAACTTTTATTCATCACCCATCCAAATAAATATTTTTCATATTTATTCCAACTAGTTAGCAACTTTGCCCAGGATAGAAAAGAGTGACATGAAATATACCAAGATACTCTAAAGTTAACTTTTAAGAAGTTGGATCTTACTTTATTAAGTTAAAAATTTACCTTGACATCCAACTATTTTTTTCTAAATTTTATCAATCAATGGGTTCTAGTACTCAATTTTCATTTTTCCACTGAATATAGGCAACCCCAAGTATGAATATGGAAGATTATTAATTAAGTAGCCTAGAATCTTGGAGATTTTTCTCTATAAAATTTTAAGGGTGTTGATAAAAATAGGGTGATCTTCTATAAATTAACATATTAACCTAAAATGTCCTCATATATTTTGAGGAATTTATTGAATATGTTAGCTTTTACCACCAAAGCTTCCTCCATCATCATGGTGTCATCATCAAATTATTGATGCATGATCAGGGTGGTATTAAGGGCCATTTTAATTCTCTTTATATTCTCTATGGTCTTAGATTTTTCTATGATTCTAATCAAGGTTTTAGCCATCATTATGAAAAATATGGAGACAAAGGGTCTCCATAACATAGACCTCTACCTACTAGAAAGAAGCCTTTTTGGACTCTGTTGATGATGATCAAGAATATGGGTGTTGAAATAAAAGTTGAGATCGTACCTCTAACCACCTAACTAATACCATACTTGTCAAGAATCTTATCAAGAAAATCCTAAGAGACCTAATCGTAAGCTTTGTTCATGTCTATTTTGTGAAACATACCTTGTTTGGTTGAATTAGTCACTGAGTGAATGGCCTCATGGGTGATGATTATACCATCAGTGATTTTTCTCCTAAAAACAAAAGCACCTTATTACTTAGCTACAATTTTTTTAAGAGAATTTGTAATTTTAAGGTCAAATCTTTGGTGAAAATCTTGTAGAAAATGGAGTAGTGAATGATTGGTCTAAAGTATTTCAATTGGTTAGATCCCATTTTCTTGGGGATCAAAACCAATAAAGTGTTGTTAATGTCTTATAGAATAGTTCCAAATCAGAAGAATTCTAAAGCTATTGCAAGTACTTCCTGATGGATGATGTCTTTAAAATGTTGTAAAAAGAGGGGGAAACCATCATGTCTCAGTGTTTTATCACCCTCCATGGTGAAGATAATTATTCTAACCTCCTCAAGGGAAGGAGGGGTGATAATGTTGGTGTTGTCAGATTGGTTAATGACTCTTGGGAAAAGATACAAAACCTGAATTTCCATCTACATAACCTTGGAATAGGAGTATAAAATGAGGTCCCTAAAATATTTAATAGTCTAAATCTCCATGTCTTTTTCCTCATTTCATGCTAAACCATCCCCCCTAAATATTTTATGAATCTTACTACAATTGTGGTTGTTGGAGGTCGACTAGTGGAAAAAATTAGTGTTCACGTCTCCCTCCTTTATCCAAAGACATCTCAATTTTTACACCAATAAATTTCCTCTTTAGTTTCTAGATTGTGTAAATTGATAGGAAGTTACTTTTATTTTATTTTTAGATAAATATTGGAGCCTAATAAGTTGATATCTTCCTCTATCTTTCTTGATTCTTCCTCAATTTTATTCTTTTGGATAAAAATGTTCCCAAACAATTCTTTATTTCAGTTCTTCAATTTTTATTTAACATGCTTTAGTTTCATAGCAAGGATGTACATGTCTAATCCTATGATCAACTCTTTCCACAAATTTTTTATTTATTTTAGCAAGCTTGGGTGAAATATCCACATCTTTTTGAATCAAAAAGATATGTTCTTAATTTTTGTCATTTTCTCCCCAAGGAATAACAAAGGGTTATGGTCCAACCTGATTCTAGGCAAGGATGTAAAAGTGTTATTGTATTGAATGTCCCAATTCATTAAGACCAAAATCTTTCCAATATGAATTGGATGAGGTTATCTCCTAGTCTTTTGTTATACCAAGTGAAAGGGTTCCTTTTTAATTCCACATCCATTAGGCCAGCTTCTATATTGAATCCATTTAGATCTATCATACTATCATTAAAAGTTTGAAATCCCCATTTATTTTAAAATGGAAATAGGGGAGAGTTTAAATTTCCCACTGTAATCCATTTCTAGAGCTCTATTTTTCCATAACTCTTCCAAATCATTCCATAACTTTTTATTTTCAATTGTAGAATTAGCAGTATAGATATTTGAGAGGATCTACTCCATATTATTATTGATCTCTTTGAAGTGAACTTATATATGATTATAATATTTTATTAGGACTGATATTTTAATGAATTATGGATTTTAAAAAACCATAATCACACCCCCCCCCACAAAACCTCTTGAGTTACTACTATTTATATCTAATTTTTGCTTTTTCCTAAATGTGAAAAGAACAAACTAGTTATGAAGGGTGTGGAAGAATACCTGTTAAAGTGCATGCATTATATCCAAATTATTATTAATATATCCTCTTTGTCTTGGTAATATTATCTTTAAATAATAAAATACTAAAAGAGACTTGCTTTTTAGACAAGTAGATGGGTGGATTGCCTAGCATAAGCTAGATCCTAGAAGTGAAAGCTTTCTAAGAGGCTGTCAATCCATCTAATTTAAACACTTCATTTGATAGATATAAATGATGTAATTTCCATAAAATAACAAAAAAATAAAACTAAAAATATAAAATAACAATAAATAATTAAATTTGAAACCAATAAGTTAAATATTTTGCCAAAACTATGACTAGATAAATTAACTAGTGTTGAAAATTGATTAAGGCAAAGTGGTGGTTTTTAGTTTGGCAATTTGGTAATGGTAAATATAGTTTGGTTTATATTACAAAATAGTTAGGATATTAAATATTATAGGTATGAATGGTTTAAAATTATAAGGCAATAATTAATTGAGGAGGCAAAAAAGGAAGGAGATAAAGAGGGTGAAAATGGCAAAGGAGTAAAGAGGGTAAAGGTGGTGAAATGGAAAAGATGACAAATGGAATTAAAATGACAAAAGGTGGAAAAGGATGTCAATGGATTAATGTTTAAAATGGTGACAAAGGGAGTGAAGGTCAAGGTAGTAATAGGGAAAGAATAAAAATAAATACAAAATAAATGGGTATTACTTTCCAAGCTTGGTTGATGATGAGGTTAATGGTGTTATTGATGATGTTGTTGAAGATAAATTCCTACAACAATTTGGGTAGAGATTTATTGATTTTAATTATTTCAATCCTCCAATATGATGAGCTCCAAAATGATGACCTCCTTCAAATATCTACAACAAAATGTTAATAACCAAATACTAACTTCTAACTTAACCTTGGGTGAAGGATAAGGGGTATTTATAGAATATGTTGTGAAGACTCATGCCAAAAGACGAATAGTAGAAGTATGACGCCATTTTCTATGTGGTGGATAAATTAGTCAAAATTATGTGGGTGGGGATTCCCATTTGGGTTGGTGAGTGTCCCATTTGGGTTAAGAAGTCAAAAATAGGTGCCCTTTATCTTTCCCAAAGTACTAAAGAGGTAAGTATATTATTTTGAAGGTTAATTTCATGTGTGAAGGTAAAATACATGCTGAATAATGGTCCCTTGAGGGGAAATTTTCCATATTTTAAGGGGGTCCCTTGTGATGTTTAAATGAGGTCATCGAGCACCTTATAAAAGGGTCCCAAGTGGGGTATGATGTCCTACATCAAGCCATTTCACTTATAAGCCATGTCACTTTCCATATCACCTCCCAAATCACCTTCTATGTCACTTGACATGTCACCTTCTATGTCACTTGCCATGTCATCATGAATAGCGATAGTGGGTCCCATAGTGAATAGTATTATGTGAATAGGAGAATAGTGATATAATTAGGTTAAGAGGGGTTGGTTAAGGTTTAAGAAGTTTTAGGGGGTCCTAAGGCATTTAGTCATCAAAAACTATAAGTGTGTAGTTTTCTAGTGTCTACATTTTGCCCCTTTTTATTATGTGGCTTTGAATTAACAAGCTACAAAATAAAAAATAACTACTTGGTTAGAGGTTAGGGTGCCCTGAGCATGGGAGGAAGTGTTCCCCCTCAAACTAATATTCAATGAGGAAAGGCCAAATTGAGTGTAGGTTTGATAAGCAATTGGTGGGGAGGCACTAGGTGGTGTCAAAAGGTAGTTGGGCATGTAAAATGCCAATGGGTTCATAAAATATGTCTAAGCATAATATTCAAGATTGTGAAAAGACTAAATTTACCATCTTGGTAATAATAAGGTCGGGTTCTAGGATAAATGACAAGGTAACCAGTCCCCAACATTGGTCATAGCTAATAAGGTTAGTCTTATCAAGTCTCCTAGATAGGGTCAGTGTTTACTCAAGAATCCAAGGTAGGAAGTTCTCTTGAGAAAACAAAAATGGTATATTTGTATATGAAGTGGTGTAAATTCAAATGTACAACATGGAAAAATTAGTTTATATGGTCAAAAAGACCAAGGCAAGGTCATCACAAACTATGCAATGAGGTCTGATCAAAAATGGCTAACATCGAGGTGAACATGGGCAAGTGGGTTGGTTGGTTAGAATGGGGTGGCCAAGCTAACTCCATATGCACTAGGCAAGTGGATGTTGCCTACATAGTTCCCTAGATATAATGTCCAAAATGAACTTCAGGCCTAATGTATTTCTATTGAGGTGAAGAGTGTTGGTTAACTTGGTTACCCCAATTTGATATCATGTAGTTAGGTTTGGTTGAAGGATAATAGAGAAAGAGAAGCTCCAAAGGGTGGAAAATATGGGTATCAAATAGTTTTTTGACTAGTTTGGTAGAAATAGTGGATGAGATTACCTAAGATGTGCTATGTACCTAGGGATATGATATATTGATGTATATGGGTTGATGGAGATGCCGACATGTGGCACACATCCCCTTAGTTATATGGGTACAATATATTAGGATAATAGAGTAACTTGTGGAAGTAATACATCCATCAACCCATATACATCAATATATCATATCCCTAGGTACATAGCAAGATGTAATTAAATGATTATGTCAACTATGCAAAAGGAATCTGTAGCCATGGATAAGCAAGTTCAAGCATGAAATTTCTATCACCATTTAAAAAAGGAGAAATATACTTTACCAAGCTTCATAAAATTTGGCACTACTCAAGTTTCCATGGTGACCCGATGGGTTCTTTCATCACCATCCAAATAAGTTGACATTAGGCACATTCCACAATAATGTCATTAACAAGCTATAAAAGGGTATTATTTAAGGATTTGAGGAAGTAAAGTAGTAGAGTGGGTAAATGAGAAGTGGAAAAGATTTGAACACCTGACCCTTGAGCCATTGGGGCCCTAAAATAAGTAAGCATTGAGTTTTGAGAGAAATACATTGAGGGGCATTGGAATATGGAGCAGGGTAAATAATAAAAATATTGATTAAATGAGGGAGCAAGTTGAAGGAGGGATGAAAATAAAGGGTATAAAAGGAAAATTGAGAGGGAAAATAGAAGAACAATGTGCAAATATAGAAAGATTTGTTAGGTTTTGGAGCTAAAAGCTTCGTTGATGCAAGCAGGGAAGGAGGTTGCAGAAGGGTTGCAGAGTGTCACAGATGCGGGCGTCGGTCAGGCCAACCGACGTCGACAGGATCAAACAAGAAGGCAACTGATGTTGGTCAAAAGTCAGTCGATGTCGGCACCCCCCAGGCAAACAGGGACCGACGTCAGTCACCTGTGGTTCGGACTGCGAGTGTTTTACAGGCAGTTAGCTAACGAACCAAGTGTTTGCATGTCAAGAGCCAAATTTTAGACTAAGAGCTGCAGATCTAATTATTGTAATTAGGTGTCTAATTATTGTTTGGATGAGATATATATAATAGACTCATGGATTGTATTGTAAAGGTGTGCTAGAGAGTAAGAGAGCAATATTATAAGCTCCTTCTGTGTGTGAGGTGAGCAATGGTGTGTTCCTCCTAGTGCCACAGTACCAAGTGTGGGTGCTAGATTGGAGAATCAGCAGGGTTCTTCATGTATGTATGATCTTGGTCATCAGGTGAGCATGGATACGATAAGAGATCTACATGGTAAGTAAGATCATTGATTTGCAGGTGTATGTGTGTGCAAGGTCAAGGTTCACAGGTGTGCAGAACTAGATTGATTTGCAGGTGTGCAAGATCAGAGAGGACAGCAACACAATAGGGAGCAAAATCAGGTGGGATCTACTTGGAGTACGTTGAGTACTTGGGGAGTGCATGGAGCACTTGTGGAGTGCGTGGAGCACAGGTGTAAGGTGAACACCAACTCTATGTTTGAGTTGGGTGTTGGGACCTAAGGGAGAGAGCTTTGAGGGAAGATTTACTGTTTATGCCCTAGAGGTGTGGGAGCCCTAGAGGTGTGTAAGGAAGAAGAACTGTGGTAGCCTTCTTTGTTGTATTTCCTTCTAAAAGAGTTTTAATACAAGTTGTGTATTGTCTCTCATATCATGTGTTATTTTTGGATTCTAGTTACTTGTTGATTCTGGTTAATTCTGCATATTAAGTTGCTTGTATTTGGTAATCAATTGTGTGCTTCCGATTATATTTATCCCAACACGTGGTATCAGAGCTAAGGTTGTAGGGAGCAGGTTTTGTGTTTGGTTATAGGTCACTCTCAGGGGTTTCTGATTGAGTGGGAGTAGAGCAATGGCATATCAAAGTAAGCTAAGAATGGAGGAGTTGAAAAGCACAGATGGTCACTTACGGTCCTATGGAAAGAAAGAGCAAGTAAAAGAAAATTGTTGGTTGGTAGCAGATCAGCATGAAGGAACTGAAGATTTAGATGTTGCAGGGGTTGTTGCACAGGATGCTTTGGGAGGTTTCTTGGATAAAGTTGAATCTTGGATAATAGATTTTGTTGCCTCTTTCCATGCAGCCCCATGGAGAGGAGCTGGTGAGCCTTGCCAAAGAATTGGCAAAGGGGAAGTGAAGCTGAAATTGTAGGTTGTCAACACATGGGTGTTGAAGCAGGTCATGTAGGTCCCAGGTTTGGAGATGTGGCTAATTTCTTTAGAAAAATTGGGTGATGAGAGATGCACAAGAACTCTCACAGTGGATGCACTTTAATTAGCTGGTGGTAAGAAAATAGGTACTCTTTATCTACTTGTTTATATTACTGATTCTTCTTTTGTTGTGGAGACATGGCTTTGTAGGCTTGGTCACATGAGCAGGAAGGAGATGCATGTTCTTAAGCGAAAGACAGATATATTTGACAGGCTTAAGAATTGGAAAGCCTTGGTGTCCTTGGAGGAGATGGTGGACAGAGACCAGTGGATGGGGCTGGATACTTCTGAGCAGAGCAGGTTCGACATGGGATTGATTCAAAGGAGCTCGCAGGGAAAAAGTCATCACTCACAAGCGAACACATGTACCGACATTGGCAAGAAAATTGACATTGACAGTAGGTAAGACCGACGTCAGTCAGGAGGACCAACATCGGTAGCAGGAGGACACTGACGTCGGCAGGGTTGGTAGTCAGGACAGGTGCAGGAACCGACGTCGATTGGATGCAGACTGTGTGGTGACCGAGGTCGGTCACTGTAATAGATTTTGGGTGGATAGCAAGTTGTCAAGGAGTCTCAAACGCCCATATGGAGGACTGAAGGTGGTAAGTAAGCCTCAAATTTGTTGTTCCTCTTCTTTATGCTAGTTGTTGATTGCAGAGCAAGAAGGATCCAGGAAACAGTGGGAGCATGGCAGGAGTAGAATGCAAAACCAAGCGAAGATTTGGTAGGGTTGCCAGCAGGTATGAAAGCATAGAGATGAATGGATACCTTAGTTGAAGAATAGAGAGAATGAACAAGTGAGACGGAAGACCAAGTGATATGGTCTTGAGGAAGCTGCAGGACAGTGGTACAGGGTTTGACAGGTGGAGGATGAAGCATGGCTTCAAGCAACATCAGGGTAACTACTGTGGTTTGTCTTACCAAGGGGATGGTGATTGCAACATCATTCTATTGCTTTATGTGGATGGTATGCTAGCTAGCAGGTTTGTACATATAGGGTTTTGTTGAGCTAAGGGTAAGATTAGTTCAGTGGTTTACTATGAAGAATTTAGAGCAGCAAAATTCTTTGGCATGGGAGACATGGAGGATCATAGGTTGATTTTGTCTCCAGTGGGAGCTAATGTGAATCAGGTGTTGGTGAGGTTCATTACGCAGGATGCAGAGCTGGAGCACACTAAGGGCTGGACAATTCAGTGTCCGAAATCACATGAGGTCTTACATAGACCTGAGTTTGCCCAAGCAGTGGGTGTTGTCAGAGAGTTAGGAGCTGATTCAGGGAAGTGAGTTCTTAGGGACTTGAGAGGGACCAGCAGCAGGGTTTCATGCTATTCAGGGTCAGGACTTCACTACATGGGTTTGTAGGTTCGAATGTGGCAGGGTATTCGGATGACAGGAGGTACACTACAGGTTGTGTGGTGGGTTGTCTTTAAGATTGATCTTGAAGAGGGATACAAGCCAAGAAATAGATTAGATGGGGTACAGGTACAGGTACAGTGCAGTTGTTTATCTCCAAGTGGGAGATTGTTAGGTTGTGGAGCTAAAAGCTTCACTAATGCAAGTAGGGAAGGAGGTTGCAGAAGGGTTGTGGAGTGTCACAGACGCCGACGTCGATCAGGCCAACCGACATCGGCAGGATTAGACAAGAAGGCAACTGACGTCGGTAAGAAGTCGACTGGCGTTGGCACCCCCCAGGCAAATAGGGACCGACGTCGGTCACCTGTGGTTCAGACTGTGAGTGTTTTACTGGGAGTTAGCTAACGAACCAAGTGTTTGCATGTCAAGAGCCAAATTTTAGACTAAGAGCTGCGGATCTAATTATTGTAATTAGGTGTCTAATTATTGTTTGGATGAGATCTATATAATAGACTCATGGATTGTATTGTAAAGGTGTGCTAGAGAGTAAGAGAGCAATATTATAAGCTCCTTCTGTGTGTGAGGTGAGCAATGGTGTGTCCCTCCTAGTGCCACAGTACTAAGTGTGGGTGCTGGATTGGAGAATCAGCAGGGTTCTTCATGTATGTATGATCTTGGTCATCAGGTGAGCATGGCTACGATAGGAGATCTACATGGTAAGTAAGATCATTGATTTGTAGGTGTATGTCTGTGCAAGGTCAAGGTTCACAGGTGTGCAGAACCAGATTGATTTACAGGTGTGCAAGATCAGAGAGGATAGCAACACAACAGGGAGCAAAATCAGGTGGGATCTACTTGGAGTACATTGAGTACTTGGGGAGTGTGTGGAGCACTTGTGGAGTGCGTGGAGCACAGGTGTAAGGTGAACACCGACTCTATGTTTGAGTTGGGTGTTGGGACCTAAGGGAGAGAGCTTTGAGGGAAGATTTATTGTTTATGCCCTAGAGGTGTGGGAGCCCTAGAGGTGTGTAAGGAAGAACTGTGGCAGCCTTCTTTGTTGTATTTCCTTTTGAAAGAGTTTTAATACAAGTTGTGTATTGTCTCTCATATCATGTGTTATTTCTGGATTCTAGTTACTTGTTGATTCTGGTTTATTCCACATATTAAGTTGCTTGTATTTGGTAATCAATTGTGTGCTTCCGGTTATATTTATCCCAACAAGATTGGGGAGTTCAAAAGGAATGGGGTGTGAAATAGGTCTAAAAGACACCAAAGAGAAAATTATTTTATGGAAGAGGTGACTCCTAGGAGAGGTTACTAGGTGAAATGTGATGAAAGAGTACGGTTATTTCAAGGCATAAGAAGATGTAGTCTAAGAAGGGAAAATCAAGGGAAATTATTGGTGGGAAGGTAGGGCATGTGAGAGGGTGTAGCTATCATCCCCTTATGGGTATCCCAAATCTTCCATTTGAAGGTGGTTTTAGTTTTAATTCTAACATTTTCAAAGGTAAGAGTAAAAGGGGTTTAAAATAGGCAAGACTAGAGGGGTTGGGGAAGGAATCTTCATCCCAATGGCTTAGTGGTGCTCAAGCTTGCTGGTTAGTCATATGATCTTGTGGTCCTGACTAATTGTGTCATAAAGCCATAAGATTGGTATATATCTCATAGTAAACCAAATTTGAGTGGAAGACCTTTAAGGTTGTAGCATGCTCAAAATGGGTAGAGGGTTTAAAAGGGATAAAAGTGATAGGTAGGGTGAATGGAGTAGCTAGAGAGGGACAAAAAAGAGGGTCTAAGATCCATACACAAAGGCATTAAAGGAAGAAATGGATGTACCTAAAGTAACGAACTTGACTAGATTTTGTGCATTAAGGCAAGGGTATGGAGGACATAAAGAAGTAGATAAGGAGATGTACTTAGAATCAGTACAAATAGTGACCACACTCTAATGAGTGATAAGGTGGAGTGTTAGTGGGAGAGAATAAAGGATTTTCAACAAGGGATGAGGTGAAGGTAGACCAGGAGATGGATGAAGAAATAAGTAGAGAAAACAACAAGGTCACAGATAAAGATGAAGGTGGAGAAGGATGTAAGGATCCAAGCATGGTCATATAGGAGGAAAAATAAGGTTGAGAAGAACAAAGAATGTCCTCAAGGGAGATTAAAAAAATGAAATCAAATAAAGAAAAGAAAATAAAAATAAAAGGTGGAAGATGGAAGATGGGGGGTGAGGGATGCACTAAAGAATGATAGATTAGAGAATTGAAAAATATGGGGGAAGAAGTGTAATAATTTCAAAGGGTAAGGGGAGGATGAGAAATATGGGAGGCCACGAAGGGTTTGAAAATAAGTCTTAAAATAAACCAAGGAGAAAATAGTTTAGTGATGAAAATGAAAAACAAGGCAATAAATGGAAGAAATGAAACAAGAGGAAAAAGGAATGAAATGAGGACACAAAAGGGATGATAGGAGAGTGAATAAGCAAGTGGTATCTTGACCAAGGAAGCATGGATGATGATAGGTAAGGAGAGTAACAATGAATCAAAGCATACGGTGGTTTTGGGGATGATATTGGGATGGAAAATAGGAAAGGGGTTAAGAAAAATAAGGGGAAGCAAAGGATGGGTGGGTAAGAAGGTGAAGAGAAAAGGTAGGCATCAATCAACTTGTTAGAATAGATTGATAAGTTGAAGGGGTGATTAGAAGAGATTTTCAAGCCAAAAAGTGGTGAGGTGGTGAAGAAATAGGGGAACATAGTGAAAGGGCATGAGATGAAAATAAGGGATGAAGATTAGGGATGGTAAGAAGAAAAAGAAATAATTGAATCATGGATACAAAGAATGGATACTCACACATATGCAAAAGATATGTTAGTACCAAGGTGGAAAGAGGAAAAGGGTAATACAAAGGGCAAAAGGAATGATGAGATAAAAAGAAAAAGATAATTATGGAAGGTGTCTCAAAGGATAAAGGCCTAATTATAAGCTAGTTGTGGAGGAAAAAAAGGAAGAAAAAAAGGATTAAAGGATGGGGAAAAAAATCAAACAAGAAGAATGGAAAATGGGTATGGTGGGAAGAATGGAAAAAGGGTAAAGAGTGGTGGTATACGTAAAGAAAAAGTGTAGCAACAGAGGAAACAAAAGGCTTGCAAAATGCATAGTATGATGTGAAATTGGTGAGGAAAAGATAGTGATAAAGAGGGTACAACAAATAGTCAAGGGTGAGGGGAGATGATGATGATGGAGAAAGAAGTTGAAGGGGATAAAAGGCAAAGTTGGTAATAAGGTGAAAGAGATTCAGAATTTGAAAAAGGTGGGTGGGGAAGCAAGCTGCGAAGCATGCATGATGAAAGATGATGGGGATGCCAATGAAGCAAAGTAGGTTGTGGTTTTATGGGGGATAAAATGGGTCAATGAGGAAGGCATCAACCCTTGTCTTAAAAGATATTTACAAGCTGGAAAAGTGGTTAAAATAAATTGGCAAGTTGGAGGGATGTAGGTGGAAAGGAGATAGATAGAGAAGTGGAAGACAAGAGATTAGGTGAGAAGGGAAAATAAAGTAAAGGATGTGGCTGAGCTGACCTCAATAACTGAGCACTACCTACATAGTCCAAAAAGACCTTAGGACAATGTAATTCTCCCAAAAATAAGGGAAAAAATTAGGAGGAATTATTAGATGGTGTTAAAACATAAGGATGATTAAGAAAGAATTAAAAGCTTCCTTGATGTAGGATGCCTTAAGCAAGAGAGCATTGTTAATGATGGAAATGAGTGAGAAGAAAAAGGGGATGTGAATTAGTCGATAGTAGTCGAGCTAACCGTAGAAGTGAATTAGTGCCTACATAGTCTATGGACATCGGGCCAATGTAGTTCAATAAGGTTTGGGTGAGTGGTGTTCAAATTAGCTACCCTAATTTGATGGACCACATGGGTTGGTTTGGGCTGATGGAGAAGGTTTTATAAAATAGTAGTTTTGGGTTTTGGTGAAGGTGATGGTGAAAGTGTATGGTTTATATTATGGAATAGTTACCATAATGATCCCATATTTAGTAAGATGAGAGATATGGATGGGTAAAGTAGGATAAATAAGAAGGGAACATAATGTTAAGCACCATAAATAACCTTCAATGGAGCTAATCTAAAGGATAGGTGTCATTTTAAGAAGGTTGCATCTCAAATTGCGTAAGGGTATAAGTATAGTTTTGGCCTCTATCACTATGAGCTAAGTTTTAGGAGGTGGGTGTCTATCAAGATCTACATAGTCATGTTAGCAAAAGGTCATCATCATTACAAGCCAAGTTTTAAGGGCAATAGTAAAGTGATGACCTACAAAGAATTTCTTTAATGGCTAAGTAGATTATATGAGTTAGACAATGGGCATCATGGTGAGCGATAGAAGATGGACTATGCCTAACCCAAGAGTTACAAGGGTAGGCTAGATGAAAGGTGGCCATGTTTACATCCTTTATCCTAGTTCCTTATAACAGATGACTTGGGGCTCCACTTAGAAGAGGCTCTTATAGCAAAGAGCTACATGGTCTAGGATATTGGTTATACAATTGGATCAGATAGCAATCATTCCCTGGCTATGGGTGAACTTTCAGCTAGCATAAAAGAAAGGATAGCCATGTTCAAGTAGGCATTGCTAATAGTTAGGTTCGAAAATTCCAAGCTTGTGGTAATGGGCTGGTAGTAATAGGAGGGTAGAGGAGATAGGAAGGTGAATGTATTATTATGAATTCATAGTGGCTTACCTCTAATGGAAGAGTTTCTATAGTGGCAAGGATTTGGGAGTTACCACCACCAGTAATAGTGGTAGTTTCGAAGGCGTGATTATTTTAATGGCCCATGGTTGGAAGCCAATTTATATCAATCAGGCTAAAGGTTACAATGATGCAAATGACCACCAAGCCTACAATAGTCATAAGATGACAAAGCAAGGAAAGACATTAGATGTGAATCAGATGATAAGGGCAACAAAAAGATATCATGATGGTGAATAATGGCTTTATCGAGATGACCAATCATATCGAGGGTGATGTGTCCATGTGACAAGGTAGGTAGACATGACCATTTCAAGTGGAAAGACTATTTAAGGGAATCAATGACATCATATGACCTTCTTGATCAGTGGAATGGAGAATCAGGTCAGTGAGGAAGAATGGGTAGGTATTCTATTTAAAGAATCATGATAAGGACCAGGACCAAGATTAGATCATGCCCTTCATATGAGCACATCTACCTTCACACAATTACCATTCAAATTTCCATTGAAAATGATGGTGCATATCCCTCCACACACTAATACTACCATATTCAACCATATTCATCATCAACAACAACAATAATAATAAATAGGAGTGCCATCCCCTCATCCTGCATTACAACACTCTCACCTTGTACCCAATCTATCTAACCATGGTATACTTGAGGACTTTTTTTTTGGAATGTGCAAACTTTATTAAATAAATGATGCCTTATTCGTAAATAATTCCTAGGAGTAATCAAGTAAAATTATGGTTGAACACAAATCCAAAGTCACTAGCTAATCAATTTAATGCTTAGGTAGGAAAATAATGTATGCATGTGTTTTAGGCAATGTGTAATCTAATGACTATGTATGTGTCATGCGACTCTTCACACCCTAAATAAAATAATGCATAGTCTGATGTAAATATGTACAAAATGTGTTAGATGTCACTAGTTGGATGTTATGGTTATGGTTATGGTTATGATTGGTATGGTTATGGTTATTATAATCTCATTTAATGTAAAAGGAATGATTATTGTTGTTGTAATGTTGGATGGTAAAAGTTGTGGTGAAAACATCAACCAAGCACATTAAGATAAGAATAAGGCTTGATGCTTTGTTTTTGACAAGGAATAAGAATAGAACTGAAGTAAGATTGGCTTAATGAATATAATCCCTTCAAATGTTGTGCGTGAGTGGTCATTTGTTGATAAATATGGTTTCTTGATCATAGGGTGTCAAGTAACTCTAAATCCCTTAATTTGTAGATAGTCTAAAGGGAAGATGGGTGATAGGTGGTGTGAAGGGTAATGGGTGATATGTATGATAACCTCATGTGAATTAATTTTCCCCTTCTATATGTGACCTAAGAATGGTAATAGACAAGTTCATGTCATATGTTAGATGTAGACTAATCAATGTGGGAAGTCTAAGTGTGAAAGCCAATTGTGGCTTCTAACTTATTATGTTGCTTGAGAGCTGATTATGGCTTTAGAATTTGTTTTGATAGTAGTTTTTTTGCTTCATTTATATATATGAGAAGCTAATCGATGTCAGAAGCTTCTAAAAAATTGCTCTGCTTTTGACAAAGTGAACTTAGCCATTCTTCAAGGGAGTAGTCTAAGCTTACTGGCTTTGTTTAATGATCTTGATAGTTGTCCTTCAAGGGAGCAGTCTACAATGCTTAAGATATTGACCCAAGTAATTGTTATAAGATGAAATGTGTTTAGACATGCACCAATCTAATTAGGTTAAGAGGTTTACCTTTATGAAGGAAAAACTTTACATAATAAGGTCAATGATATGTGAAAGGGTGTGGTTTTGAGAGATAATGACCATGGGATTCCATCTTGTTAGAGACAAAAAGTATCCATGAGAACCATGCTATGGGTAGAGTTGTGGTACCCATATTTACGATTAGGCCATGACTGTGATGGTTAGTCACATGGTTCTATGTTGTAATAAATTGTCTTCTAAAGGAGAAGAGAAAGATGGGTGAAGGTTGAAACCTCATAATCAAGGGATGAACTTAAGTTAGACAAAAAGAGTGATCTTGATCCTTCCTTAACATAAAAATAGACATAAATGTAAAGCATTGAGAGGCTCAGGTTCTATTTTGCCTTTGAGAGAGGATAAATGATAATCTCATGATCCATACTTATGGTTAATGATGTAGGGTCCAAGCCAATTGAAAGTAAACTTGCCTCATTTACTTTTCTCCATGTTAGTTACATGTTGCTTTTATTTTAAGATGAGGTCTCTAATGTTGAATTCCCATTGTTTAAGGTACTTTTCATAACTGCATTTGATATTATCTTGATATATATGGAGGTGAGTAAGGGACGCTAAATTATGCTCATTAAGTATCTCAAGTTAAGTTAAATGGTGTTGATGAAAATCTTCTTCAAAAATGAGTTCTTGCAAAGATATGTGAAGAGAGGGGATTTGGACTTAGAGGGGCAAGATTGATTCTACTCCAAAGACTAAAGAGAAAAGGGTAGCACCTGTAGAGGTTTGAATTATAGTATGATAGGCCCATAAAGTGAATGGGATGTGCAAGTGCCAATCCTGACCTAAAGCACTGAATACTTTGGTTAGCATTTTGTTAAGGATTTTATTAGAGGCTTCTGCTTTTCCATTTTCTTTTGGATGGTAAGGTGAGGAAAAGATAAAATCAATGCCAAATGCATCACATAGCCCTTAGACCTACTTTTTTTTGAAAGATTTGCCATTATCACGGATGATCTTATGAGGAATACCAAAGTGGTAGATGATATGATGGTTGATAAAGTTGACAATCTTCTCCACTTTGGTCAAGATAAGAAGGATAGCTTCTACCCACTTGGTGAAATATTTGGTGGTTATGATTATGGATTTATGCCACTATAAAGAATGGTGGTTAATTTCCCTAATGAGATCAAGCCCCCATTGAAGAAAGGCCAAAATTCCTTAGATACCTGAAGGCTATTAGCTAGTGCATGATGTAAATTAGCATCCTATTGCCATTTAACACACTTTTTTATATAATCATAATAGTCTTGGTTGAGGGTGGGCCAATAGTAGCCAATGTGAAGGATATATTTAGTGACTACTAGGCCACTAAAGTGTCCCCCATACATCCCATCATGTATTTCCTTGATGGCATGGGAAGCTTCATGGCTACGTAGGCAATGAAGGAGACTGTCAAAACCATGTTTGTATAGGATTCCCCCTATTATGGTGTAACAAGATGTACTCTGAACAAATTTTCTGTGAGCATTCCTAGAGAGGTTGGGAGGAATGATGCCTAGGTTGAGGTAGTTGAAAGTTTGGTCATACCAAACATCAGATGGGGATTCCTCCATATTAAAAAAGGTAGGGAGGTCGGATTGGTTATAAGAGGGTGTGGTAAAATGATGAATGGTGACAAATATTTTGGAATTAGAAGGCTAATAAGGGATATGGGAAGTAAGACAAGCCATTATATCAATGAATTTATTGGTAGATTGGGAAATAGATTAGACCAGGTAATGTTTGAATGATGTTAAGAGTTTGTCAAATAAAAGTTTATATTTTTGCAAGACATTATTCTTATATTGATAAGATCTATTTACCTGGTTGACCACAAGCTGGGAATCACCAAAGATATGGATTGTCTTAATTCCTAAAGTTAGAGAAATTTAGAAACCTATCACTAGGGCTTCATACTCAGACATATTATTAGTGCATTCAAAGTCAAGTTTGAAGGAGAGAGGAAGGGGTTCACCATCGAGAGGAATGAGAATAACTCCAGCACCCCCTCTTTGTTGGCACTTTGAGCCATCAAAGAGCATGGTCATTTGGTAGGTTATGCCATCTTCTTAAAAAAGAGTTGTGATAGACTCATCCAAAAAGGTAAGAAGAGGTGGTTGGTTATTTGATAAAGGAGCTTAAACCAATTGGTCAGTAATGACCTAACCTTTAATCAACTCTGCTAGAGGAATTCAAGGTTTAATTAAACTAGGAGCATGAGCCACATAGCCATGCACTAATTTTGGTATGGTTTAGAGTACATGTACTTGAGTGGGTTGATATTAGTTATGACATAGGTTTTATGGTTAAGAAGGTAGTGGTGGAGTTTGGTAACCACAAAGGTCAATGCTAAGCAGAGTTTTTTGGTATGTGTATATCGAGTCTCATATTCTAAAAACATGCAACTAATGTAGTATACATCTTACTCTTTATGTTGTTCATATATAGGTAAAAGGGGTGGTCATCCTTAGGAGGGGTGAGGATCGGTGGTGACAAAAGGTACTATTTGAGTGAATCAAAGGCCTCTTGACAATCATTATTCCACTTGAAAGAGGCATCCTTCTTCAAAAGGTGATGGAAAGGTTAACACTAGTATGAGAGTTGGGAAATGAAATGGCAAATGGATTGAAGTTTTCCCTGAAGGCTATAGAGATACTTAAGGTTGGTTGGAGGAGGCATGTCCAAAATTGATTTGACTTTAGCAGGATCTACTTTGATTCCATGAAGAGAGACAATAAAGCCAAGAAGATTTCCTGAAAGGACCCTAAAAATGCATTCCTTGGGATTAATTAAAACATAATAACAAATGAGACATTAAAATATGATTGTAAAAATAGTCAAGTGATCTTTTTAGAGTTTGGATTTCCCAATAAATTCATCCACATAGTATTTTATGATCTTATGGATGATATCATGGAAGATATAAGTCATGGCACATTGGTAGGTTGTACCATCATTTTTTAACCTAAAATGCATGACTCTATAGAAGAAAGTTCCCCAAGGGGTAGTAAAGGTAGTTTTATGTTGATCTTCAGGAGCAATCAAGATCTGATTATAACTCGAAAACCCATCCATGAGAGATAATATCTCATGATTGGCTATAATATCAACAAGTTGGTTAATGCTAGGTAGAGGGAAGTCATCCTTGGGATAGGTGAGGTTAAGGTCATGAAATTACACATAAATGCATAGAACCCTAATGGTTTTGGTGATAGGGATGATATTTGAGACCTATTAAGGGTATTCAATAGGTTAAATGAAGTTTATGGATAGGAGATGTTGAAGCCCCTCTTTGATGAGAAACGTTATGTGAGGATACATGCATCAAAGCTTCTATTTGATAGGTTTGGCATCATGATGAATGACTATGTTATGGTTAGCGATGGTAGGTTCAATCTTGGGCATATCACTTTAAGACCAAGTGAATGTTATTCTATGATCTTGGAAGAAAGATGATAAATCTTGAAGTTCCTCAATATTCAATGATTGGCCCGATTTGACAATATAGGGGTTATTCATAGTGCCTAAGTTGATATCAGTGGTAGATTTATTTGACATGGTAGAGGTCTCAAGAGGAATGGATTTGTGGATAGAATAATTCCTTGTATCGAGGTAAGTAAGAATGGAATCATCGTCTTGATGTTGGATGGTGTGGATGGTAGGAGAATCATTTTCTACCATTTTAGGATGTACAAGTGGAAGGACTTTGGTTTGGCCACTCTTTTGGTAGATGAGAGGACCTAAACTTATAGTATTGATCCCAAAAAAAATTTATGAGGGATGGTATAAGGATCTTTAGGTGGAGAAAGTGGTTGGGTTGGCAAGGATGGGATATCTTCCTCCATGGTGTCAATGGGTTTAGGTAAATTGGTAGATTCTTTAGTTGGTTCATACGCAAGGCCAAATGACTCATGAGGTTATAAAGTTTTGATATTGGGTAACTCATGAGGCCCTTTTTCATAGAGACCAAGGCTAAATCCTTTCCAATCAAACCTATGGAGATATAATTTAGTGAACTCTAGTTTGCTAAGATAGGAAAAGTTAGAGGTAAATGATTGGATGGATGAAGTAGTGGTAGGGGTTGGAAGTGATCGATCAAGTCCCCCATAAATGAAATTTGTTTGATGGTTAGGAAGCCCAAAGGGGATGATGGTCCCAATTTTGGGATCATAAGAAGGGTCATGTCTCAAGTTCCCATATTCTTCGGGAGTAGGGAAGACACTAAGGTTAAGATTTTATACTCCTCGAAGGAAAGATGTTAGAATGTGGTTATCACAGGGTCTTCTATAGGAATTTGGGAAGAGGAGATAGATGAGCTAGTGGAATCTTTATCGATGTAAGGTGTGGAAATGCTATGGGTTTTGGTTGGTGAGGTTATGTTGCTAGTAGATGGTCATGAGGTGGATGAAAGAGGAAGAAGGACATCATTGGGCTGATATGTCATATTACAAGATGTAAAAGGACTAAAGTTGGCTTGGATAGTCACAACTTGCCCTTCATATTCAAACTTGACACATCGATGTAAGGTGGAAGGGACACAACTCATAGCATGAATCCAAGAGCATCCAAGTAAAATGTTGTATTAGAACTCTCCTATGACATAAAAGAGTTCAAGAATAATATGAGGCCCTACACAGATGTAGAGGACAATTGTGCCCAAGGTGGTATCTATAATATCATTGAAAGAATGAAGGAATATTGAGATTTTATACATGATGTTTTCAAGTAACTACAGATGGTCATAATCATGGGAGGAGATAACATTTATGCTAGCTCCCCCATCAATCATCACTCTTTTCATGTATGTTTGATTGATGTATGTTGTAAAGAAGAGGGGGGATCGAAATCTTTTGATTGAACAGAAGGTATTTCTAAATTCTTAAAGGTGACAAGGTTGGAAGTTTGAAGGGTACCAATAAAAGTGGCTAGAGTTTGAGGATCATCAGGTTGGACCTCGATGGATTGTAAAGCCTCTATGAGTGTTTGACGGTGATGGGGAGAGGTAGATACTAACTCATATAAGCTCATCTTTACTAGAGTTTGGTAAAGCCATTTGAGGATAGCCTTTTAAATAGATATTGCATATGGATTAGGGTATGGAGAGTTAGATGGGGAGTCACATAAGATAGATACCTTAGGTTTATTTGCAGATGAAGAAGGTTGGGTATTATTTTCTTGGGAGTTCAAAGAGGGGTAAGTCTAAGGGATGGATGTCTTATCCTTCCGTTTATCCTTCTATTAGGCATGATATCAAGTAACCATGTGAATAGTATGGATAAGGGGGTTTAATAGATTGGGTGGTTATTTTGGTTCCTCATATTTACCTTTGGGTGAGATTGAAGATTGGATGGCTTGAGTTTGTGGTTAGATTGGCAATGGGGATGAAGGAGTTTTGTTTGATAACAGATCATCATCTTCATACAAGTTATGAACAAGCACTTGGAGAGCTTTACAATTCTTGGTGTCATGCCTTTGTGCCCTATGGTATGCACATATCAAGTTATCATTGAACCAATAGGGTTTGGTATGTGATGGGTCAAAGGGCTTGATGGGTGATAAGCTTAAGGAAGAAGTTTGTAGTAACCACTGGAGGATGCTCAAGTAAGATTTACCTAAAGGTGGCAAAGGTTTAGCAGTTTTTGTTTTTGGTGTTGAAGTAGAAGGTTATGGGGACATGGGTTTGGTGATAGGTGTATTGGGTAAAGTGGTATGCTTAGTTGATGATCTTGGTTTGAGCAAGATGTTCAATGAGCTAAAGGTAGAGGATGGTAAGGTAGGTAACTTAGGAATTATTGGTGTAGTGGGAAAATGTGTCTTTGAAATCAAGTATGAAGGTGTGACCAAAAAAGGTGGTGGGGTTTTGGTTAAAATGATGGACTTCGTGTTCAAGGTAGAGGGATGAGGACCCAAAATGGAGGGCAAGGTTGAGGGAGGTAAAATTTAGGGTTTTAGGCCTTTTGGTAGTTTTACCTTCTTGTTTGTTTTAATTGTTGGTTTTGGACGTTATTTGGTTACTTTAGTCATTTTTTGAGGGTTGATTGATTTGGAGGAGGTTTTAGTTGGTTGTGTGGAGGTTTTGCTTGGTTTAGAAGGGCTATGTTAGTCTGCCAAAGGAGGCATTATAAGTTCTAGTTTGGTCTCCTTGCCTTTGTCTTGGCCTTTGATAAAGGGATTAAAAATTAGAGGTTGGGTGGATGGTTCTATGATAGGGGAGCTAGGTGTGGTATGTTTCAATGGGGTATGGGTACAGTAACTACCTTTATTTAGGTGTTCAACAGAATAGAGGGTAGTCTTTTTTCTTTCATTAGGGGAATAGGGAAAGAGGCAGTTGAGGTAACATTTCCTTCATAAATGGGTTCATTAGTAACCACATTAATAGTATGTGCTTTATGAGATGATTTGGGTTTACTTTCATGATGAGGGGTAGAAATAACATGATTAGGGAAAGTCTTGTGGAATATGTTGAGGGCTTGGTTTGGTGGTGCATTAGGATTATCCAATGTAAGTTCCCCCTTGTCAATGAAGGATTGGAGAAGATATCTAAAGGTGTTGCATTTATTTATTTCATGTCCTATGACTTGGTGAAAAGTGTAATAGTCATTCTCATTGTACCAACCAAGCACAGGGTGAGAAGCATAAAACTATTGGGGTGGTTTAATTGGTAGAAGTTGGATGATATTGGCTTTAATTAACTTTTCCAAAATGGAAGGATAAGGATCCCCAAGTGGATTTAATTTATTATTATTGTTCTAAGTTTGATTCCTTTGGTTTCAGTTTGAATAATTAGGGGAGTCAAAGGTTTGTTTCCTCATGTTCTATTGGTTGGTAAATGGTGATGACGAGGATTTGAGGACAATGGCATTGATGGTTTCCTTATTTTTAGTGTTGGGGTTGGTTTGGTTGTGTGGTTTAGAAGAAGAGGGCTCATTAGGTTTGTAAGTTGGGTTCTTGTTCTTTAACTTTAATCTTCCCTCATCAATGGCTCTATTCTCTAGTTTTTGAAATGGCAAAGATGGCAAATGGAATTAAAATGATCAAAGGTGTGAAAGTATATCAATGGATTAAGGTGGAAAATGGTGAAAAAAGGAGTGAAGGTCAAGGTAACAACAAGGGAAGAGTAAAAGAAAATACAAAATAAATGGGCATTACATTCCAAGCTTTGTTGATGATGAAGTTGATAGTGTTGTTAATGATGTTGTTGAAGATAAATTCCTACAGCAATTCAGGTAGAGCTTTGTTACTTTGAATTCTTTCAATCCTCGAAGATAATGACCTCCTTCAAACACCTACAACAAGATGTTAATAACCAAACACTAACTTCCAACTTAACCTTGGGTGAAAGAGAGGGGCGTATTTATAGCATATATTGTGAAGAGTCATGCCAAAAGAGGAATAGTAGAAGTATGGTACATTTTCTATGTGGTGGATGAATTAGTCAAAATGAGGTGGGCAGGGATTCCCATTTGGGTTGGTGAGTGTCCCACTTAGGTTAAGAATTCAAAAATGGGTACCCTTTGTCTTTCCTAAAGTACTAAATAGGTAGGTATCTTATTTTGAAGGTTAATTTCATGTGTGAAAGTAAAATACATGTTGAATAATGGTCCTTTGAGGGTAAATTTTCCATATTTCAAGAGGGGGATTGTGATATTTTGTTAAGGTGTGGAGCCTAAAAGCTTCACATATGAGCGCATTACTAAAGTTGCAGGTTTACACAGTCACCGGCGTCGGTCAGGAGCGACCGACGTCAGTCAGGTGCAGTTGAAGAGACACCGGCATCGGCAGAGGATCGATCGACGTCGGTCACAGGCAAGCAGGCAGGAACCGGCGTCAGTTACCTGTGCGTCTAGAATGCTATTTTCGAGGACAGAAGCGAGTGTTTGCATGATGAGTTTAAGTCTTAGTCTTAAGTTCGCGTTTCTATTTTTAGTAAGATTGTTTTTAGAGCCCTTGTTCAAGAGGCTTAACTGTTGGTTGTAAGTGCATGCTCAAATTTCCTAATTCTATATGTAGAATTAGATCTTCTTAGCTTAGTGTGATTATTGTAGTAGTTCATTGTATGTGAATGTTGAAGAACACTACAGAGTTGTATCAATCCAGGTTGTTGGAGTTGATTATACTTGAGAGAGAGATCTCTTAAGGGATAGAGATCTAGAGAGAGATCTTGTGCATCTGAGAGAGGTGTGGAAGAAAGAAGTTTCTTCAATTGTATTCCTTTTGTAAAGAGTTTAATACAAGTTTTTAGGGTGGTTTCTTGTATCTCTTGTTCTTTGCTATTATCTGATTCTAGTTACTTATATATCTAATTTAATTCCGTGGTTTATTGCTTGCATAAGTGTAATCATATTGTTGGTTGATCCCCAACAAGTGGTATCAGAGCCTTGGTTGTAGGTTTAGAGTTTGATATCCAATAATTGGTATCAAAGCTCAGGTTCACTAACAGGCGGTTCAGATCTGTGTAGTGTGTATTGATTACAGGTTGCTCATAGGGGTTTCTGTAGGGATTTCTGTTTGAGTGGGAGAAGCAATGGCAGATGAAAGTAAACTGAGAATGGAGAAGTTCAATGGCAAAAACTATCAACATTGGAGAATGCAGATAGAGGACTATCTGTATCATAAGGATCTATACTTACCGTTAGGTGGGATTGCAAAGAAGCCCACAGACATGGAGGATGAAGAATGGGAAGTTCTTGACAGAAAGGCTCTAGGGTCTATAAGACTGAGTCTAGCATCTACTGTGATATCTAATTTATCACAGGCAAAAACAATGGTAGAGTTGATGACTACTCTAGCAAATTTGTACAAAAAACCCTCAACTTCTAATAAGGTATATCTTATGAAGCAGCTATTCAATTTGCATATGTAGGAAGGTGGATCTGTATCTAATCACCTGAATGATTTCCATGGTATTGTAAATCAATTAAGTTCAGTCAAAATTGTATTTGATGATGAAATAAAAGCTCTTTTAATATTAGGTTATTTGCCTGAAAGCTGGCATAGTTTAGTAATGGCAGTTAGCAATACTGCATCTGCATCAAATATTTTAAAAGTAGAGGATGTTGTTAATGTTATCTTGAATGAGGAAATTCACAAGAAAAGCACAGAAGAGACATCTGGGAATGCTTTAAGTTTTGAGAGCAGGGGAAGGCAAAAAGAGAAGAACAAGAAAGGGAGATCAAGATCCAAGTCTAAGGGGAAAGGCAAATCTAAATCCAGAAATGGCAGAAGGCCACAATGCTAGAATTGTGGAAAGATGGGGCACATAAGTAGAGATTGCTGGTCAAAGCCTAAGGAGGACAACTAGCACGAAGGAAAAGAAGAAGCAAAGGTTGCAGGTATTGCACAAGATGCTTTAATATTCTCTTTGCACAATAATATAGAATCTTGGGTGTTAGATTCTGGTGCATCTTTTCATGCTACCCCTAACAGGGAATATTTTTGTGACTATATCCATAGAGATTTTGGAATAGTATATCTAGGGGATGATGAACCCTGTAAAATTATTGGCAAAGGTAAAGTGCAGCTGAAAATGCAGAATGGCAACACATGGGTGTTGAGAGAAGTTATGCATGTTCCTAGCTTGAAGAGAAATTTGATTTCTGCAGGAAAGTTAGGGGATGAGGGTTGTACAGTAACTCTCACAGTAGAATCTTGGAAGGTGACCAAGGGTGCACTTGTTATGGCCAGAGGTAAGAGAGTAGGTACTCTCTATTTGTGTAATTGTGTTACTAACAATTCTCCTTCTGTATTATCTACTTCAGATGTGGATGCAAAATTGTGGCACTCAAGGCTTGGCCACATGAGCGAGAAGGGGATGTCAATTCTTAAGTCTAAAGGTAAGCTTTCAAATTTGAAAAGCATGGATCTAGAATTTTGTGAGCACTGTGTATTTGGAAAACAAAAAAGGGTTAGTTTTCTCAAGACTGGGTCTACAAAGAAGAAGCATAAGTTGTAGCTTGTTCACACAGACGTGTGGGGACCAGCTCAGGTAGCTTTTATTAGAGGATCACAGTACTATGTTTCGTTCATAGATGATGCTACAAGAAAGGTATGGATCTACTGTATTAAGAAGAAATCTGATGTATTTGAGACTTTTAAGATTTGGAAAGCTATGGTTGAGAATGAAACAAAGAAAAGATTAAAGTGCCTGAGATCTGACAATGGTGGAGAGTTCTGCAGTTATAAGTTCAACTGGTATTATTACATGCATGGAATTCGTAGGCAAAGGACGGTTCCAAGGACACCTCAGCAGAATGGTATTGCTGAAAGGATGAACAGAACAATCATGGAGCGTGCAAGATGTATGAGATTGCATGCTGGTTTGCCTTTAGAGTTTTGGGCAGAAGCTGTTGACACTGCAGTGTACCTGATTAACAGAGGACCCTCTACAGCTCTGGATGGTGGAATTCCAGAAGAAGCTTGGACAGGTAAAAAGGTAGATCTCTCTTTTCTCAAAGTTTTTGGTTGTAAAGCCTTTGTGCACGTAGATAAGGAAAATAGAAAGAAGTTGGATGCTAAGTCTATGAGGTGCACATTTATTGGCTATGGCTCAGATGATTTTGGTTTTAGATTTTGGAATCTAGGAACTAACAAGATAATTAGGAGCCGTGACGTTGTTTTCAATGAAAGAGTGATGTATAGTGATCAGCTGAAGAAGTTGAATCAATCTGGGTAGAGCAATAGTGAATTGGACGAGGTGATGGTCCAAAATGAGCTCGTGGGAAAAAGAAATAATCACTTGCAGGAAAACACAGAGACCGATGTCGGCAGGATAGGAACCGGTGTCGGCAGAATAGAAATTGATGTCAGTCATACAGAGACCGATGTCGACAAGACATGCACTGGCGTCGATCAGGCAGAACCGGCGTTGGCCAGTAACAGGTCTGGAGGTGACCGAGGTCGGTCACTGTCAGAGAATTTGGGTGGACAGCATGTTGTGAACGAATCTCAGACACCCATCAGGAGGTCAGAAAGGGTAAGTAAGCCTCCAATTAGATATTCTCCTTCATTATACTATTTATTGCTAACTGATGGTGGAGAACCAGAGAGTTTTGAAGAAGCAATACAGGTGGAGTCCAAGAGTCAGTGGGAGCGTGACATGGTTGAGGAGATGGAGTCCTTAAGAGAGAACCAAACATGGGATTTGGTTGAATTGCCAGCTGGTAAGAGGACACTGAAGAACAGATGGACCTACAGGTTGAAAGAAGGTGAGAATGGACAGATGAGATATAAGGCCAGATTGGTAGTGAAAGGATTTGCACAAAAGCCAGGTATTGATTTTGGTGAGATTTTTTCTCCTGTTGTTAAAATGACTTCTATACGGATTGTACTGTCTTTGGTTGCTATTGAGGATTTGCATCTTGAGCAGCTAGATGTCAAGACAGTGTTTCTTCATGGAGATTTAGATGAGGAAATTTATATGGAACAGCCGAAAGGATTTGAGGTCAAGGATAAGGAGAAGTTAGTGTGCAGATTGAAGAAAAGCTTGTATGGCCTCAAGCAAGCTCTTAGACAGTGGTACTTGAAATTTGACAGGTTTATGACTGAGCATGGCTACAGTAGGTGTCAATCTGACCATTGTGTGTATTTTAAGAGATTGGATAATGGTAGATATATTATTCTATTGTTGTATGTAGATGATATGCTGGTTGCAGGATCACACATGCAGGATATCTCTGAGCTTAAGGTGAAATTAACTCAAATGTTTGCTATGAAAGATTTGGGAGCAGCAAAAAAAATCCTTGGCATGAGCATTAAGAGAGACAGGAAAAATCACAGGTTGATATTGTCTCAAGAGGATTATGTGGACAAGGTGTTGAAACGGTTCAATATGCAGGATGCCAAACCGGTAAGCACACCTTTGGCTAGACATTTTAGGTTGAGTAAAGAACAATGTCCTAATTCACATGATGAGCTAGAGTACATGAGTAAGGTTCCATATTCTTCCACAGTAGGGAGTTTGATGTATGCAATAGTGTGTACTAGACCGGATATTGCCCAAGCAGTGGGAGTTGTAAGTAAGTATATGGCCAATCCAGGTAAGGAACATTGGAAAGCAGTTCAGTGGATCCTTAGATATCTGAGAGGAACCAGCGGTAGGCACTTGTGCTATGGAGGTTCAAATACTTCTCTACATGGTTATGTAGATTCATATATGGCAGGTGATTTGGATGGCAGGAGGAGCACTACAGGTTATGTTTTCACTGTAGGTGGAACGGCGGTTAGCTGGATATCTAAGTTGCAGAAGGTTATTGCCTTGTCAACTACAAAAGCAGAGTATATTACAACCACATAAGCTAGCAAAGAGATGATATGGATGACACGGTTCATGGAAGAGCTTGGAAGGGAGCATGGGAGTTGCAAATTGTATAGTGACAGTCATAGTGCAATCCATTTGGCTAAGAACTCAACTTTTAGCTCAAGAACCAAGCACATACAGCTAAGGTACCACTTCATACGGCAGGTATTGGAAGATGGTGATTTGAAGCTGGAGAAGATCCATATAGATAGGAATCCTGCTGATATGTTAACCAAGCCGGTTACAAAGGAGAAGTTGAATCTTCATTCAATTTATGTTGGTCTTCATGATTGAGTTGAAGATGGAGGAGCTAGAAGATGTTGCTGTACAGGTACTGGTGCAGCTGTTTATCTCCAAGTGAGAGATTGTTAAGGTGTGGAGCCTAAAAGCTTCACATATGAGTGCATTACTAAAGTTGCAGGTTTACACAGTCACCGGCGTCGGTCAGGAGCGACTGACGTCGGTCAGGTGCAGTTGAAGAGACGCTGGCATCGGCAGAGGATCGGCCGACGTCGGTCACAGGCAAGCAGGCAGGAACCGACGTCGGTTACCTGTGCGTCCAGAATGCTATTTTCAAGGACAGAAGCGAGTGTTTGCATGATGAGTTTAAGTCTGTCTTAAGTTCGCGTTTCTATTTTTAGTAAGATTGTTTTTAGAGCCCTTGTTCAAGAGGCTTAACTGTTGGTTGTAAGTGCATGCTCAAGTTTCCTAATTCTATATGTAGAATTAGATCTTCTTAGCTTAGTGTGATTATTGTAGTAGTTCATTGTATGTGAATGTTGAAGAACAGTACAGAGTTGTATCAATCCAGGTTGTTGGAGTTGATTGTACTTGAGAGAGAGAGCTCTTAAGGGATAGAGATCTAGAGAGAGATCTTGTGCATCTGAGAGAGGTGTGGAAGAAAGAAGTTTCTTCAATTGTATTCCTTTTGTAAAGAGTTTAATACAAGTTTTCAGGGTGGTTTCTTGTATCTCTTGTTCTTTGCTATTATCTGATTCTAGTTACTTATCTATCTGATTTAATTCCACGATTTATTGCTTGCATAAGTGTAATCATATTGTTGGTTGATCCCCAACATATTTAAGAAACCAAATTAAATGTGTTGTGAATTTTGGATCCTTTAGCTTTGATTGAAATTGTAAAATCTTGATAAACATCTATGGCATGAAAACAAACTAAGTTCTTTTTAAAACACAAATAGATGATGTAAACAAGTTTGACAACATGTTAGGATTTGATTAGGTTCATTGTTTAGAAACCAATTGAAATGTTTGAATTATGTTCATGACCCCTTCATAAATTTGAAAGATCGTTGATTAAAAAAATAAGATAAAACATAACCATGTTCATTTTAAACCCAAAAGTCCAAATGTGTATGTTTTAGCATGTTTGTTTAAGCCCAAAACAAAGTGTGAAAGATTTGACTAATTCATTTTAAACCCAAATTGAAGTGTTTGTTAGTCAAATCAAATAATTTTGTGTTCAAATGTTGTTTTGTCCCTTGTAAACATAAGAGAGTAATCCTTTGATTAGAAGCACTTTCAAGTGTTAACAAATGAGATTTTGTTTTGAGCTCTCAGGGTTAAGATTTAAGTAGAATCATCGTCAGTCAATAAAGACTGTAGACAATGATCTATCGATCCGAAGGCAAAACCACAAAAGATAAACATGTTAGATTAGGCAAAGGTTGGTAAAAATATCAATGAAAAACTCAATAAATCTAAAAAAATCTAAACCCATGAAACATGCAAACAACAAGTTAGAAGGTTAAAACAAATAAACCGAACATATAAAACATAAAAACCTATAGTGAGTATTTTAACCATAACTTTTAAAATATACATCCATTTGTCAAGAAATTTTTAGAGATTTTTATAGGTCTAGGGAAAACCTATATATTAAAATTAAAGTCAAAATAGTAAGTAAATAAAAAAGTTATTAGCTATGTACTAGCCATTTTTACCAGAAAATTAGAAAATAAAAAGTGAGAGTGACTAAAAGAGTCATAACTTCTAAACTACACATCAAATTTTAATGAATTTTTGAGTGAATTAGGATGAAACTTTTAAGAACAATCTATCAAAATTTTAGAAAAAATTGTAAATAGATTAAAAATAAGAGCTATTTTAACAGCTAATTTTTTTCAAAGATGTGGGGTGCGCAATCGTGTCTCATCGGGCGTGCCATTTGTGATCATAGAAATTTAACTCAAGAAAATAGGTAAAATTAAGTGTTAATCCATAAAACCATAAAATCAATACAATAACATACTAACATCTCTAGGCCTAGATCTTAGGGGGAGCTTAATGAATAAACAACAATTAAAAACTCAACTAAAATGCAAAAAACAACAATCTTTACATTCCTTGAGAGCTCCAAAAGGCTTCTTCATTGGCTTGCTCAGATTTGTGCTCAAAAGGTCTTCATCAATGGAGTGTGGCTACTTTAATCTCCTTTTGGCATCTTGTTCAATGCTTGTCTTTGGCTTGATGTGGCTTGATTTGGATTGGCTTGGAAGAATTTTGGCATTATAACATTATTTTTGCGTTCATGACCAAATTTTTGCATAATAACACTAATATGTCCAAACTCTCTAAATGAAGAGCTCTAGGCTTGCTTTTATAGGCTTCAAAGTCACTTGGAATGGGTTAAATTGAAACCTTGATTGAGTTTATTAACATTGGTTGAGTTTGGCATATTCTTAAGATATTCTTTTAGATATTTTTCATTTGAGACAACTCACAAAGGTAATAAGTAGCTTCTAGGATGTTATAAGATGCTCTTGATATTTGAATTTTCCTTTTTGGTAATTGATATATTAGCTCATTTGCTCAAGGATGAATTTAATTATACTTTGATCAAGATTTGAACTTTAATTAATTCCATTTAGGCATTTGGTCATTTGTTGCAAGATTTGATTTAATTCAATGTGCATTTACCCAAATTAATTGATTTATGGGCCAATTTGATTTAATTGCATGGTTATGAAGCCAAATTTGAGACTTATGGAAATTATTGGGCTAGGTATTCAATGATGGCAAGAATTGGTCTAAAGTTAGATGTGAATCTATTGGTGGCCAATTTTACATGTCTACAAACACAACTCTCTAATGCTTCAACAAGGAAGCATCATCTCCAATAACACATCATAAGGGCAACATGGGTCACTCACTTACCAGTGAAAAAACTTGTTCTTTAAGTTTTAATTTCATTTTAGATTCTAGATTTCATATGTGGATGTCGATTGTTGCATATGTATTGTAGGTTGGATGGGGCAAGTTACACATTTGGAGCCTCCTCCCAAAGACATGGTGTGTTGTACACACTCAAGTACACCTTTTTATCCTTTTAATCTAGCATTTCATTTTATTTTGATACTCAAATAAAGGGGGGGAATTTATAGATATTAAAATATGGCATTAGACACTTGGAAATGTTAATTTTAACCTATCTTCACCTTACATGACTTATGCATACATATATAACTCTTATTTGACCTTCTTTCACATCTACATGCCTTCCATGGGTTTAACCTTATCAATTTTCTATCAGTCACCTGCATGAATTCCTTAGTTTGTGTCTAACATGTTCAAAATCATATTTAGATTATCTCTAGATCATCACATCAAAATTCATGTCTCCCAGAAAAATTTGTTAGACTCAGACTATTCTAGAATTTTGGATTTGTCCAAACCTAATGGACTCATCCTATGCCAAGCGACAATCACCTTTCAAATTCAAATCCTTCTTTTGGGTTGGCCCGTACATTTCACATGTTGGTGGTGTGAGAAAGTGTCTAAAGAGTCCCATATAAATACATGTGAGGTCTAAGCCTATTCCATATCTAGCCTTGTCAAACAAGCCTATTCTAACAATTGCACGTTCAAAGAGAATGCCTTAATTCTTTCCAATTTAGCCATTACTCACAAGGAACAGGTCCTAGCCAAATATAAATCATCTCAAAGCCAAGCCAAAGTTGTCATTTCCCAAGTGTCAAAAGCTAGATCATAGATTGCATTCATTGAAGGAACACTATTACACACATACACTTGACATGGATAACTATGTACAGCTTAACTTCCCTCTTTAGAATATTGGATATGTATGCAAGTTCAACCATTCAATGGGAAGAGGTTAGGGTCAGCTCAACCCACCATTCTCCCCCTTTTCTAGGCTTAAACCTGGTGTCAAAAATGGACCTAGGGTTTCAAGGAGAAGTAGACAAGTTTCTGGAGTTGCACACACAGATAATTCTTAAAGATCACACACAAATACAATTTATAAGCAAGCACAACAACCTGTATGAAAATAAAGAAGCAAAATCCACTCAGATAAATCCGTCAAGTTTCAAATGCTAATCTCAATTGGTTCTATCCAAACGCTAACAAATCTATCTAGACACATCCAAAGACTTAGTTCTTGATCCAATTGACTCTTGCCTTGATTTCTCGCCCTTTCTACGACTTGCATTTAGTCTTAGACCTCCACAATCCAAAAACATGTTAAGTTTTTAATTCATTTATGTCTTTTCTATTTATAACAAGTGCAATTGTCATATCAAATTCTACCTTTTACATTTAGATTCATGTTTATTGCAATACTTCATATAATTTGAATTAATTCAAAGTTATATATTATTCAGTACATGATAAATAAATAAGGTAAAACAATAATTGAGTTTGGAGCCCATTATTTTTTCTAATCTATTTTTTGAGCTCGATACAGTGATGTAACTATATTAAGGCCATTTAACACTAGTCATCAAGAAATTTGTGGAGAGATGTTGTAGTTAATCAACATGGAACCCTTCAATGAGTGAAAATATGTGACAAATCCAAGACATGTGCCTATGAAATTGATGCATCTCAACATTGTTCAAATCGATATACTTAAGATATATGAACTAAAAATTGTGTGACTAACACAAATACAATCGAAACATTGACACAAATATCTTTAAAAAGAAAATTCTTCTATTTTTTTCGATCATTAAACGAGGGGATCATATAAGGGTCCTCACCTAAGAAGAATATATATACAAAAAATAACTAGCAAAGAAGCACAAAAGAACACTAGGAAGAAAAACATGGATAGGATATGTGAGAAGAAAAGGCAAGTGGAAGATAGAGTAGAGGATATAAGAAGGGGGGTGGAGAGAGAGAGAGAGAGAGAGCTAGAGAAAGGAGGAGAGGAAGGGAAATAACAGGTGAAAACCACAAATAATGTGAAAACCATAAAAGTCTATAATAGGCCAACTCGATTTTAAAGGTCCTCAATGATCTCATATTCATATAGTTGAAAAAATTGACAAGCTCCTTCCTTTTCTAGACTTCCGTCCAACCCTGATTTGTTAGACCTTGTGAAGAGTTCTCGAGAGAGATGGATTGAGAGGGGGTTTTGAAGAAAGAAGAGAAAGAGGTTGAAACAACCATATGAGAAGAAGATGTCCTTATGCCAATAACTTGAATATGGAGAGGAGACATTGCCCCCTAGGGCCCAAGAGAAACCAAACTATTTGTCACTTACTTTAGGTGAAGCTGAACATTTTGAGACAACAAGGTGGGAGCAAGGGACCTTTCACTTGTGGTAGGATTCACCATCTACATTGACAATGCAAAGTTAATAACTATGAGTTTCAAAGGTTCCACTTTATCAAGTGACACTGAGGGAAGAGAGGACTCTAAAAAAGGGATATTTTTCTTCCTCAGGGCCATGCCTTCCACATCAACAACCAAGTCTTGAGGGACTCACCAAGTGGTGTTAAGCCTCAACCCCACGCCACCACATAGATTGAGTTTTTCCAGCGCAACCCTTTTATCAAAAAAATAGAGGAACTAAAAGATTCAACAACCTTCCTTTTTGGGCAGTTAATAATGAAGTATCTACGATGAAACCAAGAGCAAAATTTGAAGGTCACTTACTTGTAGTATATAGTTTACTTCCAAACCTGATGCTCCACCATGAGCCAAATCTCCTTAGGCAAACCCTTTTCAAAATGAATTTCAACACGCAATTGAGCAAAGGTTGTAAATTTTTGGTTAGTCATTTCACGGGAGCAAAAGTGTAATTTCCACATTGCATTTACAATAGCTTGCAAGATAGGAAAGACCCAAAACTACAAGGGATGGTTCAGAAGCCTCACCGACATTGGTGTTAAAGAAATAAAATTAGAAGGGGGGTTAAAAGAAGGAAACCATTGTTTTAAACACAACCCAAACTTGTCCCAAAATTAGGGCCCTGATTGGAGGATGAAGTCACGATCCGCAACTGATTCACATTCCTCTATGAAGAAATCATTTGTGCACATATAAATGTAAATTTATTTAGAGAGAAGGGGTTTCCAAAAGGATGAAGTCCACTTGTTGAGTTCCAAGAGCCTAGGCCAAATGCCACTAAACTTGCAAACTAGACCATGCCACTTGTAGTAAGCTTCTTGGATGAGAGCCTCTTGCCCTACCTCAAGGACTAGGATGGACGCTGATTTTTCCACCATGAATTTGCTGTTTAGAGCATGTTTAGAATCGATGATTGAGGCAAGCTGCTTGAGGCCATCTTTGAATGATGATTGATCACTTTCAAAGGTGACAAAGAAGTGACCAGAGTGTGGTGATGAGGAGAAGTAGAATGTAGGATGGGAGTAGCAAATTGAAGAGGCTTAGTCAACAATGAAGCCCCACATGGTCCTTGAGTAGAATCTTTACTAAATCCATCCACATGGAGAACAAATACACCAACAATCTTATTGTACATAGAGCGTTGATTTACAAACATAAAAAGTAGCAAAAGGTCAACATGATCTACAAGAAGAAAAACAATGACTCCAAAGAACATTCATCACTTAAATTATTTTTTTATTTTTTTAATCATTAATTGTTTTTTATTATATTAATTAACGTACATAAAATTTCATTCCCCTCCTCTCATATCTTTAGGTGTTAGTGGTTGAAAGGGCCTCGTAGGGAGTGAGTGATTTTCACGCTCTAACCGCGGGATATTGAAACCCTAGTTGGAACATTTAGCGAATTTAATTTGTAAAAGTAAGAAATGAGAGGGCAGACATAGCTGATTGGCGGAGAGGGAAACGTGGCGAGAGAGCAGTGGACAAATAAACAAGGTGTGGATGAAAGGAGAAGAAGGCTGCGGGTTGGATGCGGAATTTAACTGATTTGTATCAGGAGCAGGTGCAGGCCCAGGCCCAGGCGCAGGCGTAAATTCCTTATATTTTCCTCGCCCTTTTCCTGTTGTGGATTAATCGAAGAAACGATGGCAGAGAAATACAACATGAAGAATCCTGCTGTGAAGAGGATTCTTCAAGAACTGAAAGAAATGCAGAGTAATCCCAGCGATGATTATATGAGCCTTCCATTAGAGGTATTCCTGTCTGCGTCAACGTTGTCAGAAAGCAACTGCATGAATAAATGAATCATTGAGTAGAGGTAGGGGCAAGGTTCTCTGATTTTCGTTTTGTTTTTGTTTTGCAGGACAATATATTTGAGTGGCAGTTTGCTATCAGAGGAGCCAGGGATACAGAGTTCGAAGGCGGGATCTATCATGGCCGAATCCAGTTGCCTGCAGATTACCCTCTCAAGCCTCCCTCTTTCATGTTATTGACGGTCTGTTTTCCATTCATTCAACAATAACATTTTTATATTCTTCCAACTTCAAGATCGATTACTGGCTTCTCATTTCTGTCTTTCTCGATGCAAAGTTTGTCCTGTCTTTTGCGCTTCTCAGAGGAGGTCTCAGCTTCTGTTTAATTCTGTTGTTATTTTGTTATTAATGGATACCCTTTTTGCCTGCCACAATTTTAGTAAATGTGCAGTTTAACTTCATTACAATGCAGATTGCCTTATTTTTCACAGGTTTCTTTCAAATATAGAATATCAATTAGCAATTTCAAAAGCATTTTATAATTCTGTATCCAAACCTAGCAGATACCATCTCTCAAACATAGTAACTTTTCTGTGTTTCCTATGTTGGAAGCGAACTGATTTGTATTTATCAATTATTTTGTTGAATAGTGCACAATTCACTAGTTTGTATCGTTCATTGTAAAAATTTATAGAATTTAAATGCATAGATTGTCTATTTCTACGATGTATATGAACATTCTTGTTTGGTTTATCATTTAGCTTATAAGAGTTCTTTCGATTCTGGTCCTTTTGGCATGTAAAAGATGGCAATGGCAGTAAATTGTTGTGGTTTTCCGTTTTTATGTTTTTTGTCATTTCTGCTTTTATCTGGTGCTCATTAATTTCTTTTATTCACAGTTTAAATGTTCTCATTTGGTTCTGATGGCTCTTGGTACATAAGTTTAGTTTAGTTGTTTTATTTCACGTTGAAGCTTGGCAAGGGTCTCTTAAGTAAAAATGCCCTCTAAAGATTGCTTGATATGTCTTTGGTCTTAAGAAAAAACCTTTTACCATCGTTGATGGGCTGCTCATTTCTGTAATATTCATGTGGCTTAAAAATGTTGATTATTAAGCTGTTTTCTTTTCAGTTTTTAAACAATGTAGTTGAATCTAGTTTAATACTGTATTTATGGTTTATTTTGCAGCCTAATGGCAGATTTGAAACACAGACCAAAATATGCTTGAGCATATCAAATTATCATCCAGAGCATTGGCAACCATCATGGAGTGGTAATTTTGTTGACTTATGTTTTTTTAGTTTTTTTCTATTTTGTTTACATTGGTTGTTGAGTTTCCCTGTTTTGGCATTTTTTATATTTAGTTTGTGTGTCCCACTTTTTCATATATTCGGGCCACGTACAACAAAACTTGAGTTTATTTATGTAAACTTCAATACAACTTACATATTTTAGCTTAGATAATCAAAGACACAAGGGATGCACATTTTATTAAAAAAATTAAATTTTGGCAAGTAGTTTTTGAGATATTTTTATAAATAAAATTTAAAACTTCTTCTGGCCTCAAAGTGCAACACACCATTATGCTTTGACAAAACAATATATTTTCATGTTAAATGAATTAATTATAAATAAACTAGGTTACTGTTTTCAGAGTCGAAGAATTTGAGGTGCATTTACGAAAAACATAAATCAGAAAGAAAATGGAGATGACATTTGTATACAAGAGAAAGTGAAGATGATCTATAAATCAATCCTAGCTTGGAGAAGATAAATCAAACTAGCCATTCCGCTTGTTGGTACATTTAGACAATCGGGTCATGACCAATATGGATTCGCTAGACCTAGCTAAGGGGTCTCTTACCATACAATATCACTAGAGAGGGTTCCAAAGCCTCTAGTCGAGTGATACCATACAATAACTCTAGTTAGGTTCTATGGTTTGTAACAAAGTAAAGTAAATCTAATCTAGTGCTCACCAAAGCTTGTGGCACAAATAGGGGATAATAAAAATAAACAATAAACATGCAAAGTAAAACTATCTTCAAGTCAATGTAGAAGTAATTCTAAGCAAGGAGAGATAAATACATTCATAAGCCATTACTTGTGCAAATCTATCTACTAAAGAGTAAGTTATGAATACTTACCTTGAAGACGAACCCGTCGTGCCTCAATCTCTCCCTTGGCCAATGTTGCTTTGCAAGATGTTGTGGTTTGTAAGGATAATAAAGATAGATCAACTCTAGGCTACAAGACTTCTCCTATGCATCCAAAAGACTTCCCACAAGACAAGATTCTTCTCCAAGTGTAAACCCTAAGCAATGACTCTTCAAGTAAAATGGCGGAAATGCAGACTGTAAAGAAGTGCAAATGAATGATTTTTTCTCTTGGAAATGAGGTGAAGGATATATTTATATAGCCGGATCTAACCCTAAACCTTTCCAAAATTTTAGCCGATTCAATCAGCTCAATTGACCTAATAGAATGGAAAATATTGCAATCAGGTCTTGGACTAAGTCAGTTGGGGATGACTTAGTCCTGTAATGTGTGTTATTCCCAGAACTAGGTCAACCCAATCGACTGCATTCATAGGGTGGTAAAAGGAGGTTTGACTTAGGTAGGGGCTATTTGAGGTGGTGAATTGCTTGGAGGAACGTGTAAGGGAGGTGTCAAATCTTAGGGAAACATATAGGAGGGGCTTGTACTGGTTTTAAGTGGTGGTATAGGGAACGACAATATTGTGAAGCACCAATGGTCTGCCTATCTCTTTTTCGGAGCATTTTTTAAGGCGTGCACTCAGAGAGATTGAGACTCAAAGGGTACCTGCAAGAGAGAAAGCATCAGTAATTGATAAAGTTTAAAAATATTGTGTGTATACAACATCAACATGAAATCATGGTGACATGAGAAATGACACTCCCACATGCCGTTGGGTAAGTTCCTTGGGTACAAGAAACAAGAAACTTATAAGTCTTATGGACTTAGATCCTAGGGCCCTGGCCTCTTGGCACCAAGTGTACATGCAAAACAATTGCTAATATGATGTAGCCACTCAGTTCTCTCCTTTACAATTGCTGAGAGATTTTTCCAAGTTTTGATGTAAACAACTGCATCCCAAACTACACTCAGCTGAAAAACACAAATAATAGTGTAGTCTCACCTTGAGCAGCTGTCAGTTGTTAGATCTCAGAATATCCTTGCCGTGGTAGGATTATCTGAGGCTATCATTGGTGTAGTAGAATTCTTGATAATCTTTTGTGCAACCTCTTTCACAAGCTGGTGCAACCTGCAACTTTCACACAAATAGGACAAATACAGCAGTATGTGCAAGAAAGAAAAATCAAAGTAACAGAGAGGAAGCATTTGGACACCCCAATCCCAAATTCTCTTCATTAAAAACAGCAGAAAAACATTTACAACATGCTGGTTATACTCAGCTATTACAGCTCTACAACCCGCTCATTTCTTCTCTCTAATCCTCCTCTAATAGTCTACTCTTCTCCCTGCCTGTCTTAAACTGATTACCACCAAACCAAATGAAAAAACCCAGTTCTAATTTTCTCATTTTTTGGCTCCCTTCTAGACTGCCCCCTTTTTTCTTTACACACATAAACTATATAAAAACACATAAAGCCCTACCAAAAGTCTAATATTAATTTCAACTAATACTTTTTATTTATTTTAGAATTACTAACATTAGCTATGTGAGCTAGATTTCATGCCTAACACCTAGATCCCCTATTCATCAACATGAAAGTGTCAGCCTGAGAAGGCTTTGCAATTAATCTCATGCTGACTAGTTACCATCAGTTGATTAAATCATCTTCCCGTGGCCCAAAGAATTCTGAACCTCTTGGTTCAGAGCTACTGGAAAAGCCTAGTTTGCTAAATCAGTTCAGCTTTAGCACTCCATGAATTGTATGAACCTGGTAGGCCCGCCCATTTAATCAAATACGTCTTGCATGTCTGGGATCTTGTGGCGGCAATTTTGGTTTCTAGAACTCTCTCAATCTGCCTCCTTTTTTTCTTAGGCAAATGTCTGGTCCATTCCTCGACCTCCTGAACCTCTGGGTCATCATTCAAACTTTATTCATGTGGGTAAAGGTCAAGTACATTAAAAACATGACTGATTTCCAAATCTTTAGATAGATCAATCAAGTATGTATTCTCAGTTATCCTTTTTAAGATTTGCAAGGGCCAAATTTTCTTGGTTTCAATTTGTGACATGAACCTTTACGATACCTCTCTTTGCTGAAGTGTACCATAACTTGTTCTGCCTCTTGGAATACATGTTCCCTCCTATGCAATTCTGCTCTTTCTTCATATTCCTCTTTCACGATCCTTAATTTTTGCTTGGCATGCTGCTGTATGATTTTAATATTCTTCACAGAACCCTCTGCATCATAGCTAACACATGCTCCATTTAGGTAGGTCAATTAAATCTACAACACCCTTGGGACTTCCACCATAAACAATATGAAAAGGAGACATACCAGTGCCCTGTTAATGTTAGAATTGTAAGCAAATTCTGCTTGGGCTACAACTAAATCCCATTGTTTTTGGTTGTCTTTGACTAGGCATCTTAGCAAATTTCCCACGCCTCTATTCACTACCTTGGTTTGCCCATTTGTTTGTGGGTGATAGGTTGAACTATATTGCAACTTGTTATCAAGCTTATTCCACAATGTGATTTTTTGAATGTATGGAGGAATGCAAATCAGCTTTGATTTAATCTAAAATTGAAGCTATGTATGTATCGACCAATTTGTCTCAGAATCATTAGTTGTTGAACTAATTGTGTTGTAAGTGAGATTGTTGACAAAAAATTGTCGTGAATAATTTCAAATTTGATAAGATATGCTTGCTGGTCTAAATTACTGCATACCTGTAATAAAATCAAAGTTTAAATATGCAAAAAAGTTTTTCAATTCAAATTAATGCATTACACTACCTTTGTGTGCAATTCTTATTAATAAAAAAATGTAAAATAAGCTTATCACAAGGTAACTTGCATTGCATGTTAAGTCTAAAAGTAAAGACAAAATGAAGAACTTCACTTAACCACTAAGTAAATTAAAAATAGATTAAAGATGACAAGTTTAACTCACTGATAAGATATGAACATCATACAAGAAGCTTCTTCATCAGTTAAATAAATATGCACACTTACATGCACACTAGACAAGTGAAAGTCTAAAAATAGAGTTTTGAAAATAAAAGTTTGACTAAAATAACTTTAGAGTTCAGTTAACTAAACATTCAGTGAACTATAGTGAACTGGACTCTAACTGACATTTCTAGTTATTTTTTAGTTTTTTAGAAAATGTCCAAAATTGACCGAACAACTAATTTAGGATATAAATGAATTAAATAAACTTTCTTAACATCTAAACCACCAAATAAACTAAATCTAATATCAATAATCAAGTGTACAAACTGGCATCATACTCAACACTTATCCCTTTGATGCAAAGAAGTGAAATGTCTATCATCTCTTTAAGTCTTCCATGAATCTGTTTGTACAATCTCTTGGTAAGAATATTAGCAAACTTATTTTAACTTCTCATATGAGAAAGTATTTATCATTGACCAAGTCTCTGACAAAATGATGTTTGAGTTCAATGTGCTTGTCTTTAGCATGGAAAAATGAATTCTTAGACAATTGTATTGCCTTATTGTTATCACAAAATATCTGTGTTGGCTCAAGTTGAGCCTCTTTGAAATCAACTAAGAGTCTTCTCAGCCATAATATAAAATGTCCTCTTTAGTGGAGATTATTGCCAAAAAGGGTACAACAATAAACCCTAATAATATTAAATAAATTTTTGAATTTCTTTTGAAACCCTAAGCACTTGAAATTTGCAGAATTTGAAAAGTGCCAAACTAACGCACAAATCAAATATTTAATTCCTCAAAAATTACCAAAAATTATGAAATATTTCTACCAATCATCATCCAATCAGATCTGATTTTTAGGTCTAAAAATATAGCTGATAAATAAGATAAAAATACCACAATGTTTTGTTGCCTGCAAACTGCTAGTCGGCTGAAATAACAACCTAGAAAACTCCATGTCCACCCCAAAAGGGGGTTCGTTGACCTCCTAGAATGGTTCGTCGACCTCCTTGGGTGATTTGTTGATCTTTTAATGCTCCAAAACCCTACGCTGCCCCCACAAATTGTAGCATCCTCCACTGTTTCGTCGTACTTCAAATGGTGTGTGAAACACCTCCAATTGTCTAATAACGACCGGTGCAACCAAAAAATGATGGCTACCAACTGATATGCAAGGGTTTTCGTCTTCACTCAGCGCCTCAATGAGGGTTTTCGTCCCCAATGAAGTAGTCCAACAGATCGTGCCAAAAACTTTAGAATTTCAATTATCAAAAGTAGTCTCCCCTTCAAATGAATCTCCACTTTCTTTTTATACTCTTCTCCCAAGGGATGCGTTCCACTTAGAGGAAGAATTCGAATATTTAAAAAGGACAATTCCCTTATAATCATCACTTAAGGAATTGAATTGCCCATGACCCTCAAAAGTCCCCAATTTATGTGAAAAATAGGAAGGAGTTGCCGACACATTCACTTTTGGCAACTAAGGCATATTATTAGTTTTAATTTAAAGTATTTAAAAAATACTTTCTATGTAAATAATAATATTATTTTATTTTTTAGAAAATGGGACATTACAGTCCGCCCTTCCCAAATTTGCTTGCCCTCAAGCAAATGCAAGTCCATTTTCTATTGTCTCTGAAATACCTGTATCTACTTTGATCTTGGGAACTTGCAGCCTGGAACACTTGCTTCATGAACATAGCCTTGAGCTTCAATGGATCTCATATCGTTATTGTGGGCTGAAAACAAACTCCATGGCCCCACTCATACTTGTCACGTGTCATGATCATTGTACTTTCTTTGGACATATGCAAACTATGCACTTTTTGATTCATACGATTTTCTTTATCAATGCTCATATGTGTTATTCCTAAACCTGCACATAGAGCAAACATGTCAATGAAATCAAGAGCTCTCCACACCACTCCTTCAACTGTTTCACCATGTCTCGTAAGCATGTTGTTCAACTTTCCTCCTATGCTTGCATCTTCTTCATAGTTTCCATTTGTGTGATGGACTTCCAAAGGTCCATTCTTGTTGTCCCCCACATCGCTGTAGCTGTACCGTTGCATTTTCTTACTCAATCAACATTGTGGTGGTTGGAAACTCTTGTATAATAGCTTCAAACAATTCCTCATTGATGGTAGGCGGAACATCCTTCCACCTTGTGACCAAAAATACTCTTGTGACTATCATAAAAATTGTTAAGGGGCTGGTTCTGTTGCACATAGCAACAAAAAGAATAGGACATCTGTCATATTTTAATTTCTTCACAAAATTCAGAAATGACAGTGATATAGGGGCTGAAATCAACATTATAGTGGCTGAAATTGCTTCAACAATATCAACCAACTGAAGGTATCTCATAAACTTCGTTTCAAGCCAAATGTATGAGATAAAGAATTTATTAACAATAGCAACATTGAACTCCTCAAAGACCTTACCCTTCTTGTATCTCCAAAGATCACTCGGATCCCAAACTTTCATGTACAAGCAATTTGGAACTTGTATGAAAGGATCTATGTACTCTTTGCCACTCAAAGTGTTTTTCACTCTATCATCATTTTCACTATGCTGTCCATGATAACCACAATTTCTACGTGATATACTATGAAACATCAATCTTGACATATTATCATTCATTTCAACATGCTGCCTATGATGACAACACCTCTGAAAAGACATTGTATGAAGCAACAAATCCATAACACTTTCATACCTTTGGCTGTCTTGAAAATCCATCTCATATGGCAATGGCTCAATCTTTGCAATGTTTGGAAGATGGATAGGGGTTTTTTGGAAAAGACTCTCTTTCCATTTGGTACCCTTCATCTTATCCTCATTGCTAGAATGATTCTCATGATGATCAAAACATTGTAAGGAGTATGAGGGTGATGCAATAAACCCTTGCTATGAAGATAATTAATTTGCTTACCATTAGTTGCTCTTACGAAAATTCCAGCAAGCTAAAAATCAACATTATTATCTTGAATATTGGCTTGAACCACCAAATTCCCTCCACCATCTTGCAAATCGGATTTTTCTTCTTTCTTTGGTTCATGCTTCATGATTTCTCCCTCTTTCCTCATCATAAAGGGAAATTTTTTTGCCCTAATTTCTCACAGGAGTTGTTTTGCTTGGGCGGCTATCAACTTAGCCTCCTTAGTTTTGCTTAGCCATTCATTAGACCTTTGTTGGGTCCTCATTACATCCTTTGCTCTTGAAAATCTGAATTCTTTTTTCTCTTTAATCCTAAAATTTTGTACGTTCAAATCCATACCTTTTCCTTTGGAGGGCTTTTCTTTGTTTTCAATTTGCATGGTGGATTCCTCTATGGGCAACTTGAAATTTTGTTGTGATGAAGTATTCATTACTTCTGTTGGTCTTTTTTCTCCTTCTAAAGGAGACTCTGGAGGTCTAGGGCTTAACCCTACAAACTTCATCCTTGCCTTGGGACCCATTGCCCTTAATTCTCTTAGAGATTCTTGCATAGCTTGCAACAACTCTTCCATGGCTTCTAGTGTTGTTTTCATCTTTCTGTCACCACTCTCCCTGAATAAGAGTCTGCAAATTGCTACCCATAGCTGGCCAGAAAATGGCTCTGATACCATTGAGATGTCCCCGTTAGGGCAGATTATTGTCAAAAAGGGTACAATATTAAACGTTAACAATATTAAATAAATTTATGAATTTCTTTTGAAACCCTAAGCACTTGAAATTTGCAGAATTTGGAAAGTTCCAAACTAGGGCACAAATCAAATATTTAATTCCTCAAAATTTACCAAAAATTATGAAATATTTCTACCAATCATCATCCAATAAGATCTGATTTTTAGGTCTAAAATCATAGCTAATAAATAAGATAAAAACACCACAATGTTCTGTTGTCTGCAAAACGCTAGTAGATTGGAAAAACAGCTTGAAAACCCCATGTCCACCCCACGAGGGGGTTCGCTGACCTCCCAGAATGGTTCCTTGACCTCCTTGGGTGATTCGCTGATCTTCTGATGCTCCAAAACCCTACACTGTCCACACAAACTGCAACGTCCTCCTTCACTGTTTCGCTGTACCTGAAATGGTGTTTGAAACACCTCCAACTGTCCAATAATGACCGGTGCAACCATTGAATGATGGTTGTCAGTGGATATGCAAGGGCTTCCGTCCTCACTCAGCGCCTCAATGAGGGTTTTTGTCTCCAATGAAAAAGTCTAGCAGATCGTGCTAGAAACTCGAGAATTTCAATTGCTAGAAGTAGTCTCCCTTTCAAATGAATCTCCACTTCCTTTTTATACTCTTCGCCTAAGGGGTGTGTTCCACTTGGAGGGAGAATTTGAATATTTAAAAAAGACAATTCCTTTATAATCATCACTTAAGGTATTGAATCGCCCATGATCCTCAAAAGTTCCCAATTTAAGTGAAAAATAGGAAGGAGTTGCCGACATATTCACTTTTGACAACTAAGGCATATTATTACTTTTATTTAAAGTATTAAAAAAATTCTTTTTTATTTTAATAATAATATTATTTTATTTTTTAGAAAAGGGGACATTACATAATCCTTGTGTGCAAGTTGATGCAAGCGCTGTATATTTAGTTTCAGTAGAGAATAATGCAACTGAAGCTTGTTTCTTTGAAAACCAATAATCCAACCCACTTCTCAATGTGAAGCAATAACCCAAAGTTGACTTCTTGTCATGAAGAGATCCTCCCCAATTTGAATCTTTGTACCTAATTAGACATAATGTACTTGCTGGTCTGAAATGAGTACCATGATTATAAGTACCTCTTATATATCTGAAAATTCTCTTCACTACTTGCAAATGCTTGAGTGACAGTTTACTTATAAATCTAAAAACTAGTGAAATTCTATAATTGATATCAGGGCTTGTCATAGTGAGATACATCAAACCTCCTACCATGCTTTTGAAAGTTTTTTCATTAGTTGAAGGATTTCTATCCTTCCTCATAATATTTTCTCCACTTGCAATTGGAGTGTCTGTGGACTTCGAATCTTGAAGATTGTACTTATTTAACACGTTTTGGGCAAAGTTGGTTTGACAAATGAATACTCCCTCTTTCTTTTGATGGACTTCCGTGCTAAGAAAGTACTTCATAAGTCCAAGATTAGTCATCACAAATTATGATTTCATAACTTCCTTGCAGTTATTCAACATTTTCATAGAGCTCTACTTGGTAAATATCAAGTCATCTACATAGAGATAGACATAAAACACTAGAACCCAATGCTTGTATATAAAGAGTTGGTTCATTTTGATTTGGTACAAAGCCTTGATCCAATAACCAACTATCAATTCTTGAGTACCAAGTTATTGGAGCTTTCTTCAGCCCATAAAGAGTCTTCTTCAACTTATATATCCAAAATTATTTATTTTTTACCTCAAAATTTTGTGGTTGCTCCACATACATCTTTTCATTAACTCCATTTAGGAATGCACTCTCAATATTCATTTGATGGCTTTTTCGTCCTTTATGAGCACAACTACAACAAGCATTAGTTTTTATATTATCTTGACGTGCCACGGGTGCATGAGTTTCCTCATGGTCAACCCCATATATTTGTGTAAATCCATTTGCAACTAGTCTAGCTTTTAGCTTGTCAACTGTACCATTACTCTTGATGTTGGCTTTGTAGACCCACTTGGTTTCAATGACATATTTATTTAACGGAGGCTGAACTAAAGTCCACGTATCATTCCTTTTAATTAAATCCATCTCTAATTTTATAGCAGCGACCCATTTTTTCTTATGATTTGTTTCTGTATAACTTCGAGGTTCATTAGCCACAAATAACAATGTAAACATGGTATTTTTATTGTAAGTATCATCAAACAAATTACTTTCCTGATATTGAAGCCTTGCAATCCTCATAATTCTGATCTAACATTTGATTGGCTGGATGTGGATTCAACACTGTTTGTTTTCGTTTGAAGTTGATGAAGATGCATGACTAGTCTCTTGCAAATAGCTAGTATTGTTTTCAGTTGAACTAAAAACATGCGTAGGATTTTGTAAGCCCTCAAAATCAACTTCAGTAGGCTTTCCCCTTCACTTATGACCTCTGTAGCTACATGATCAGAATCAACATACACTTCATTTTCAAAAAAATTACAATCCTTAGAAACAATTGTGGATTTACTAGTAGGATTATAAAACTTGTATGTTTTGCTTTCATTTCAATATCTTCTGAAATTGTGATCAATACTCTTACGATCCTTTATATCACCCTTACTTTGACTTTTGGTGATTCACATATTTCCTTTCCTTTCAACATGGATAGACTTTCCATCTCCCAATTGCACTTGGCTTTTGAAGGAATTGTTCAATTTGCTGAAACTATCTTTGTGATTGCTCGTGTGATTTGAGCACCTTAAATCAAGAAATCACTAATTCTTTGCTTCCTCTATTACGACATTGCTGTTGGAAAATGATAATTTCCTCCACCTTCATCTAGTCCCACTCCACCAAAAGCAACTCCACTTGCATCGAAAGTGGACTATAGTGTCCACCAATATCGACCATTATAATATGTCTGCCATTGTTTAGGTGGTTAAGACCTCTATTTAAATGAGGCATTTGTATTGTGTTAGTATGCTTCTAAATGCTCAGAGCATCCCAATTGAAGCTGGTATGCAAGCACAAGCTTGCAGAGTGGTAAGAATGCTGAAGATCTCTGGTCTAAGAAAGCCCTCTAAACATTTGAGGCACTTTTATTGCTCCTAGAGTAAATTGTATATGGTGAATGCCGTAGTGGAACATTTTAGTTCCTATAAATTGGCATTAGAGCCCAACAGAAGCTTGGGAGGAAACCTGAGCAACTGAGCGCCAGGTTGGAGAAGGATAAGCCCGGGGTGAAGAAAGCCCTGGCAGAGAAGAGTGAAGCACTGCCCTCAAGAGTAGTTAGCTTAGTGTTGGTAGAAGAGCCAACTAGGAGGAGAGCGCAAGCAATCAACAAAAGCTTGCAAGGAGAGCCCAAGGCAATCAGAGAAGAACTACAACCAATGATTCGAGGAAGCTGAAACCAAAGAGAAAGGGTAGAGCCATGTTGAAAGATAGACCAGACAGAGCGTCGTGCAAGACTATACAAATCGTGGGAGAGTTCCTGATTGCAGAGCATAGAAGAGTAGCCATTGTAATGGACGGGCGATTGGCTCGATGCTTTTGATGTGTTAAGATTTTCAGACAAGGGGTAGTCAGTTATCTCCATGTTTTGCTACGAGGATGGCACATAGGAGCTATGAAGGTGCCATCAACAATTGCATATGATGATGACGATTGTAAGGAAGAAATTCTGTAGAAATCATGTGCCATTGTTTGCTGAAAGTATTGTAGGCTCGGCAAATTTTGTACTGGTCTTCCCTGTTAAACATTAACAACCATGACCTAGTGTTGTGCAATTTGAAGCAAAGAGATGTGAAAGAATCCAAAGACATATGAAGAATTGAACATGGTCAGAGATGAACTTCAACAGGGTTTAGAAGCAGAGAGAGCAAAGTAGGAGGTAGCTTAGAATGAATAGGAGATAGAGTAGCATATGAGATAAACAATATGTTCTTTAATGGCACCAAGGAAGATGTGCTATCAGCTGATGGAGCTGCGCTAAAGTGGCTGAACACACAACTATTTACAGATCGTGAGAATGTGAGCATTGGCTGATCGTGGGTATGCAGACACATCCAACTGAGTAGAGTGTGGAGAGGCAAATCTTGTTTGTTGTGTTTTGGAGGAAATAGCCGAAGCAAATGTGATTTGAGATGTGAGCAAGGGGGAATGTTCTAGTTGAAGACAAAAGCCAAAACTTTTTCTTCAATGTCAATCTCCCTCAGGCAAAAGCCCAAGTCATGAATAGGTCATGGCTCGTCTCAAAGAGAGAGTTGTAAGTGTAGTCAATGAAAACACTGTCCAAGCCACCAAGACAAATAAGATAGGAAGGTCCAAAGGCAACGCCGTAGACCTATCAACAAGCAAAATAGTGGATGAAATTAAGGAGTGTTGGAAAATGATAATTTCCTTTACCTCTGTCTTGTCCCACTCCACCAAAAGCAACTCCACTTGCATCGAAAGTGGACTATAGTGTTCACCACCACCGACTGTCATAATTATGTCTTGTTGGAGAGTTGTCATGGTGATGTCATGGAGGTGTCCAGGGGAGTGGATGAAGTGCTTTGATAGTTTAAAGTAACAATGACAAAATGTGCAATGTGCTTGTCTTAGTATGCTTGAAGGAGGCTTGGTTGATCATCAGTTTTGGCATGGTTAGAGATGTTTAGGGATGAGTATGGTGATTTGAGCATGTGCAAGGGGTCCTATCAGAAGTCAAGAATGATTTGAGTGCTTGTGTGCATGAGTGGATTTCATCTAGTTGATCATTGTTTTCATCTAGACATTTTGGGTCTAGTGGCAGAGAATCCGAGTAGGCAGTTTGCCGATGTCACCATTGCCACGTGTGGATGAGTAAGGGGGAGTTGGTCATATGGTTGTGATCACATTTGTGCCTAGTTGCTATGCACTAAATTTCAGGTCATGCGACGAAGTGCAACATAAGATATGCAAGTGCAAAGTTGGGCTTCCAGGCAGTTTGACAGTGTTTTCTCATACTTAGCCAAATTTGCAATTTGGCAAGAAAAACTGAGTAGGCATTTTGATGTTATATTTCGCACGTGTGAAGGTGCGAAGAGAAAATGATCATATAGGTTTGTTCAATTTTGTGCCTAGTTGATTTGTGCTAAGTTTCAGGTCATGCGATGAAGCGCTTCAAAAGATATGCATGTTCAAAGTTGGCCTTCTAGGTAGTTTTTGACATAGTTGGCTCTGTGGCAAAAAAAATCTAAGTGAGCAGATTAATGGAGTTATATCTTGCATGTGCGAAGGTTTGAGGAGTAGTTTGACATATGGTTGGATTCTTGTATGTGAGGAGATCATATGGTTTAAATTTCAAATCATGCGTCTAAGTGCAACAAAAGTTATTGAGGTCCAAAGTTGGCCTTTTAGGGAAATAAACAATGGTTCCCATAGTCATTTTTGTACGATGTTAAAAATCAGGATTAGATGGAGATCCAACAGTTCACGGGAGTTCGTGCGTCTAGATCTACGGTGCGCAGTAAGTCAAATGGGTTAAAGTGTTTGATGCTTAAATTGAGTAAAGATCAAGCTCCTTACAAAAGGATCAATGGAGCGTGTTCATTCCAAGGTGTTAGGATGCAGCGAGATGAGGACAAGTGTTCGAAGTTTAACGTCAAGCAGAGATAAAGATTGAGATTCTTTCAAGATCTAACGGTGAGTGGGTGTTCGTATAGATAGAGTTCAATGGTGCGCATTGAACGAGATGTTTTCAAGGTGTCCAATGTTTATCATAGATAAAGACCGAGCTACGTATAGGAGATCGACGGTGCTCATTGAGTCAAGATTGCAAGATTGCACGAGATGAGGTCAACTGTTCGAAGTTTAACATTTGGGCAGTGGCGCACTATAAGTTAAAGTTCGAATAAGATCGATGGTGCGTAATTGATCTAAACTGCGAAGGTGCGAGATGTGTTTTGAGTGACCGAAGTTTAACTGTGACCGTTTGCATTTGAATATTTGGATTTAACAAAGAAAAAATCAGTGCTCTGTATTTTGGCTATAACTTTTGATACAAGCAAAATTTGCTCATGGTGTAAAAAGCGAATTTGTAGAGGACTCCAAAGTTTTTCTGGCAATATAGATTTGAAGATCTGAAAGTGTGTACAGTTAAAGTTATGAAGGTTCAAAGTTGATTGTGTTTTCGTGTATGTCTTGCAAGTGACCCGAGAAGTTTGTTTGAGCTTGTTTTGATGTTGCTTTGATATCTCATGATGAATTAGCTATTAGGGACTGTTGTAGACTCCATGAGGATGTTTTGTGTGCATTATGAAGGTTTGACCAATCTGTCCAATATGAACAAAGGTTTAGAAACTAATTGTGTTTGCTTATAATGGTTGTGGTTGTTGTACATAATATTGTTTGAGCAAATTGTGCTTAAGCAGAAAGGTACTGCGATGGTTGTTGGCACTTAAGGAGGAACTATAGATCATGTGGTATGGGTCCATGAGTTGGAAAGTGTCCTGTGTTCATAGTATGCTCGAAGAAGTGTCAAAGAAGTGATTGGGTCATCATAGGACCTAAAAAGGTGATTTAGGCTTATTTGAAAGAGAGTTGTGCTTAAGTGTGACCCATGTAAGATGCCTTAAGAGTGAAGGCATGTATTGTGGTCGACAAGGAAAGATTGTGGACTTGATAATTCATGAATGCTCTATAAATAGTGAAACCAAATGTGATGGTTTCTAGATGTTGTGGAAGACTTGAAAGAGGCTTGTGTGCAAAGAGTATGTGTTGAAGCGAAGAAGAGAGGATAGGTTGTGTGCCTGTTGATGAGCATTACAGTTTGTTGACTGTGTGTATGACCTGTAGGTCATATTTCTGATGTCAGAATAGTGCTCTTGTAGTTTGAGTATATGCGAAGAGGTTTGAGTGTGCATATGAGGACAGTTTGAGTGAAGAGGGAGAGAGATTGTGGCATGCCTATGTGAGAGGCCTATATGAGATAGAGATAATCAGAGATCCATCATCAGGGGTTGAAGACTTCAAAGGAGGGTCTAAAAGACATGATCTTTCTTAAGGGCAGTTGCTCCTTGTGAAACAGGTGTTTCACTAAAGGCCTTTGGTCAGGAGGACTTGATCAATGTTTCTGGTTTAAAGGACTTGACTAGTCTCTTGTTTGTAATCTTTTATAGGACAAGTAGTCCATCTGTTGCAGGCTTGAGAGTGGGTTTTATTCCTCATGAGGGTTTTTCACAGGAACTATGTGTTGTGTTTGATTTTGTGTATGCATTGAATGAATGAGCTCTCTTGTTAATGTTACTTGATCAAATTTGATATATGCTGATTGTTTAATAGTTTGAAAGGATTGGAATTGGAATTGAAATTGAAATATCCGGGCTCACTGATTCACCCCCTCTCTCAGTGATTGTACCTCTAACATGTTTGCCATTGTTTATGTGGTTAAGACCTCTATTTAAATGAGGCATTTGTATTGTGTTAGTATGCTTCTAAATGCACAGAGCATCCCAGTTGAAGCTGGTATGCAAGCACAAGCTTGTAGAGTGTAATAACGCTAAAGCTTTCTAGTTTGAGAAAGCCCTCTACACATTTGAGGCACTTGTATTGCTCTTAGAGCAAACTGCATACGATGAATGTCTTAGTGGAACATTTTAATTCCTACAATTGCATGTGAGACTAATTTGAGCCTTTTTAAACATCACTTTGCTCAGTTTGAAAAGTTTTCTTTTCACTCTCTTGATTAGCTTGATTCTTAGTTGCTAGTGTCTTGTTATCTTTTATCATGTGTCATGATTTTTTTCAGTAATGACAAGTATTTCTTATTCTTATATCTGAAGTTAGCTTCAACTTTGCCCTTTGAATTTCAGTTTTTAGAACTTTTTTGATTTTGATTTTTTTTTTTGGTTTTTGAACTCCTTGTTTTGGTTTCAAGTGCTTGTTCTTGATCTCCTGTGTATAATCTCATCTTATTCTCATGGGAGAAGAGAGAATCGACCAATTCATCAACACTTATAGTGTTCATGTCCTTACATTCTTAAAGAGTGATCACAATATGCAACCATCTTTGAAATACATATCTCAAATTTTCCTTACTATAACACCAGTTTGGATAGTTTCTCTATAAACCCTCATTCTATGTACTAGATCATTTGTTCTTATGCAATAACCTTCTATTCTTTCAGAATGTGACATTCTAAAATTCTCAAAATTTATTTTAAAGGTTTGGAGTTTTGCTTCTCTTATCTTAATAGAGTCTTGATATGAAGTCTCCAAGGTATTCTATGCTTCATGAGCATTCTTGTATTATACAATTCTTGGATAAATGCTTGGGTCTATGGCACTCAGAAGATAAGAGAAAGCTTGTGCATCCACCTTTTCTTCTTTTTTGATCATGTGTCAAAGTATTTCAATCTTGAGGTGGTGTGTACCCATAGAGAACATTCTTCCAAATTCCTTTCCAAACAAGAATTCTCTTCAACTGATCTCTCCAATATTGAAAGTTGTCGTATTTGAAAACATGAATATTCATGGAAGTAGAATTCACGAAAGCCATTAATTCCTTAGATAATGGCTTGAAACCCTTCTGTATCTTTTCTTGAACGTGAATCTGATACCAAATAAAGGTTTTGAATGTATGGAGGAGTGCAAATTAGCTTTGATTTAATATAAAACTGAAGCTATGTATCAACCAATTTGTCCCATAATCACTAGTTGTTAAACTAGTTGTGTTGTAAGTGAGATTGTTGACCAAAATTGAACTGAATAATTTCAACGTGAAAAAATATGCTTGCTGGTCTAAATTATTGTATACCTGTAATAGAATCAAAGTTTCAACATGCAAAAAAGTTTCTTAATTCAAATTAATGCATCACACTACCTTTGTGTGCAATTTTTATTAACAAAGAAAGTTAAAATAAACCTATTACAACAATGCAAGTTAAGTATAAAAGTAAAAACTAAATAAAAAACTTAACCATTAATTAAATTAAAAATAAATTAAAAATGACACTGATAAGATTTGGACATCATGCAAGAAGCCTCTTCATCGGTTAAGTAAACACACACACATGCACACTAGGCAAGTGAAAGCCTAAAAATTTAATTATAAAAATAGAAGTTTGACTAAAATAACTTTAGAGTTTAGTTAATTAAACATTCGGTGAACTATAGTGAACTAGACTTTGACACTTCTAACTATTTTTAGGAAATTATCGCAAAGTGTATAAAATTGATCAAACAATTTATTTGGGATATAAATGAATTAAATAACTTTCTTAAATATTTAAAACACCAAATAAATTAAATCTAAGATCAAGAATCAATTGCCCAAATTGACATCATACTCAACACAATGTTCTCGAAAAATAGCTTAGAAATTTCTTATCTTGGTCACACGTGATTATCCTGGGTACTCCATTGCAAGCGTACAAATTAACAATTCTAGTTGCATCACTAGTCTTCTTACATGGAATGAAGTGGACCATCTTGGAAAATTGATTTACAACCACAATGACAGTCACTACCTCTTTGGGTGTGTGGAATCCCCAAAACAAAGTCTATTGAAATGTCAATCCAAGGCCCATTGGGCACTGGTAGAGGCTTGTATAACCCTGTATTTTGATGTCCTCTCTTAGCCATTTGGCAAATTCTACAAGAAGAGACATACATTCACATCTTGCCTTAAATGTGGCCAAAAGATTTTTTCACTTACCAAGCTAAAGGTTTTATCGCTTCCAAAGTGTACCCGTAAGCCACTTGCATGCATTTCTCTAATCAACTTCTTTCTCCTATATCCTATTGGAATACATATTTGTTGTCCCTTAAATAACAATCCATCAACTAGCAGATAATCATCAAAAGACCCTTTATTTGCATCAACTTGTTTTTTGAGGCCATCATAAATGGTGCTAACATAAGGATCTGTAATATATCTATCCTTCACTTTTTCAAATCCAATTGTCTCGTTGCTCATGGTAACAAGCAAATGGCATCCTCTACTCAATGCATTGGCCACCATGTTAGATTTGTTGCCCTTGTGTTGCACTACAAATGTATAAATTTGTAGAAGTGATACCCACTTTGCATGTTTATGAGACAATCTTGATTACGAGTTTATTTACTTCAATGCTTGATTTTCAATCATAAAAACAAATTCTCTGTGCAAGAGATAATGCCTTCCATACCTAAATGCTTGTACTATAGCGTACAACTCCTCATCATATGTGTTATGCTTTCTCTTTGCATCATTCAGCCTTTTATTAAAAAAGGCATCTGGGTTACCTTTTGACTTTAGTACTCCCCCAATGGCTACTGTTGATGAATCACACAATCCTGTAAATATTATTTAAAAATTTGGTAAAATGAGAATTGGAGCTTTAGTTACCTTTTTATTGAGTAATTCAAAGCTCTTCTCAGCTGCCTTTTTCAAGAAAACACCTTCTCCCTTGTTCAATCTCTCATTGGTGTACTTACACTGCTGAAATTGATAATGAACCTCTTATAGAAGTTAACTAGTCTATGAAAACTTCTCACTTTTGTTATGCTTTGTGGAGTAGGCCAATCAAGTATGGCTTTTACCTTTGTTGGATCCAAGCTTAGACCTTCAGCTAAAATTGTATTGCCAAGGAATATAAGTTCGTTTTGGCAAAACTCACTTTTCTCAAGATTAACAAACAATCTCTCCTCTCTCAGTATGTCTAATACCCCGCTCAAATGCATTAGATGCTCTTCCACATTCTTGACTAAATACCAAAATATCATCAAAATAGACAATCATAAATTTTCCAATTTATTTCCTGAATACTTGGTTCCTAGTACACATGAAGGTAGTTGGAGCATTCAATAGCCCAAATGGCATCACAAACCACTCATATAGACAACATTTGTCTTCCACTCATCCTTTTTACGAATCTGGATTTGACGGTATCCACTTCGAAGATAAATTTTGAAAAGATCTTAGATCCTTCAAAACAGTCTCATATGTCATCCATTCTGGATGGTGGGTACGTGTACTTAACTTGAATTTTGTTAATAGCCCTGGAATTCACACACAACCTCCATTTTCCATTTTCCATCTTGGTACTGCACATGTACTCATACTTTCCCATATGAATCCTTTCTCTAACAACCGTAAAATTTGCCTTCTCTTTTCCTCATTCTATAAAAATGTCAAACAATAAGCAGCTTGGTTAGGTAATTTTGCACTTACAACCAAGTCAATCAAATGAGTAATTCCTCTTGAAGGAGGTAAAATTGCTGGAAATTCTGCAGGTGTCACATCTTATAATTCCGCAAACAACTCTTGATTTTTGGTTTGGAATTCTCACTTTTACAACACCTTTTTCTTCCAATTAGTACAAAAGAAAGCAAACTTCACCTTTACCCTCTTTTAAGAACTTTTTCAAGCCTGTAGCGAGGAGGGATAGGTAAGCTATCTCCCATCGTTCTTTCTTTAGAGGCTTCAAAATGTGTCTCCTTCCAGTGTGATGCATGATATATGTATTTTTATTACCATCACGGATGACATTTCTCTTATATTGCCAAGGCCTACCAAGCAACAAATGACAAGCATCCATAGGGACTACACCACATATCACATATCCTCATATGGTCCAATGTTAAGCGTATGACGTTTCTATTATATTGCCAAGGCCGACCAAGCAACAAATGGCAAGCATCCATAGGGACTACATCACATATCACATATCCTCATATGGTCCAATGTTAAATGTAACTACACATGATTTATCGACCATCACACTGTGGTCCTTTAACCATAAAATTTTGTAAAGGATTGGATTTGGGAGTGCATATTAATTGCAAAATTTGAACCTTTTCCATACTTGCTAAATTATTGGAAGACCTAGTATCAATGATAACTTTACATACCTCTCCTTGGCATTTGCATCTAGTCTTGAAGACATATTTTCTTCTCCAATCCTCTTCAGTTGCTTCCTTGCTTCCCATTACCAAGGTTATTTGTAGCATTAGATTTTCTCGTTTCAGATTCAACTTCTTCAGTTTGAGGTTTCTCTTTGTGTCATCGTGACTCTATTTGTGGGTTTGGAACATTCAGGGCAAACATGGGCTTTATGAAGTCCCCCACAATTATAGCATTTTATTGGCCTCTAGTGACCAAATGCTGGTTGCACCTGTCCTTTACCTCTCAACCAACGGCTATCTCTAAATTTGTTCTTTATTCCTTTACCTTCCTCAAACTCCAGTCCTTGTAGATGTTGATGTGCTTGCCTTTCCTCTAAATGGTGTACTGCCAGCCCTTTTGCTTAGCAACTTGCTTTTTCCTCTACTTATTTTCTCCTTAGCCTTAAGACATATTGATATGCTTCATCAACAATGTATACCTCAGCCACAGCTCATCTTATAGCTGAAACCTAGCCCATTAAAATACTTGGCAGTTGCTGTCTTCTCACCTTCTTGCAGGTCTGTCCTAATTTGTAATTTAAAAAACTGCTTTGTATACTCCTGGACTGTCATCTCTTTTGGCCTCAAGATATGTTATTGTCGAAACAATTTTTGTTGGTAATTAGATGGCAGAAAATTTGCCCTCTTTTCCTAGCCTTCTTTTGGACTGCTGTAGATTATCTCACCTCAAGGCGGCATCTGATTTCATTTTTGCTATTGTAAATTTCATCCTTCTAGGGTCATCTTCATCAATGTTTTCCATACCAAAATACCTTTCCAGCTCATGTACTCAATCTATAAAGAGCTCAGGGTTCAACTTACCCTTAAAATAAGAATTTTCTACTCTCACCCTCATCTTTTGCTCAGACACAGCCTCAATGAGTCTCTCCATTGAATCTATGGCTCCAACTGGAGCCCTCTGAATCAGGGTCTTCTTCAGAGTCCTCATGCCTTAGTTTGGCTTCAAGGGTGCCTGATCTTCTGAGTATTTCCTTTTCAACATTCCTTCTTTGCCTAACATTTCTTCTGCCTCTTCCTCCCCAATTTAGTTGGATCCCTCTCTCGGCCATGGTTGCTCTGATACCATTCTGATGCTGCGAATTCACCAGCTCTCTTCTTTACAACTGTTGGGAGATTGTTCCAAGTTCTGCTGTACACAACTGCCTCCCAAACTACACTTAGTTGAAAAACACAAACAATAGTGCAGTCTTACTTTGAGCAGCAATTAATTGTTAGATCTCAGTATATCCTTACTGTAGTAGACTTATCTAAGACTATCCTTGCTGTATTAGAATTCTGGGTAATCTTTTGTGCAACCTCTTTCACAAGCTGGTGCAACCTGCAACTTTCACACAAACAGGCCAAATACAGCAGTATGTGCAAGAAAGAAAAAGTAAAGTAGCAGTATGTGCAAGAAAGAAAAAGTAAAGTTTAAAATAGAGAGGAAGCATTTGGACACCCCAATCCCAAATTCTTTTCTCATTAACAACAGCAGAAAAACATTTACAACATGCTGGTTATACTCAGCTATTACAGCTCTACAACCCACTCATTTCCTCTTTCTAATTCTCCTCTAATAGTCTACTCTTTCCCCTATCTGCCCTATACTGATTATCACCAAATGAGCAAAATCAAGTTCTAATTTTCTTCTTTTGCAGGTCCCTTCTAGACTGCCTCCTTTCTTTTTTAAACACACAAACTATATAACGACACATGCAGTCCTACCAAAAGTCTAATATTAATTGCAACAAATATTTTTTATTTATTTTAGAATTACTAATATTAACTATGTCAGCTAGATTTAAGGCCTAACACCTAAATCCCCTATTCATGAACAGGAAAGTGTCAGCATGAGAAGGCTGTACAATTAATGCTGTGCTGACTAGCTGCTGTCAGTTGATTGCATCATAATACGTTTTAATAGTGACATCACAAGCAATTTAACCAAAATAGTTATATTCTAGAATCAAATAAATGGGTACAGTGTGCATGCACGGTTCCGTGCACAAGTGCCTATGTTTTTTCCTTATTAGCCTTTGCAGAATCTGAAATTTCTTTTCATTGCAGTTTATTGGGGTGAGGACATGGCGACTTATATTTGTGAGGTCAGGTTTTGATTTTCACACAATGTTGCCAAATTTTCTACCATAACAATCTCCAAAAAGAAAGAACATAAAGATAATTTTTGCTTTACTTTTTTTTTTTGGAATTGTTGTTAATTTTTTAATTGTTGTTAATTTTTTACCTGTTGAAACGACAGCGATTTCCTGAAAAGCAAAACAAAAAAGTTTAATAGCTGTAAGGTGCAGTGACTTTTTAGGTCTAAAGTCATGTGTTTTTTAAATTATTACCTTTATTGGAGGAGTTGTTTTCTCTGGTCACTTGGCAACTACTATTTCTTACAACTTATAAGCACTGCTGGAACAGGCAAGAAGCAATGCCTTTTTTTTGGGCTCAGGGTACGATATAGATTGTTAAAAAAAATTAGAAAAAATAAACTAAATTAGTCATAAAATCAATGTTATGTGTAAAATAAACAAGTGTAACAAAAGACTACTTGACGATTCAAAATATTAATTAAGTCATGACATATGATATATCACATAGGTTTATATTTTCTGTTTAAAATAGGAAAACAATCAATGGTTATAGCCAAACTTAAGAACTAAGTGAATAAATTATTATGTTGCTCTTCATCGAGAGCACGGAATTGGTAATTGGTTCATTAGAACATATGCAGGAGGACTAGCAGCAGTTTAGTTGTCTTTTTATGTTCCATATTGCGATTTTTAAATTATTTTTTTTTAATCTTATGGTTGTTGTACCCAGACGAGCACTGTTTTTGTATTTTGATTATATTATGACAGACTGGTACCCTAGATAACAGAAGAACCAGGGATGTGCATGACCAGTACCACTACCAGAACTGTCCCAGCACAGATTACCTGGTAACGTAGCTTTTGGTTAGTTCTTGTTTGTCACTGTCTGCAAAATAAAACCTGTACTGAAATAAATACAATATGTGCATGTAGTGTGCTTTCTAGGCACGAGGAATATTTTACTAACACGAAGACAATCATCATTTACGTTTAGGGGGGAGGAAGATTTCCATTGGCTGCAAAACTAAAAAGCTTCAAAGAATAAAATGAGAAGTAATAAGTTTACGATCACCTTATTAAAATAGCAATAAAGAAAAATTGCAAGTCTAAGGTAGTTTGACTAAGGTTGAAATCTCCCTCACTGTGTCAAAGTGGTTTATGACCCCAATGGATATGTCCGTGCTATGGTGGCCTGTGACTGATAAACCAGTTTTAACTTTAAAGTCTTATCCAAAATGAAGACTAATAAAAAGGTAAAGGTGACATTTTTAGGTCCTGTTGTACGAGACACTACTTGGGAACAACGTGGCTTTTTCAATTTACTTCATATTTGTTCAATTTCTGAACTCAAGTTCTGACCTGCTGACCAAGCTCAGAGGAAACTGGGCCTTGCCAATCCACCTACACCTCAAAATAGTTTGCTATCAATCATTAGATATGGTAAAGTAGCATGAGAATCTCGAAGACATGTCAAAATATTATTAAATCACCTTGCAAGCAGGGTCATTGGAAGCACCTATTGGCAAATGTCAGACCCAGTTTTACATGTGGCTGTGCTAGAATATCACAAGGAGATATTAGGCTCATATTCTTCTAGGTGAAGATTCCTTTTTCATTTCTAGTATCTTCAACAAGCCTTAGATTAAAACAGTTTTAGTAGTTGTGCAATTTAATTTAATCTTGTGCACATGTTGAAGACATTCTTTGGTCTTATGAATCAAATGGATTGCCCAATATTATTCTTTTCTGCTGTGGGTTACCCCTTTCTGCTCTATAGTTTGTTGCATCGCTGTTTTTGCTTTGTGATGCTGAAATACCAAGTTTGGTTATGTTTAATTAATTTTGAACAATTGGAAATGGAAATTGATCAATGTATTATAATGATTTATAAATATAATTGTGTAATATATATATTTTTGGACAATTCACATCCTGATTGGAGTGTTATGTGATGTTTGATGATATGCTATGCATCCTCTCCCCTATTGTAATGAGATCCTTGCAGTTCGATCTGCCTTGGTGGCTCTTATTGCGTTCATGCCAACAAAACCTGAAGGAGCTGTGGGATCGCTTGACTACAGTAAGGAAGAAAGGAGTGCTCTTGCCATTAAGTCCTGTGCTCATCCACCGAAGTTTGGGAACACAGACCGGCAGAAACTAATTGATGAGGTTTGGATTAATGCCGTTCTGTCTTTTACATTTGAGCTAAGCTACACGTTTTTGCAATTTGTGTTTACGGTTGAGTTTATATTTTAGCACAGCCTCCGATTCTTTGTTTTAATGGCCAAACGCTTTTCTTGCATTATAGATTCATGAATATATGTTGAAAAGGGAGTCTCCTGCACCTGAACTTAATCCTGTGACAGGCAACCAAGATACCTCAGAACCTGTAACTCCTGAGGTTGTAGACCAGGAAAATGCAGTTGCAGCGGCAACTTTAGAAACTTCACAAGCAGAAGAGATGGTTGGGAATGTGCATGAATCACAGTTGGATTCTGATTTAACTCCCCTAGGAGAGAGAACTGGTGCAGAGTTGAGATTGCTTACAGGGCAAGGGGTGACAAATGCCAACTCTGCAAACAGGGATCAAGAAACGAGGAATAACTCAACAACTAGTAGATACCAAACATCTCCTGGTGATAGAGGTTTAACATTATTAGCTGTCGGTTTGTCTGTTGCTATTATTGCCCTTCTTATTAAGAAATTTTTGAAATCATATTGGTGAGTTGGTGCTTACGATAATTCACGAGTATCAACTTTCTATTTACCAACTTCCAATTCACTATTATGGCCCTTATTAAGAAAATTTTGAAATCATATTGGTGGATTGGTGCGTAGGGTAATTTACAAGCATCAACTTTCTATGTACCAACTTCCAAGTCATCTGTAAATAGTATTCTTACCTTTGTAAGTTTGGTTTGATTCGGAGTTTCCTTGATACAAATTATTTCATTTTTATTATAAATTTTAAATTCGAACAGGGTTTATGTAATTCATTATCAGGGTTATAAAATTGCTTGTGAACTCTTCATTTTTTTCATCAATCCATTGAAAAATCATTCCTTAGAAACAACAGGTATTTTTTTGGGTGCAAATCCTGATCTTAGAAAAATGAAGATGTAAAAGTGATTTTTCAGTAATGTATCTATATTGCAATGTAAAGGCTGCTGCATCTGCTCCCTTTTTGCTGTTTCTTTTATCTTTTGAGTGCATATGGGTTGCTTTATAAATGACAAAATCTGAAGTAAAATTTTCAAAAAGCGTCTCTCTGCAATTATCGACCTTGTAGAATCAGGAGGGATCAAATTTGAAGAATGGAGCCTTCCTCTGGTGGAAGGTTTGTTTAATCTCCCGAGATTGGAAATAGTCTTTTTGTTGTATGAGTGGGCGAAGCTAGTCAACGAGCTTATGAAAAATGGCTTGTGAGTTGATTACCGAGACGGTCAGGGTTTTTGACTTCTTTTCTATAAGAGAGTATCTTTGCTTGATCCAATGTATTATTTTACACGGTGTGTTCTTGGGAGTTTGTGGTCTTTGTTAAAATACATTGTAGGGCCTGTTTTTTGAAAATTTGCTTATTTTTGACAATTTTTTATATTTGTTATTTATAGACACCTAAAAATGGCCATTCAGTTTAAATTAATTGTTAAATTTTATGTTTCCAAGATGTTTTTTGTCGATTCTTGGTTGGTTTAAATTAGACATTATTAACATTTTTATTAAATTTTAATGGTTCCTGCAAGTTCTCCCAGCACCATGTAGGTGACATCTTCTTCCTAAGAAGTTTGATGACATTCCACCCTATTGTAAGGTATGCATGTTTTAAGTGTAACTATAAGGTCTTGGCAAAGAACATTTGGGCCCTTTTGTCTTTTTGCTCCATGTGGCCTTTTTTCAACCGGTTCAAGTTAATTTATAGGTATGGTCCGAATTTTAATTCAAGTCATCAGTAAACACACAAGCACCCTAGTGCATTTATGCATAAAAAATATATCTAGCAATCATCTAGTGAATATTTACATGCATTCTAGAGAAATCAAGTAATCATTAGAACATTTATTGAAGCTTGAATTTCATGTTGACGATGTATCATTGTAGTGTTTTTGTAATATTGTGCAATATTCAAGGGCTTGATAATTTAATCGTGGGATGTAATATAGGGTCCTCAAAACTTTGTATTCCTTACAATATTTAGATCTAACAACTTAATTAGTGCCAAGAATAGAACTTGATGGTCTAGACGTTTTGATTCCCACCCAATCTCGTGATATTCAAGCTACATCGCTAAGGCTTGCATGTTTCTCTATTTTTGTAACGGTCAAATTAATTAATTAACCTCGATTTATTGTTTTACATGTATTTAGTTATAATTAAATGTTTATGGGTATTTATGTGGCATGTTAGTGTAAATCCAATTATCCATTTTACATTTCTGTGAATCTTAGTTCACTGGCAACCCTTATAGGGTTATAGATTTTGCTCCATTTTATGATGGATCTAATTTCCTTAGGGCTAATTATTTGGCATGTTTTATTAGTGTTTTATAGAAACTCAATCCATTTTGCCTTACTCTTAAGGTAAGATCTTGTTTCACATTGAGTAAATATGAATTTATCTAATATTCCTAGGGCTACTTGCATGTTTTTAGATCCAATAGCCTTAGCTTCCCTTTGTTTGATCTGCTTGATCCTAAGTTTCAAGTCATTTAAATTTTAAAAAATTGGTTAAAACTTGGTGTGCTTGTAATGGCTTACCCTTTAGATATGTTTTTTCAAGATGTTGAAAATTCTTCTATGATTCTCATGTATTTTCTAAATGATGTGGATGATGGTGATTATGATGATTGTGATGGTACAAATAACATTGATGAAATGTTAGGAAAGATAAGTTTCACCCTAGTAGGTCCAAGTGAATATATAAATGGCATGGGTGTATTTGGCGTTAGTTCTTTTTACATAGGTACTTGTGATTATGAAAAGTCCAATTTTGATAGGAGAGATACATGGTAAAGGAAAAAGTTTTAGCCTCACATAATAATCTAAAGAAATATAATATAGATTTGGATTTTTTATTTTTATTTTTGAAAATCACCGAATTACATAGAATGTTGGCATCTTTGAACATGTTTCGAAAATATACTAATAGTAGATTTACAACGCTGAGTAGGCATGCATATGAATCAGTGAGTTCTTTTGGTTAAGCGGCTACGAGTAAAGGGCATCCACGACGTCAAAATCATCTAGGGCACAATCTTGGCCTTAACCACTTGACTCTTTGTGTCAGGTATTTAGAGGGATTTGTACCTTGGTGGATGGATATAACCAACCATCATCCTCACTAGTCAGATTGCAACCCTTTCGATTAGATCTGGACTTTAAATGTGCACAATAAACTATTTATCTTTAACCGATTGATTACTTTGTAGAATATTATCACATATTAAAAAAAAGGGATAATGCTAATTTAAACACATGCTATCATGTTGAGCTTTGTGTTTCTTCTTAAAATGCCAATGATGATAATAATGTGAATGTCAAGACATTTCAAGATGATTATTGGAATGAAAATGAAGAAGATTGTGATTGACCTTGAATTAGAAGAACAATATAGGGATGAAAACATTGATAATATTAAGCAATATGCAATATATAATCCTAATAAGGTATCTTTTCGAAAGAACTTGAGAATGATTAAAAACATTTGAGAATTCAAATGAAATTCTACATGTCTCTATTGCTTCTCAAGTTCTTCCAATTTCTCAATGTGCTTCTATTCCTCATTTTGTTTTTCACAATCCTCCAACTGCAAATGTTTTTCCTATGTTTCAACAATCTTTTGCTCATAATGTGCCTCCACTTGCTTCTTCGCATGTTAACCCTTCTCTTGTGCAAAATTATTCTATTTCAATTTATTCTACTTCACTTTCTATTACTATACCAAACCCTAAAATGACTACCTCAAAAACAACTAGTAGGTTGGTCTCAAATGATATTCTCTTAAACCACTCGGCTTGTGAAGTGCTTACATATCCTTTTCCTATAGGATTTGTGGCTCAAAAGTTTTTAAGTGTTCAATGGAAAGGGAAGCCCTTCTTATCATAGTTGGGCATTTTATGTCTCTTTGTCTAGACTTTGCTCATGACAACGGATTATTAATTAAGTTATGTCCGACCGATTATTAATTATGTTCAAGGATATTTAAATATTATGCACTTGATTGGTTCTATGTTTTATCATGTGGATTTGCATATTCTTTTACATCGTTAATTCATGACTTCTTAGCTCACTTTTCAATCAATATTGCTTGGAAGGTTACATTTTTGGAATAGCTTAAATTAGACAAGACATCAATGAGTATATTAGAATTATGTACTTAGGTTCAAGACCATGGCTACTAAAATGAGTTATTAGCCTTTGATACCAAGACTTAAAAGTATATTTGTTGATAGTTTGTTTCAAATTATTAAAGAAAATGTTGAGTTCAATTCTATATTTCTTTTGAAGAGCTTTGTCTTGCTATTAGAGAATGTGAAAGCAAGCTCTTAGATGCAAATATCCTCAAATATTCTCCCAATGCTTCCACATTTCAAAACAAATCAAGATATAAGACTAGAAGAAATAATGATAATTTTCCAACCAAAAATGATCATAGAAAATAATTCAATGTTACAGAGCAACCATCTTATAAGCTCATCTTCACTCAACAAAGGGGGCATAAACAATTTACTAATCTTAATGAACACCCACAACAAATCTTGAAGAAATCACTTGAATGTAATATAATTACCTTACCTCTAATAAGGGAGCTGGATCCTTCACGAACCTTGCCTCGATCTTATGAATCTAGTGCATTTTGTGGTTATCATAGAATCCAAGGACATTCAATAAATGCTTTAATGGGTTTGAAGCACAAAATTCAATATCTTATTAACAATACGCAAATTCAATTAAGTGGAACAAGTAACGATTCAAGTGTATCAATATATCCATAGAGTCACAATGATCAATCACATGCCAATGAAAATGCCCATATGGTAGATAAACCAAAGTATAACAATGTGTCAATGGACTATGGAAAGCATCCACTTGATGATTTTGTTGGATTCGTTGATTCAATCAAGAAAAATAAGACATGCATTTGAAGTGTGCTTGATGAGAATGATATCCCACTTGATAGTTCATAATAAGGACCTTTATTCGTAAGAGCACTCATAGATGGTAAGTAAACATATAACATAATGGTAGATAATGGTGCAAGTTTGAACATATGCAAAAAGACATCAATTGATATTCTTGGACTTCATGTAGATGATTTAGCATACACTCCAATGGTTATTGCATGACATAATGGTATTAGTAGAGAGCCCCTTAGTAGTATTATCTTGCCTATTAGAGTTGAACCAAAGATAATTCAAAGTCTATTTCATGTGGTATCCAATAATGGATCATTTAATGTTTTAATTGGTAGACCATGCATACATCAAGTGGAAGCGATTCCTTATACTGTACATCATATTTAAAATTCAGATACCAAGGTGAAGTGTTTACAATTATAATATATTAGTTTTCCAAAAGAACAAATTCAAGGAGAAGTTATATGCAAAGAAACACCAAAGGAAATACCAAGATTTATACCTAAGGCAAGAGCAAATACTGTACAATTGTACAAATCTACTTGAAGAAGGGATCGTGTATTACATCCTATGACTTCTAGACAATATGCAAGACATTAATCATAAGAAAGATTATTCAGAAGCTGATTTACTATCTCTAGATTCATGGATATTTCAACACACTGTAGATGCTTCTGATGATCGTAGTGTCTCATCTTATATTTCTTATGAATATTACCATGGATCCTTTAACATTATTGGTTAGTTTTTTTAACAAATCCATTATGATGGAAACTGAACACTCTATGCATATGATTCATTGTATCACTTACGATTTTAGAACATTATATGTGGTTTACTATAGATGTCATTAATTGTCTAGTGATTGTTATAAGTATTCATTATGTGCAATATATTCATATGATGTATTATTTCATGATGAATTATTTATGTTTTATCACATGATTGAAAAAAAACATGAATATTATGAGTATACTTTATGTTCATGTATTATGCCTATAGATAAAGGCCTTAATTCACTGATTTTCATATACATTATTGATGTGATTGTTATGGCATATGCATGTCTTTTTGTCCACTAGGTTATAAGTTTATGATTGTGTCTTTATGGTAGGTTGAGGGCACATCCCATCTTCGATCAGGTGAAACTCTAGGGGAAATAAGGGGCATCTCTTGGTCCAATCTAGGTTCTCTTTCTTTGATTATTACCCTACCATGTTTTCACTTGATATGTGCTTTATGTCTATAATATCACTACTACACAATGTGTAATTAACACCATCAGTAGGGTCAAATCCATGTCATAAATCTACTATTTTTAATGTTTTTTGTAGTGAAACTTTGAGGAATTTGCATCATTTTTTGTGGTGCGAAGTGAGATAACTAAACAATTTTAGTCAAGACACATTTGTGTCGAATTTGCACCATGTTCTGCACCAAATTGATGCCACATTTGCGCTAAGACAAAAAAGAAAAAAAAAGAAATTTAATATAGTTATTTGAAATATAAATAATTATATTACATTTTTTTAATTATTTTTTATAAATATGTATTTTACACACACACACACACACACATCTGTGTGTGTGTGTGTGTGTGTGTGTGTGTGTGTGTGTATATATATATATATATATATATATATATATATATATATATATATAAAACTCGAACAAATAGTTTGAATCTTGTCCCTGCTTAGTGCAAGTGCACTAGTATTTTATTAATTTTTAAAAAATCAAGTACATAAAGGTGCCTTCTTTCGAATTCACCAAGCTCCCAAAATTCACTGTGTTGGACAAAACCTTGCTCTGATACCATTGATAACTCCTTGAACAAATTGTTTGAACCTTGTCCCCGCTTAGTGCGAGTGCACAAGTATTTTATTAATTTTCAAAAAACTAAGTACATAAGGGTGCCTTTACTCCATTAACCCTTTTACATTGCAAACATAGATTATATAGATTTTATCCATGACCGGTAAAATCAATTAATCCTATAACCAACTATTTATGGGAAAACAACCTGTAAGGTACTTCTAATTAATAAACACAAAACATGAAAACTACCTAAAACTAAAACTAAGTAACTTTATTTTATGGGGGTGTCTTTACTAAAAATATGCATGCCCTATTAACAATAATTATTTATTAACCTGTCAAAAAATCTAACCTAATGTTAAGACTTTGGAACAAGTCCTAACAATATATATATATATATATATATATATATATATATATATATATATATATATATATATATATATTCAAAAGAAAAATATCGGTATATTTTATTGCATACTATTGAAAAGATACAACCATAAGTATGGGAAACTAGAAAACCTAGAGTGATTACTACCACTTTTATCAAAGGCAAATCTTTTCCATCTTTAGCCAAGATTAGAGTTCAAATTTTATCATCTATATCATCTATATGATCTTTTGGCAACCAAAGATGAGCCAAGTAAGTTCAGGAGGGGGAACATGCCTAAAAAAAACTTAGGCAACAACATGGGGAAATATAAGTATGACCTAGGGAAGTATTACTGCCTCAACCTAGTATTTAACATAACGGTACAATAAAGTACATGTAAAAACTAGCTCCAATAAGAAGCCAAAAAACCATTTAGTTGAGTGATAGATCCCTCATGGTACAAGTTTTGTCTTCCTCCATTACCTGCAGGTGTACCTTACCTTCGTCAAGATTGCATGCTTCCTTGGCCAACCCATCCACAATGGAGTTGTGCTCCCTGTAGATGTGTATGAAAGAAAGATGATGAAAATGTGTAGCGAGATCCGCAACTCTATTGATGAGGTGTGTGAGAGTGATGTGTTTGCAACAGACCAAGACATTTATCCAGTCACATGCCATCTTGGATGTTGAGTATACCGTCATAGTAGTGAGATCACAATCAATGGCAATGGTGAGTGCTATGATCAACACTTGTATCTCTATGAAATTGTTGGTGTGTCATCCTATACCCTACTTAAAAGTGATAGACATGTCCTTGAAGTAGATGATACCCCCTTCCCCACTATGTCCTTGGTTCCTACGTGATACACCATCACAAAAACAATGTGGTGTAATAAGATCCACATGTAATGGAGGGATAGTGTGCTAAACCTTTGTGTTATGTGATCTCAAAGGCATCAATGAATATTTGAATTTATAGAGTATAGAGAGGGGAGTAGGCTATTTGTTTACAAAAATAGCCTCATTCCTGGTAATCCAAATGTTCCAACATATTTTAAATGGAAGATTGATCATATATTACGTAATACCTCTATGAGCATGCCATCTATTCCATGCATCATTCAATGATTCACCTTCCCAAAAAGGACAAACACCCTATGATGTAGCATCATCCCAAACCTCTTGGGAGAAATGGTAGTGGACAAAGAGGCGATCAATGGTTTTTTTGATTTCTCGGCATAATAATCAAATGCTTGGGTTGTTCCAACCCCTATGCATAAGATTGTCCCATGTCATAATATTGTTGTGTAAAGAAACCTAGAAATGTAGTTTTATTTTTTGGGGTGCTCAAAGTGTCCATAGATGGTCCCACCACTAAGGGGTGTTTACATCCCACACTATGGTCTAAGTGATTTGTATCCCAATTTTACCTAATATAATCCTCAATCAGTATTATATACCTAACATAATTTGTTCGCCTGATTAGTGAAGGAGATGGAACTTATTATCAGACTTATTCTATAATGCTCCCAAAGAAGTGCATCTTGATCTATAAGTCCAACATCCTCAATGGTTTTCTAATCCAATTTCCACCTGTCTATCAAAGTAGTATCATAAGCATCAACAAGAGTATATATGCATTTTTGTTGTAAAGTAGCCTTCATTACATCCATAAATCTATACTCTATGTAAATGCCATAAAATGCATCCCTGCCAATGTGAATCTCAAACCCATTCCATGGGTCCCATGTAAGTGAAGTCTCAATGATTGCAAACATTGAATAATAAATTTCTAAAAAAGTGATGCTCCATAATGTCTCTTAGGGTGCATTCAGATCCATTCCATAATGGTGTAGACATTATATCTAAATTATGTAGCACCTCAATCTTGTACACTTGAAAAATAAATATCATGGATGTACCTTCAACTTATAGACCTTTCTTATTGCCAAAATGCTCACATACACTCTCTTTGTGCCTAATTACTTATCTCTTAGTTTGACCACTATCATTCTAACGACTTAGATGTTTTATCTTACCCATAATGCTAGAAACCTACTTATCTTCCATTTCTACAAGTTTTAGATTTGCACTTGTTTTCTAATTACTCAAACACTTGCATCTCAGTCAGACACATACATCGATGTAAGTGTCATATCCATACACAAGTGTCTAATACCCTAAAGTCATCTAATTTGCAAATGCAACATATTCCTATGGTTGGCCTAAGTGCTTTGATTTGAGATATTCTCCAAAGGGATTGGTATTAATACAAGATCAACCCTCACTCATTCATCACTTGGAAACACCTAGCAACTCAGAATAAAACTTACCAAAAGCATTATATCAAGCAGTCAAGTGAGAAAAAGCTTCCCTAATTTCTTCGATTTTCATATTATTCATAAGGACAACAAATCTATAGGTCTAAAGTATTGAAGGAGCATCCCAAGAGCTATATTTTCCAAGTTAAAATCTAGGTCATTGTTGTACTTGCTTATCACACAGTGCATAATTCACACACAAGCCAAGACATAGGGAAGAACTATATAAGTTTGAGGCCCTCTTCAGAGTATTGACTATGTAGGCAATGCCATTGATAGAGGGGTCTTTGTAGTAGCTCAACACCGTGTGCCCACTAACCCATTATTTCCAAATCCACTATGAATTTAAAGAACTAGGGTTTAACTATTTGATAAGGAGTGATAGTCCATGACTTAGATCTAAATGCACTAGAGTGAAGGTGACACAGAACCCAAAAGCATCTAGGTGGTCACATCTAGTTTCAGTAGGTATTCCATACTGGACACCTGCATCCAAGTCAAACAAAAGTGTTAATGCAACCATCCCAGTCGACATAAGTGTTTGTAGTTATAGAGGTATAATTTATAGAATCAAACGACTATTCCAAAATCTAAATCCAATCCACTTTCTACATGTTCTAGATATAGATTGGTATTAGCATCAAAATTAACTATCTTGTTTTCTTTATCATTACAATATATAATATAGCTGTACTTTATATCTTTAACATCTCAATATAATAAATTTAGTATATGTTTTATCTGAGTTTCATAAATAATTGGCTTGCTTTAGAGATAGTCTACCATCCTTGTTCCTAAGGCTATCTCTACCTCTTTAACTCTAGGTTCCCCATATCTAGATTTTAGGGTTAAACAAATGGAGAGTGGGTGTATGTATTTTTGATGTAATATCTTATGCCATAGCCCTTATTTTGTGATGATATTCTAGGACCCTTTTATTTCTAGAGCTTTGGAAAAAGTGACAAAGTCCTTTAATCCCCTTCCCCCACCCGACTTTGTTGAGAGATAATGCTCCATTTGATCAACATAATGCATTTATTCCCCTTGTTACCTGACCACAAAAATGTAGGAAATGTTTTTAGATTTTGTTAATTATCATCCATGAGAGGAAAGTAAGGGATAACTAGTAGACTAGAAAGGCCTCAAGGACACATAATCAAAATCAACCTACATGCCATAGATATCCAACGACTGCACCAAAGTGTGATGCACCGTTTCAAATTTTCAAAAAGCTAAAGCCAGTCCTTAGAATGATAGCCATTTGTCTTTAGGAAGAAACCCTTGTATTTAATGCAAGCATCAGATGGATGTGTGGAGAAAGGCAACATTTTATGGATAAGATTCCTAGTAGCAAGGGCGATATGGTAGAAGTATAAAGCAATTTTTTTTCATGTTTATAACCATCCCTATAGTAGATGTAAAGAGTTATAAAATTCTATCTAAACACTTTGCTTCTTGAATAAATCCATTCCCAAAGATGAGAATGTCATCTATGAAGAGGATATGTGTAAGGTTTGTAGTTAAGGCATTATTAACATCCAACATGTTACCAACTGTTCATTAATGGTAGATATGATGACTAAGTGATTCCATGATGACAAGGAAAAGGAATGGGGAGAGGGAGCAACCTTGTCATATACCATGGGAGGGAAAAAAAGGTAAAGGCAGAGCCATTAATTAGAACAACTTATGAGATGAAGTGAAAGAAATTTTCAATCCAATTAATAAAGGACAATGCAAACCAACCTATGTGATAATAAGATAGAGATAGAGCCAATTTACATGATCAAAATATTTGGAGAGGTCAATTTTTGAGAAGGAAGGTTGATCAAGCTCTTTTTTTGATAGTATGCAAAGCCTTCTGAGTAATGCCAATAGCATCATGGATGAGCTAGTTATCCAAAAAACTAAATTGTTCATGGGAGATATGCTTAGATAGAATAGGTTTGAGGCAGGTTGCAATAATCTTAGAAATAATATTGTAGATGTTATTACATAAAGAGATGGGATGATAGTGCTCAAAGCTGGATAGGTTGTCATCCTTGGGAATATTAGTAATGAAAGTGGAGAAGGGTGCATGAATTTACTAGATATACGAGATTCCTCCACTGCCAATAGAATATATTTTACAATGTGATCCCAAAATCTAATGTAGAACTCTACCATCCACCCATCTAGACTAGGTGCATTCCCCTATTAAAAATTGAGAAGGGTTTTGTGTAGTTCATCCATAGTAATCAATTGAAGTAGAACTTGATTTTATTGCTTACTTGCCCAACCATCAAAGAAGGTGGCCATCGCCATGATGTCCCTGATATTTTTCCAAGGGGGATACATATATATGTGTTCATAGTGGGAGGCAACAACATTTGAGATAGATTCAAAGTCTGTACATTCCACCCCATTGTTATCTATGATGTTCTATATGGTGTTTTTAGCCTGTAGCACCATAATATGACAATGGAAATATTTTGTGTTGTCATCCCCTTTAGAGAGCCAATTTACTCCACTCTTCATACACCATTTAAATTCCTACTTAACCAACAATCTAGCCTTTCCATTTCCAAAGTTGTCAAGTTCTTATAAATTATTTACCCTGAAGTCATCTTCATGTAAAGTGTCGAGACATACCTTAACTTTTTATTTCACCATGTGGAGTTATCTATCACGCTATTAAATTTTTTTTAGCCCAATCCTTGGCTGCAACCTTTGCCTTAATGAGATTCTTTTGAAAACATACAATTGCATGTTCATCATGTTCGATAGAGTAGGTAATCTAGGTCACCTTGATTAAATATTTTTAAGTCTTCATATGTCAGTTAGTGTGGGTTAAATATAAATAGAGTGGGTGGCTGCTTGGCTCCCATAAGTAGTTTCAATTGTATGGGGTCATGACTAGATGTAAAAAGCTTCATTATAGTGGCCTTGCAAGCATTTATTTAAAGAATGAGTGCTTCCTTTATCAAGAATGAATCCAACCTCTTAGAGATACCCTATGTTCCAGTTCGATGGTTTGACCATGTGGGTTCCATAATCATGGGTATAGCATCCACCAATGTGTGTTGTTATATAAATTTTAGAAAATAGTCATCTAGAAGATTTGATCTAGATTGATTACCCCAAACTTTAGAATGATGCATTATAAGGTTTAGGTCCCCCCCATAATGAAATGTGGCATAAGAAGAATACCAAAATTCTCTAGTTCCATGAAAAAACTCTTCCTGTTATGTGAGGCCACATACACATTTAGAATATTTTATTCTGTGTTTAATTATCTTGAGAAAAAGGTCCCAAGAATATACTTATGATTTTTTAACTAAGTTCTCATATCCATGGAGGTGTTGTAAGTAATAGCCAATCAACCTGATTTGTTAGTTGATCTAATGGTCGAGAAGGACCAATCATATAGGCATTTATATAGGCACCTCATTGTATCCACATCCATGCACATAGTTTTTTGAAGTATTAAAACACATGGCTTGTACATGTAAACATGCATCTTAATGGACTGTTGCTTCGGGGCCATCCCAATACCCCATATGTTATCTAATATAATGATCATTTGAGCACCCTTTTTGGGGATGCTCTACTAAGGGCCCTAAAAATAGTGAGTTGTCTTCCTGATAGGACTTCACACTCAAAAACGTATTATGCATGTGAGAGATGTGTATGTCCTTCCCTAATAGCTAGAGGTGTGAGAATAGTGGAGACTTCCATTCATCCTATATGTTTGAGATCTCTAGATTGATGTAGAAACTCCCATGTATGTGATTTGGTCATATATCTCTTCTCTATGGAAGGTGTTTTAGGGGTAGAAGATGAAACTGAGAAGCTTGATCTTGTGGATACTCTCCCTATCTCTAAACCTAGCTCAAGTTGTTGGAGGGATAGTGTATTATCATGTAGAACATCTAGTTTGATCCCTGATGTAGTTGAAAGGGGTGACTCTATTTATTTGTACCTGAGACTATTGGTGGTAGGATCTAGGGTGTTTATGTATTCTTTAGTGTCATATCTCCCTCAACAACCATCAATTTATTTGTGCCCTCCAATCTTTCTAAATTTGTGCTACTTAAATCATTGAATATAATTTTTACTCCCTCAAAATTTGGTATGGTATGGTCCACATGGCCATGTGTGTGCTCCTTCTATAAGAAGTTAACACGTGTGTGATCAATATGTTGAAATAATAGTGCATTAACTTAAAAATCATCTTTTTTTATCCTTGGAGTGGTAAAAGGAGACTCAATAAGTGGCATCTAAGACTTATGGTGGTGGTATTTATGGTTTTTGTGCACTCCTTAGGTACAATATCAACTCCAACAACTAGCTGATCTTTTGTATCCTCCCAACCTTCTAATCTTGCTATGTCCACTCTAATGCTCACTATTTTTTCTCCCCTAGATTTGGACTAGCTCCTTCCATTGGGCCTAGGGTGTGCCTCTCCTTTTAAATGTTAGATTGAGCTTCATAATTCTAGTTGGATGGGAAAATGGATTTAAGATGACCATATGTGCAACATAGTGTGCATCTGAAGGGTAAATTATTATAGTCAAGGATTTGTTTGTAGTGGATATACCTAGCTAATATCATAATGACATTAGGTAAACCACGTGATATGTTCATTACCACACATATAACATCAACTTCTATGTTATTTTGGATGGTAGTGTTTGAAACTATTTAAAGATATTTTCCAGGTGTATCCCTAATGATCTTGAAAATCTAGGGATCCCATAGTTTAATGGGCAGACATGGGATTTTGACCCAGAGCATCATTCTACTGATAAAGTCATGAGTGGGGTCAAATCCTACATGCCATCTAGATGTAGCAAGTGCAACACTACCCCAAAATAGGGTCCTCCTATTATAATATTCTATAGATCCTCCAATGAGTTGAAGACAAAGGTAATGAAACTCCTTATCCCTCTTTATGATGTTGGAGTGTATCCCAAAAATGGAACCCAAATGTTCTGTATGCACCATAGGATATTTGTCTCCTTATATATTCACCCATGGAATCACCTAATGAGTGCCTGTTCTATGTATGTGATAAATTTATATCTAAATATACTAGGATCAATGATGAATTGTAAGGGATTTGTGGAAATATTGACACATTTTAATTTCCTCCTCATGATTCTTTTATTATTTGTTTTGCTCTATAGGATGTTTGTAAGAAGGGTGTTGTACACAGGCCCTGAACTATATTGTGTGAGTTGATCTGGTAGTTTGGATTGGTGGTAGGTGATCTAAAAAATATCATGGTAGTCTAGTTTTTTTTGTAGTGTATATCTCCAGCTAAGATCTCAATGACATCAAGTAAACCATGTGATATGTTCATCTCCACACATATAACATCAACTACTGTCTTCTTCTAGATGATGGTGTTTAAATCTATTTTATGATATTTTCCAAGTGTATCCCTAATGATCTTGAAAATTTAGGGATCCCATAATTCAATGGGTAGACATGGAAGTTTGACCTAGAGTGCCATTCTACTGATATGTTCATGAATGGGGTCAAAACTTGCATGCAATCTGGATGTAGTAAGTGTAACATTGCCTCAAAACTAGAGTCTTCCCATTGTAATCTTATATAGATCCTCCACTAAGTCAAAGACAAAGGTAATGAAACCCCTTTCCCCTCTTTGTTATGTTGGAGTGTTGACCAAAAATAGAACCCAAGTTTTTGTAACCATCATAAGAGATCTATCTCCTTATATATTCAGCCATGGAATTGCCCAATGAGCATTTTTTCTATGTACAAGATAACCTTGTCTCTAAAGAGACCAAGATCAATGATGACCTATAGGGGATTTGTGGCAAGATTGATGCATTTTTATTTCCTTTTGATTTATTTCCCTATTTGTTATGCTTTATAGGTTGACTGTAAGAAGGGTGCTATACAAGGGTCCTGAACTATATTGTGTGAGTTATTCTGATAGTCTAGATTGGTGGTAGGTGATCTGACAATTGTGAATGGTCCAAAAAACAATTATTAATGGGATGGATGAAGGAGATGACCCATGGACTTCCCCAACCAGTGTTTTTGGAAAACTCTTGGGGAGGTTGTCAAGATATCTAAAAGAACCTATTCTTATCTCTTTCTTGCGTGATAAGGGATGGCTTTTTTGTGTTTGTTGTCACAGGGTTGACCAAGAAGGAGTCCTGGGTTGAATCCCTAAAATATTCCTTGCTCCCTTGCATTCGTTTCATGTTTTTCATAAATATATATTCAAATTTTTTGACATATATAAATACATATATTACAATTTTATAAAAATATCACAATGTGAAAGAAAATAACACATTTTAAAATATAAATAAATATTTTAAAATACAATATTAAAATTCTAATAACATAAAAAAATAAAAATATTACATTTGTGATAAAAAATGTATTAGAATTTGAATGAAAATAACACATTTTTAAATATAAATAAGAATGGTAAAATAACATATAGCAATTTGAAAACAAATAACATAGTTTCAAATGGTAAAATAAAATATAAAATTTCCACATAAAAAAATAATGTCACATGTAAGTTAATAACATGGATGAGAACATAAGGTCAAAGATGAGAAAATAAATAATTTTTTATCTACAAAATAATAACATTAGTTAAAATCATAAATTATAGTAAAACTAAAACTATGTGATAATATCATCTAAAGATTGTCACCAATATCATCTATGAGCTCATTGCCATCATCAAAATTTATTAGCTAATTGTATGTACTTTTTGGAATGTACTCCACTCCATGCAATGATGGGTTTCCATAACCATAGTCATGATGATCATCATCTTTATCTTCTCTAAAATTAGGACCATCAATGAAAACTGACAATCTAGTCACCTAGAATGACATTATTTAATAATTATTAACATATTTTAAATTAAATTTATGTTAAATAGTGAGTTTTTAGAGTAGAGAATTTTTGGATAAAACTATGTTTAAGTTTTTGACTGATGTTTCAGTTCACACTCCATGAACCATCATTAGGGTGAGATAATGTAAAATGTAGGATTGTAGACTAAGCTATTCCTTTATAGATATAATAATAAGCCCAATGATGTCAATGTGAGTCAAATAAGTGGTGCCTCCGAAGGAGGGAAAAAATGAAAAGTGATGAACTTGTATATTATTTGAACATTGTAAAATCATAAGTCTCCCTTAGGGTTCCACTCTTCTTTCTAAGATTTGATATTTTGTCATAGGGTTTTGGATCTACCCTCTAATTTTCCCATTTTTCTTTGTGCAAATCATATATATTTTTTGCCCTAGGGTTTCACCCTCATCTTACTATTAGTGCTTCCTTTCCCAGGCTTGTGGCTTAACCTCCCATTTTGTTGACTCATATCTATTACATAATAATTCTATTTTTCAAACTCTTCAAGGTTTTTTCTAGCTATATGAGTGGATAAGAAACCTATTTTTTTGTCAAAATATTATATGAATTTTACAAAATTTATAATTTACTATTTTTAGTAAATTTGGCTTAGGGGATATATGGTGTATGTATTTTTAAATTAATTTATAAGTTTTATATATCTACTAATTTTAATCAAAAATCTCTCTTGGATTTCAAAATTACCTAACAGAACTCTTGTGTTGGTTAGTTATTTATTGTGTACTCTATGTGTTTCTCTTGGTATATACTTTCTAAATCAAATAAAGATGTTTTAATTGCATGGTATCAACTATAAATATTCAATATTTTTCATATTAATGTAAAAAATTGAGGAACATTAATGTACAATAAAATTAGGGTTTCAATCAATCATACTATATATTCCATTCCTATGGAATCCCAAGTCACTTCTACCATCTCTCCTCAAGATTGTGATACTACTTTCCTTTAACCAAGTCCATGTTGTCACTATCTCATGCAGGAACATCCTTTGTATAAAATAGTATGGTATCCATGTGAGAGTTTTAAAGTGTTATTAGAGTTAGTAGTCTTTTTTAGTCCTTTAGAGTCATTGTGGAAAGTTAAACAATTCAAAAAGGGCCTATTTGGTGGTTTCCCACCAAAACACACATTTGAAAATTCTAGGCCTATATTGTAATTTTGATGAAATTTACAAATTTATAGAGCTTGTACTAGTTTTCCTAGGTCCTAGAATGTTGTCTACATTCTAGGAAGTCTTCCTACATGTTAGAAAGGTCCTATTTATCTTATATTCTTAAAATAAGTGTTTGTTGTATGATTTACTAAACTGATACAAGTCTTGAGAGAGAGTTTTGGAGCCAAAAATGGACACTATTTTATTAGAGGAATGAACCAAAGGGTTAAGCAAAAGTATCAATATGAAAGGAGACCCTTCAGGAACAAACATAAATCAATAATCCTTGAATCACACCTACACGAGGTGTCAATGTATGTGTCTTTTTGTGTGTGTGATAGTCTGTGTGTGAAGGACTATAATTTAGCAAGATCGGTAAAAATTATTAAGAATTTTGTGATTATAAGTAGTGTATGGTGCTTGTAAAAAATTTATTGAAATTTACTTGATTTACACAATCAAAAGATAGTGAATTTAAGGCATTGAAATCCCTTTTTTGTTAGTACAAACCTATTTTGGTTGAAAATCATTGTTTACAGAGCTTGTTTATACAATAATTTTTTTGTATGGTTTGAAACTAAGGATTGGATGAGTTACAAAAGTGAGTGAGGAGTCCTATACAATTTTTATATTTCAAATAACCTATTTTAGCTTTATGAAACAAGGTTAATTAGCTCTCAGGTCCTTAAAGTGTAGGAAAACCCTAGTTATAGGGTTTTGATTGAGAAAATGATCATAAATCCATTTGAACCCAAAAATATTGATGAAAATATGTGGATAATTATTTAATAATATTATTAAACTATTCCAAGTGTTTTAGAATCAAAATAAGGTGTACAGATGACATATTAGGTAGTTATCGACACTAATACTCATAATTCTGAGTTCCTCTAGACAATGAATAGGAAATTTGACCTTTCTCATTTTTGAGCCAAAGATGTCAAGTAAAAGCTGATTCTCATCTAAAAATGTTATTCAGACCTAACTGAGTTGTTGATTTAGGAAAATAATCCCTAGTCTAAGTTTTGACCTACTAGTGGAATAATTAGGTCTCTTAACAAAAATAGGGTTGAGTCACTGTTTGATAAAAAGGAGATCTAAACCAATAAGAAATTGGTTTATTTAAAGTATAATTTTATTGAAGCATGTGAAGGACATATTAAAAATTCATAAAATTTCTCTTTTACCCAAATGCAACACTAAAAAGGTCTTTTGAATCCATTCAATCAAGAAGGTCTTGAAATAAAAATAAAGTGAATAGGTCCAAAAGGGCTTAAGGTAAGAGTTTGAAGTGTAAAGAAAGTGAAGTGGTACATTCCAATGTATCACTATCCCAAGAGATAGAGTGACCCAACCTATAGTTCCAAATGAAGGTAACATATCCTTCCTCAACTCCATACACATCCTACCCATCCTCTTAGTAGTGTTTATATGCATATTCAATCAGAAGTACCTAATGATTATGGTTATGAATCCCTTCAAGATACATTAGTCACTATGAGAGGGTTAATATAAGAGTTACAAAATCAAAATCAATATTTCAAGTCAAGTATCACACACTTTGAAATAAGAGCACATATGCAAAGAGTATAGAGCATGCTAGTGTTAATCATATATTTGCATCTCCATCTACCTAATTTTTACCTCAAAATATATCATCTCAAGTATGGGTTCAAAAGAAACATACATCTACAAATATTAATTCAAAAAGTGTACAAAATTCTAACAAAATTTTAAGTGATATTCTAAGATAAATGCTTCAAAACAAGTTGATCACATTCCTCCTATGCATCTCTACAAAGATCATAATACTATTATGCATATCATAGAATGAATGGGCATTATACAAATAATTGTTGAGTTTTATAATAAAAAATACAAACTATCATTGATAATGGTGATCATATACTAAATAAATCAATTAAGGCACCCACTCACACTATGATTGCATCTCCTAAAGAATAAGTCTAAGTAAAACAAATGAAAAAATTATAGCAAGAAAAACTTCAAAAAGTAAAATTAAAGCAAAAAAGGTTACAAAAAGAACAATATGAGAAAAAGATTAAAAAGGCAAAATTAGAGCAAAAAAGGCTACAAAAAGAATAATCACAAAGGGAATAGTTACATCAATAGAAGTTACAAAAATAAAATTTTATAAAAAGAATAGATAAATAAGCAAAGTGAATAAATAAAAAAGAAGTTACTAAAAAATCATTTAAAGAATTTTTAAATCAAATTAAGGGTAAGAAAAAAGGCATTTTTACAAAGGGTTCATAATACAAGAGGTTAAAAATCAAGATATACCTACAAAAACCAATGTTATAAGTGTGGCTCCAAAGGAGGTAATTAAAATCCATCCCTCATATAAATCACCTTTCCCTATCAATGCTCATATAAATGGCAAGAAATTTACCAATGCCAAGGTTATAAACTACCAAGTAATAAATTTTTGTATGACATCATTTATTGTATCTCTTGGATATCAAAATCAACACATAGATAAGACTATTATATTTGTAACATGTGTAGGATCAATCTAGTTAACATTAATGTTTGCTTCAAAAATGTCATCTTACATTCAACATATTCCTACTATGAGTGTATACAATTTTGTGCTTGGATGATCATGGTTAAAATAAATAGGGGCAGTGCTCGATATAAAAAATAATTGCATTACATTTGATCTCGCAAGTAAGATAATTTCAATTTCAAAAGATGGAACATCTTTAGAGCTAGAGCAAAAAAAAGGGAAAATATCTCTTCAGCTAATATTCAAGAAAAGATATCTAGTACCGTCATCACAAAGGCACATGATGCAACACATTGGTAAATTAACATAAATTAGAACTTTCAATACCATAGTATGGTGCAATTGGTTTTACATGTACAAATATAAATAATGATTAGAATGGCATAATGAAATTTTAATAACAACCCCCAAAATTAGTTCTCTCTTATGATTAAGATTACATTGATGATTATGATCTTGATTATGAAAAATATTGGTATGGTTTAGATGATATAGGACCTATACAAAGGCATTCATTTGATCAAATCTTTGGATTATAATAATACTATTTGATTGTACACATAGATTCCTTTTTGCCTCATATGTTATTCTTATATTTTATTGCACATGCATTTTATTTAATCAAATTATTATAAGCCCTTGTCTCTTGTTAATTTTTTAGCCTATTAAATCTTCATTTTTACTTTCCATACCTAAACATTCCAAAAAAATGATCTATTCTACTATATTATGCCATTTACTTCTTTATTTTCATAGTCTATATTGAGAAAATTATATTTTATAACAAGGAAAAAATCAACCAGTAGGGGACATAATTGACTACCATTACTGTCCTCAAATGGTCAATCATGTCTTGAGAAAATTATCACCTAGAAATTAAAATCTGAGAACACAAATCCTAAATGTTACCAATTTTTTAGACATTTCACTTAGTTCCTATATGTAAAATTATATTTTACATGAAAAATTCTTCTTTTCCTATGCCATATTTCTCATACATGCTACACACTTTTACAAGTGTATATTTGTTGAAATGAGGATGTACAATCAATCCTTTACATACTTAATTATTCTCCTATGAAAATTTCAAAGTTACAACTCACATATAGAGTGGGGCCATCTTGCTCATACATGGGCATGCCATCATTGCTAGTGCATACTTCACATTAACACATATTTTAGATTATTTAGATATATTTCATTTTTTCTAATTTCAAACCCTTTTATATCATTGGATTATATTTTTCTAAGTTGAAAAATTCAAAAAATACAAAAAAATTCAAATATTTTAAAAAATGCAAATTGTTTTTCAAAATAGTCTAAAAATCCAAAATTAGGGGCTAAGCATGATTAGATATCTAGTTTACATCATTAGCATATGTTATTTATCTCATGATTAGTAGATATCATACTCTTTTTCTATCACACATGCATTTCATTGGTATTCATGAGTGTTATACAAGTCATAGAAATCTCACATGGACTAAGATGTTGGACTTGCATCTACCCAGTAGCTTTGCTAAACTGGGGGTATATTTTACACAGGTTACAATATTTATAGTGTTATCATTATACGAATCTTATAATACAAATCTATACATACTTTTACAAATGTCTTGATAACATTTATATCTTACATTGTGTACATGGATATGCTATTTGCTTGGATATGATCACATTATATAAACATGGTGTAGGCTATTTTTCTATTTTTATGCTCCATTCATGCTATTATTTATACATAGTAGATTAGATCTTGCTTATATATTGTGTATGGCCATTATCCCTTGTGTGTAAATTGATCTAACATCTCCATGATATATTTTTTGGTATGTGTAACATTTTAAATTGTCCATTTCTTGCAACCTTTGGTCCTTTATATTATGTGATATTTGAACACATCCCTTAGTTTTGACATTATCATGTCCTTTGCTTATAACCTTTGGCCTTGTATGTGTAATATCTAATTATAAATTTTTTGAACATATCCCTTGTATATAACCCTTGACCATATTATATACATTGCACTTATTGTGTTTGTGTACTTATTAATCTTGTTAAGTTTGATGAGTGTCATGATCCATGTCATGCACTAGATAATGCATAATATTATAACTCTGCATTTTACTCCTATGATATTTATTGAAAAATTTATTTAGGCCTTGCCTGATATGTTATATACATAATTTTAATGATACATATCTTACTATGTTAACATACCTTTCACATATTCTATATTATTCAATGATTGCATCTTATTACACATGCTGCAATTAAATTTTATTCTAAGATGAGTGAGTTTCAAGATAAAATTATCTCAACTCAAAAGGTGGGAATTTAGTAGGATTTTTATACATGAAATAAGCCTCTTAAAGAGAAAAAAATAATTTTAAAGATAGAATATAGTTTCAAAAATTAGTCATTGGCACCAATCATGGGGGCATATGCCATGCATATGCACTCACAGATAAAAATATCAATCTATATATTTTTGGGTGCATGATATAGGTTTATGCATAAGTTTTAAATAAAATTAACAAATTTTCATCTATATATAGTTATAGATTCTACACACTATGCTATTTTTCAAAATTTAGGGGGCAATGTACAAATTCATGCCATATTTTTCATTACTACTTACTATCTTTGAACATGGTAGGATCATGGATTTTATCCATTGTATTTTGATCATGAACTTAGTAATAAAGTAACAAAGTGAGAATTGAATATATAATCCATATGCAATGGTTGATCAATTTAAAGTGCATTATGCTTAAATTAAAGGTTCAGTGCCCTCTAACATTATTACATGTGAATCTAATATGGATTCCAACCCATTACACGTCTTAGGGTTATAAATACCAATAAATAAATGTAGGTTTGTGAATCCATAATAGGTTTTATTTTATATGAAAGTTCAATTCAATTTGGGAATTGATTACCGTCAAATTATCCATTGGTTCAACTAAAAATATCAACTTATCTAAGTGATTCATGGGAAGCATTAATTATCTAATACTTCAAAGAAACATCATTTCCAAGAAAAATTATAATAAAATGCATTGGTGTCACACATGCAAGTATAATCATTCCTTTTTATTTTTAATTTTTTAAAATTTAAGTTACATTTGAATTTTTAGTTTCACATATGAGCATTAACTACTTTTACATCATTGCAGAATTTTCCATGGAACATCTTGCATGATTTAGAGCTTCTCCCAAAGGTAAAGTATGTTGTACACACCCAAGTACTATTTCTCCTTTACTCTAGTAATTTCATTTTTATAATAAAGGGGGATCAAATTTATTCACTCAAATTTGGTCATGAATACTTGATAATTTCAAATTTGGCCCATTTTTACTTTAATTGACTTGAACACTTAATCTAAACCTATTTTACCATCTCACTCATTCTTAAACACGTATGTGGACCTACTGATTTTATAAAAGCTATATATATCACCTAAAATGATATTATAATTACTAAAAACCCCTCTAAGAATATTTATGGATAGATCCAAACCCAAAATTCACATATTTCCCTAAAGGACAAAAACATCCAATAGGGGACAATAGTGGCAAACATTCTTGTCCCCTATGGGATGTTCTTATCCTTATCATTTTAATAATAATTTAAAATTTTTAACACTTCATTAAAATGTGGTTCATATTTTTTAGGATATTTAGAATGAGATTTTCCATTTTGGATTTATATAAATGCACAATCGAGTCACCTATTCTATGACTTGATAATTTCAATACAAAGGCATAGTTACAATACTACACATTGAGCAAAGCTTCCCTATTTTTACAAATTATAATTCTAATCACTTGAATCATTCCTCAATGAAGTCCAAGGCCTATCTTATCCAAGCCAAAACAAAGTATGATCAAGTATTCAACCCATTTATAAATGTGTTCATATAGACAAAAGATAAAAATTATTCAAAACATTCTAAGTGGGAGAAATATGTGGGATTGATTTCCCTCTTCAGAGTATTGGATACATATGTAATGTTCAGTGATCATAGGGTGATTAGGGCTAGATTAGCCTATTACACCCCTATTTTTTATTTGTAGGTTTTTAATCATTGCTAGCCCTATTAGGGTTTCAACTTTAAAGAATCTATTTTTAGGTCTTCCACATATCTCTAAAGGTTAAATATCTACATACAAACCTTATTCAAGCTATCATAAATGATTGGGACCTAGGTTTCATATTTTTAGCAAAGGACAAGATTAACCTACTCAAGACTATAGTGGTAGTTGGTCCTATCCCCAATTGGATGATCTTGTCCTTCATCATTTTTAGTCTTAGACTCTGTGTATTTATAGGGTTGGTTCATGTTTGTTAGTTTCTATTGTTAGTTAGTGTCACATAGTTAGATGTCAAATATAAACAACAAAAATTTGTCATTTCATTCATATTTAGTATTCTTTTACTGAATTACACTTTGTTTAATTTAATATTAACTTTCATTCTGCTTATCACAAGTTAATTTAAAACATTATGCTTTTATTCCATTCCATTTATTTGAATTAGGGTTAATAAACCATTAATTCAAATTATGATAAAATACTAATGATCTCACATTGATTATATGTTGAACCCAAATGGGGTATATCATTTTTAGTGCTATACTACTTATATTTTAGCTTACACAGGGCATATTATTCACTTGATTATATCAATAAAAATATATTCCTATACAAAAAAATTAGTTATAACCTACATTATTCCATGGATATATATATATATATATATATATATATATATATATATATATATATAAATGTTATTTTTTTGATGAAAAGTGGTTTTAGTTTAAATACACTATGCTAAACTAAATTGTATTTTAAATGCAAATTCATTGTACCAAAATATTACCTAAATAGATTTGAAATACATGAATTGAATTGAATGTTTTGAATTTGAAAAGAGGGGATATTATATAAAGAGATAAATTATAAATTACATATGCACAATCAAAGGTTGAAAATAGGTCTAGAATTAGTCTCAAAGAAAACCTAAAAAAATTGTATAAATTAGAACATTTTAGGGAAACAACTAGAATTTAATTTCTTGATTCTAGTTATGACCAAATTTTTTGGGTCGATCCTAGTAGCTATGGTTTGATTTTGGTCACCATATTTGAAATTAGAAAAAGTGGTTAGATTCTCCTAAAATTTTGTGAGAGCCTTCATCTATTATTTTTAATAAAAAACCTCTGTTTAATTTTTGAATTAAGTTATTGATCATCTAGAATTGATTCTCCTTCCTCCAAACCTTAATCCACTCCAAGAGATCTTGGAAGATCACAAAAAAGGGTGTAGTTATAAGGGGCATGCTTAAGCCAAAACCTTATTATTTGAAATTTTTACAATCAACACTAATGTAGTACAAGAAGTAGACTAGTGTAACATAAATATTATGAGCCTTATACTTATGTACAAGATGCATTCAATTAGTAGGATTCTACATGCTCTTTCACTAATCCTTCAAATTTTGGTATAAGGGGTATATACACTTCAATAAATGGTAGTATTAATAAAAAAATAGTGAAAGGTAGTTGGAGATTCCCATAGACCTCCTATGTGTCATAAATGCATTAACATGCTTGTATATATATAGAAAATTTTAATTTAAATTAATATCTTATTGGCACATAAGTAGACAATACAAAATGTGGGAAAAACTAACAAGGCAAAGGAAAGTAAAAAATTGGGAGCAAGGGTCAAGGGACCCATAAGAAACATGAATAGGATCAAAGGGATTACTCATAATCATACCATGATCATTAGGTTGATATTAGAAATGACTAGGATTGATGGGTTGATCTTGGTAGGTTAACCATGAAATAATAAAATAGTGATTTGAATATTCCATAAGGATTAAGGGTCATACTAAGGTAAATAAATAGTTGATATTTATGTCATATAATGTTTCAAATTGAATGGTGGTATTATCATTGACCCATAGTGAATTAAAAGTAAATATGTAAGGAAAAAATCAACGAAAGGAAATACATGCCTTGACACAAGGGAAAATGTGCAAACAAGAGCTAAATTTGACCAAAAATCCATATATAGGAAAATATACTAATACCATGGAAAAATTGTGTCTAAATAATTTCCCAATAATGTGTGTGTGTGTGTGTGTGTGTGTGTGTGTGTGACTATATATCAAAAAAAAAAAACACATGTACCTAGAAGGCTAAAAAATAAGTTTTAGTTGAAACTTATAGATGCTACTCAAAGTTAATACCATATATGATAATGAACTAAAATTCAAAAGGAGGACATAGTTTACCTTATCACAAACTCTAGCTCATGCACCTTGAAAATAGAAAAACACTATCTCCTTACAATTTGCACGATCATACTAATTTCCATTGAGGGTTTTAAAATGAGAATCCATGCTCCTATGTCTAGGGTGTGAATATATAGTGTAATTGAAAACAAACTTAAACATTTGCAAGTATATTGATGTCTATATATATCGATAATCAAGAAATTTCTGAAATGAATACAGTTGGTGGTATGCGATTGCACCACCTTCTCTATAGAATTTTTGAATATGTGCCTCATTGAAGATATGAAAAAATGTGTCTTGTAACTCTCTCATGAGCACCTCTAAATGTATAATCAAGTATATTTTAAATATATGGTGTGCACCTCCAAACATAAAATAAAATGTCTTATAATTCTCTAGTGTGCAATTCTAGATGTAAAAGTAAATGTCTTGTAACTCTATGGTGTTATGTATCATCATGAAACTAAAGTAGAATACACATATTATATGCCCCCTTTTGAGATGTGGCATAGCCTTCATGTCAGTCATCATAAAATAAATGGATTACACCCATGGGTAAAATAATAAAGAATAAAGTGAAGTAATCATTTAAATAAAATTAATCAGATGTTTTGGTAAATCAAATAGGGGTATCATTATTAAATTAAATATATAACTCCAAAGTAACCCCAACAAGCCCTATGATGATGAAATCATCTAGGACATAAGTGTCAGGTGATGATGGAGGAATGGATTTGAAGACTTTAGATAAATATGGTTTGTCTCTTGAACATGTTATAAAAATAATTTAACTACATAAAAAGGAAATTTACACCTTTAAAGGCTATTCTCAAGGGTTAATATCCTCCAATATTGATACTTTGGCTAAGGTGATAGGTGTTTTAGAATGGGGTGTATAAGTAATGAGTTTGATCAACATGATTTGGTTTCTCACTTACAAGGGGACTTAGATATTTATTTAGGATAATGTCAAGCCAAGGATGGGATATTAAAGGATCTTATAAACTATTTGATCTTGGATGGAAACTTGGCTACTGATATATTTACATGTAAACCTTTTAATAATTATATGCATTAGTTTTAAAAGAGAGGTGGTTGAAATTCATGTTCAAGAATGCCATTTCCAATAGAACACTATTTTAGACAACCCAAATCTATTCTATGAGGCTTTATAGACTTCTTCTAAACATAATAACAATTTTTTATGTGAGGCATGTATGCATGACTTGGTTATGCCTTATTTTTCCTCTTGGAATAAAAATCTTATTATTAGGTATGTCATTATTAGATACTTTATGTCGTATGTGCATAAAGAACTAATTATATCATAGGAGGCCAAATATTATTCTATTTTAGAAAATAGATATCCTTTGTTGATTTGGGGGTAACATCTTGGGCCAATTGAGATCATTTGGGGTCTAAGGGAGAATATGTAGAATGAGTGTTTTAAATCCTTATCTATGTTAACAAAAAGGAAGATGCTAGAATAATTTATTAAATTAGGAAAGGATTAATTGTTAAAATTTTATAATAACGATTGTGAAAGATGGTTTTTTATTCTCTCTGTGCTTATAACAAAGGAACCACACTTTCTTACAAATTTAATCTATGCCTTGGTTAGGATGATTCTTGGAATCCAAATCTTATTGTTTGGTATGCCATTATCATATCCTTTATGTATTACATGCATAATGAACTTATTCTAGCATAGGAGGAAAAATATTATTATATTTTAGAAAAGAGATCCTTTTTTGATTTGGTGGGACCATCATAGGCTAATTGAGATCATTTGGAGTTTGAGGGAAAATGTGCAAAATGATTATTTTAAATCCTTAACTATGTTAGTAAAAAGGAAGATGCTATAATAATATATTGAATTAGAAAAGCATCACTTTTTCAAAGTTTATAATAAATATTATGAAATCTTGTATGTTCTTCCCTCTATGATTAAAATGAGGGAACCACACACCATTTCAAACTTACTCTATGCCATGGCTGGGATGACTTTTTATTTTCAGTTCGTATTGACCATTGATAAGCATTAAATAAGTCTAAAATTACAATATTCTCATTCATGGTTAGTTGTCACCAAATCCTACACCCTAGAAGAAGTTATTCAAGCTTATTCTAGATTTGGGCAACATGGGAACATTTACAGGTATGTGGGTGTACCTATATTGGAGATGAGCCTATAGGTTTAAGGGCTAGCTCTTTGAATGTATCTTGAAATGATCTTATCTATGCTAACTGATTATTTATGGGGAAGAGAGTTAGGGATTGAAATAATTGAACCTACTCTAAAGGAGGTGATACACTAGAAGGTCTTCCACAATACTATTGTACCTCTTTCATAAAGAGACAATGTCCATACCACTAGCCTAAGAGTCCTAGAATGCACTAGCATTAATATTTCAATATGAAGGTATAGTGCATGAAAATTATCAAAGGAAAATGAAACTATAGCTCAATAGTAGATACTAAATTTTCTTGTACACTTAAAATAGACTCATATATTTAATAACACTTCATATAACCTGTTAGGCTGAAATCACTTGCATCAAATATGGGAGGATCGAGAGAAAGCAAGGATAGATAAATATCACTTAACTATTTACTATAGATCTCTTCACACATTTTGAAAAGATGATGTATGAACTCTAACCAAATTTCATTTATTGTTCTAAGGCAAAGTACAATGTCAAAACCAGCAAGGCTTCATCATACATGGGGTGGTGTGTCTTTACAAAGGCCAAAATGGCAACTACTTATAGAATTTTAGAGAAAATATGAAAGAATGAAGTTCAACAGTCACTAGAACACATGTATAATCAATAACCAATTAGATTATAGGGGATTGGAGTATAAAATAGACTATGAATTCCTCCTAAGACAAATGTCCATATAAACCATGACAAACTCTCCAAAACTGTGCAGAGATCCTTCAAATAGCTTTTGTGCAACTACCTTCATCATGGATCATCCCTCGAGTATTTGAAATTGAATTAAGAGAGTCAACACATATGCTATGGTATTCATAAATATTTTTACAACTGCTAACTATCTTCTAGACACCTTTATTCATTGTCTATAGTCATATATTGCTCTCTTGGACATTGTTCTTCACATTTGGAAATCACTTTTCATCTTGGGTCTTTGACTAAGCTTTCATGGTAGCACATGAGTCTAAATAGCTTGCCTTACTATAAAATCCTTGATCCTACGTAGTTTCCCAAGTGGTATTCCCTTACCATGTTGCTCATTCCATTATAAACTATGTCGGCAATACTTGCTTGCTCTGATGAAAAATGGCTCTTTAGTTTGACATTTGTCTATCAAAAATTGACTCAAACCAATCACATTGCTCCAAATTATCATTGTTCCTATTGGTCTCTCAAATCATTGCTATCAGATCTTGTCTCTTTTGACCTCTTATGTACCATAGGATAAAGATGTATGAAGGAATGATGGCCTTTTATTTTATACCATGAAGAACATTTGACATGTTGACTTTCACTCGTATTATTGGATCAAGATGTATAAGTGAAACCTAGCCATGGATCTCATTAGGCCCACTTCCCTGTCAGTTCCTATACACCATTGGATCATTAGTATGATTGAATACTAATTGTTGATCTAGATTAGACTCACCTTCTTTTCAGTTGATCTCATATTAGATCTCTACTTAGCAAACTTGCACCATTGGATCTTGTCCAACCTATAGCTTTTTAAGGGATTTTAACCTAGTGACCTTTTGACCTATTTGACCCAAGTTTGAACTATTATATCTGAGTGTCATTATGTGAGCTCACGTGTACCATTAGATCTTGATCAAATTTAAGCCCTTAATGACCTTTTGAATATAAATGACTACTTTATGGAGCTTGAACTTGATGATTTTATGAACGTTTTACTCTATAGGTCCAACTTTAAAACTCCATAACTCAAGCTAGAGAACTTGTGTGAGCATTAAATTTATAGATCATGTTCTTGGAATCAAGAGATCCATGGTGATGTAAATTTTTAGCTCACAAGGATTTCTAAGATGCATCTATAAAATATATAAGTGAGATGGTCCACTCAGTTATAGATGACATCTTGATGACGATCTAGTTCACCTAGGCTTGTACTTGAACTATTACTTGATATTTGAAAGCTCAAATGAACTCCTTGAGGATTATGCAAATTATTTCTATGATATTGACTATGTGGACACCATGAAAACCTACCACTTTCATATATGACTCTAAAATGACCCTTAAGACATCAAATGACATAAGGACTAAGCTAGACTATGATCAAAGCTAGAATGACATATGAATGACATCAAATGAGCTACCACATACCCTATGAATTTATAAAAATCCCCTATACAAGATACCGACTATAGGGGGTTGACCCATTAAAACTTGTAAAAATGGTCAACATTCTTGGTGATTTCCCAAGGGTGGTATGCTTGCTATACCATGATCAGTTGCCTAATCCTATCCATTAGGTTATAGAGTCATAAGTATATAGGATTGACATATAAATTTCCTTGACAACATACCAAACAACAAAAAACAATAAAAACAACATAAATCAAGAAACACACATGTGCTTTATGAGAACTTGTGGAACACAACACAATAAGAAAAGAAACACACACCTATTCTAATATCTACAAAATTGACCTTCAACCTTCAACAACAAGGTTTCAAATGTATCCCATTCACAGGGATAGGTAGTTCTTCTCCATTCATCATTGCTAAATTAAAAGAGTTGTTTTACTTATACTTGATGATAACATATGTTTCACTCCGTAGGGTATCAAATTTGGTATGTCTCCTTGGTTTTTCTCTATCTTCATCCCATTTCAATACTATGTCACCTTATTGAAATGATCTTGGGATTGTGTTATTGTTAAAAGACCTCTTCATCAGTACTTGGTGATGCTCTATAGCTTGATGAAATTTATCTCTAGTCTCTTTCAACTCTAATAATTATGTTAATCTCACCTCCGTTAGAGTATTCTCAAGCAACTCTAGTTGATGTGATAACTCTAAGGTAGGTAGTTATTGAGAGATAGACAACCTAGCTTCCCTTCCATATATAAGCACAAAAGGATAATTACCTATTGACCTCTTGAAAGTTATCCTATCAACCCATAAGGCTATATTCAATTTGGTGTGATAATCCCTTTGGTTTTGCTCTAAGGTTATCTTAATGATTCTAATTAGATTATTATTATTAGATTAAACCAACCCATTACATTGAAGGTAATAGTTAAATGAAGTGTTCAAGAATATGCCATTGTTATTTACCCACTTAACTATCTTATCACCCATAAAAGGAAGATCATTATTTGAAATAATAGTATAAAGAGTACCAAACCTTGTGACAATTCTCTCATAGAACTCCAAGATAACATTCTCATTGGCTTCCTTCAATGCTAATACCTCAACCCACCTTGTAAAGTAATCAGTTACTATGAATATCCATTTATGAACAACACTTGATGGAGGGTTTATCATACCAATAAGATCAAGACCCCATTGTATGAAAGTCTATTATACTTAGATAGGATTCAAAGGAAGAGCTACAAGCTTCTATTTTCCTAAAAATAAAGCACATTGTCCACACCTTCTCACTCAAGTATGGATATCCTTGAAGAGGATAGGCCAATAATAACCTACCCTCAATATCTTGGTAGCTGTGGTTCTCAGAGAGAACTGACCTCATCCTGTCCCATCATGAAACTTCTCAAGCAACACTCCAAATTGATCATTATCAATGCATCTCAATAGCTCACCATTAATGTCTCTCCTAAAGAGCACACCATTCAAAAGACAGAATGGAATAAATTTAAACCTAAAATATCTCCTTTGTGATCTACTCATACCATTAGGATACTCACCATTTTGAAGAAATTTGATCACATCCTATGTCTAACTTTGTAGAGGCAAGGAACCAACTGATTGGGAATAATCATGATTGACTAGAGATTTTTATTTTGGCTCATGAAGATCTGAATCTAAATGCTCATAGAGGCATTTACTTTAGTGATTCACTTTGCCCTCTTTTCACTAAGATATTTTCTCAAGATAAACTCTTTGGTATTAGGATGAGATACCATAACATGAATCTTATTATTTGAAACCATATGTTTGAACTTCTTTAGTCCCTTTATAATAGAAAAGACTTGTTTCTCTAAAAATGTGTACTTGACTTCATAATATTTTAAGCCTTGACTAAAGAATGCAATTGGCTGATCCATATCCTCGTCATTTTTTTGCATCAAAATGGCTGATATAATATCAACGTTAGCAAATGAATAAAACATGAAATATTTAATAAAATCAAGATTCACAAGAGTAGGAGCTTCTAAAATTTCCTTATTTATGGATTCAAAACTACTCTTACCCTCTTTTTTCCAAGAAAATCTTGGTTCTCCCTGAGCATGGTTGTGATAGGTTTCACCAAAAATGCAAAACCAAATATGAACCTCATTAAAAAATTTATCTTGCCTAAGAAACTTTGAATACTTTTATTATGCAAGGGTAATGATAATCCTATAATAGCATCTATTATTTTAGGATTATTAGTCAAACCATCCTTGGAAAAGATATGTCCTAAGAGATTACCTTCATGAACAACAAAGATGCACTTCTTTGGATTAAGAGATACTCCATATTGCCTACATATATCAAACACTTGTATCAAGTGTTGCATGTGTTCATTAACATCTTTAGAAAACACTGTTATATCATTGAGATAAACTAATAACAAATCATTGATCAAACCCTTAAAGGCCATGTCCATTACTCTTTGAAATGTGGCACCAACTTTGGACAGACCAAAAGGCATCTTATGATAAACAAAATTACCTAATTTAGTAGTGAAGGCTGTCTTAAAATTATCATCCTCATTGACTAAAATTTGATTGTAACCTGAATACCCATTTAGAAGAGAAAAACATTGAGAACCTAAAACCATTTGAAAAATCTGCTCCATTGAGGGTAGAGGATAGTGATATTTGAGCAATACTCTATTAATATATCTAAAGTACACACAAAGTATTATCTCCACATTCTTATTATAATAGGAAAAAGGTTAGATACCCATGTTGAATGCTTCACAGGAAATATTATTTTAGATTCAAAGAGTTTGGTAAGCTCTAACCTCATGAGTTGCTCAACCTTGGGGTTGATGGGTCTTTGCTTCTATCTGACTAGTTTAACTCTAGGTTCCAAATCAATAGTATGGTGTTATAGGTTAGGATAAAATAATTTGAGGTCCTTATATTCCCAATAAATGATATCATGAAACTCTCTACACAACTCAATGAATGTTTGCTTCTCTAAAGTATAACATACCTTGCCTAGTTTGAGGAGTTTGTCCTTGAAGATCAATACCATTTCATAATTCTCCTATTCTGTACACATACTCACTTTTTACTTATTATTTTTATCATTTTAATTGAAGATAATTTATAAGGTCACCAAAACCTTAGGTATCTTATTGGTTCTTAGTTGCACAATCTGATCACCCAATTGTTCTTGGAGCCTCTTTTGATTCTTTGAAGAAAACTCAACCTCATTATGCAAGAAGCATGTAATGTGTCTATCAATATAAAACACGTGAAAAGACAATTAATTATTATCTATAGAAGGTATGATAATGATATTAATATGAGATTATTTTCCCTCCTCTTTTATGGTAGTTGGAGTATGAAATTGAGCTCCTATGGCAGCTAGTCTATCAACATGACTACTCTGCTCCCTTGGGACTGATTGTATATTAAATGCATTGAAATCTTCAAGAAAATATCATGCCCTATGATTGTATGAATTAATCAAAGAGTTATTGGTATTAAACATATTCATCACCTGATGCATAACCAATTTATTGTCTCCATATGCTTGCAAGTTCTTGATTCCTTTTTTCCTTGCCCATTGAAGGCCATGAATTAAACTTTCATACTCAACTACATTACAAGTACAAATAAAATGAAATATATATGAAGCATAATAATATTTTTTATATGCTAATACCAACATAACACCAACTCCTACACTAGATTTACTTCTTGAACCATCAAAAAACATCTTCCACATCTCATCACCTTCACCCTCTTCCTTGGCAAGTAGAGGTGTTGGTACTCCTTCTTTATATACACAATACACTCCTAAATGAGTTTCCTCTATAAAATAATAGGTGTAATGTGCATAATTATTATTTAAATATTCATAAATAAATAGATATGAAATACCCTCAAGCTTGGAAGAAGTGCCATCATCTACAATAGAGTCCTTTTCTTCATGGGTCACATAATTTAGATTGGAACTTGTCTCAATGTAAGGCTCAATATGAAACCTTGCAAGGGGTTGTGTCCTAATTGTCACCTTGGACAGATAAATTATTCTAAAATAAAATAAAGAATAGTCAGCTAAGGTATAGCTATCTATATTTACTATGAAGTCCCTTGATAGGTAGATTGCAAAGTGGGCTGGGAGATCAACCCAACTATGTCTTGCAAGATAGGAAAACTAGGACAATCATGCAAGAAAACCTTTAAGTTTTTTATCAGTCCCACTATTTTGATAGGTGTAAAATATAATTAAATGACCCATTTGGCTCATATTTTAGGCCCAAATTATTAGCCACAACTTTGGGCATGATAGAAGTAAAAGCTCCACTATCGACTATGTAATTATGTACCAACTTGTCACCTACAATGAGGGTGAGGTAAAATGGTGGGGATTTATTAGCCCTAATGGATGGTTCAATAATGGTAGTAGGATAATTTACAATATAAACATGGCCATGACTTTGAGTTGAGGGTGAGACACTATCAGGGATAACAAATAACTACTTTTGTTGGAGTTCTTTTTGACCAGGCATATGAAGAACATTCCAAAGAGAAATGGATGTTTTAGTGTTTTTAAAAGAATATAAAATGTTTAAAGAATCCATACCTAATTTATATTGTATTTTTTAAAGCATATAATTACTTGGAACTTGATGAATAGTAGCAAACCTTACCATGTTTTGACTTGATGGAGGTGTAAGAGATTTTGGAAATGTCACACCTTTCACTATGCCTTACTACCTTATAAGAGGATTGGATGAGATAAAGGAAATGATAATGCCACATCCTAGAGAAATTATTTTTACGCTTGTATTATCTAAAAAAAAGCTCCTTGATTTAGCACAAAAGTGTCTTCAACCAAAAAATTGGTGAAGATCTCTCCTTGAGGTTGCCAATCCTCATTAACTTGCATCATCACCTCATCGTCATTTGATAGGAGGGGAGTAACTCCTCCTTGAGATACCAGAGCTTGATATTCATTATAATTGGCATCCATTAATTGGTCTCAATTCTAATCTTCTCTCTATACCAAATTACTATGAATTGGTATGACCTCCCTTGTATTAGTGGTAGAGTTAGGACTATACACATTGGCATGCCTATTAGGGTTAGGCTACCATTGGCCTCTTCCTCTTCCATATTACTGACCATATTATTTTTTGTAAGGGTATGGATTTTAATAAGAATCTAGTTACATATTGATTTACTTAAGCTAAGATTTTAGCATTTGATGTTCTGCATATGGATCCATGACATTTTCTACCTTAGTAGGAGCAATTTTAGGGTTGGTATTAGCATTAGGAATAGGGGATGTATCTAGAGTACTAGTTGAATTATGAGACAATGGAGGAATAAACACTTTATGAGGAAATATTATAGCTTGGATGAGGTTATTATCAGCTTTGATATCAAAATACTATGCTTTTGGGAGAGTGAAACCTCTTATGGATTGAAGCATGATAACAATTTCAATCCCAATGGCTCTCAAGTAAGTAGGGAACACAAAGCTAGAAGGTGGTCTCATGGGAGGAGGAAATATATGCCAAGTCTTCTAAAATATTTAATTTAAGTTATGCATTGTTTCTTTATAACCCCTTTTTAACACATTGATCTATTGTATGATAGAGGCATGGTCACTTTAATTTCCAAATCTATAAGTCAACAACACTCTAAACTCATCCCATGTTGTGATGCATCCACCTTCTAGAGTCCTATACCAATCAATCACCTTCCCTTTAAGAGACATGGAAAGGAGTCTAATGGAAATGATATCTTTAATAATATAGTGGAAACTTCAAAACTTAGAAACATCTCTAATGTGATCACTAGGTGTGACATGACTCTCACCATTGAATGTGGGCGCACTTTCATGGCATTAAGAGGAATGCCATCATATACTTGAAGTTGAATTGGAAGTATTAAAGGTAGGGAAAGCATGCACTATATCCATGTAATATTATTCAAGATATTTAATTTATTTAGCCTTTTTACTCTCCTCCTCTCTAGTAAAATCTACTTGTTCTTCAAAGGGCAGATTAGGCTGTAGATACTAAACTTAAAGAGGAATTTTAGGCTGAGTGGGTGGGTTAATGGGATTGAATGCTCTACCAGAGGATGAACTAGTGATAACCATGAATTATAAAGGTATGTTTATAACAAAATAATGGCCTTGAACTATATTTACCTTGAAGGAGTCACTAAATTCTGAGTAGCACACTAATTTATAGTTGATGTTGTCAAGACTAGCATTCACATTGACAAGTTGTATTAAGACAATGGGTCCCATTGGGCATGTTAAAAATATTTTAACCAAATATTTCATGCTAGAATAAGTTTTTCAAACTTATTCTATATTTGGGAAACATGGGAACATTTCTAGGTATGTGGGTATACCTATATTGGAAATGAGCCTCTAGGTTTAAGGGCTAGCTCCCTAAATGTATCTTGAAATGATATTATCTATGATAACTTATTACTTATAGGGAAAAGAGTTAGGGATTTAAATAATTGAACCTAATATAAAGGTGGTGATACACTATAAGGTCTTCCACAAGACTATCATACCTCTTTCACAAAGAGACAATGTCCACAACACTAGCCTAAGAGTCATAGAATGCACTAGCATCAACGTTTCAATATGAAGGTGCGATGCATGAAAAATATCTAAGGTGAATAAAAATATACCTAAATATAATAATATAAAGTTCATTTTACACTTAAAATAGACTCATAAATTTAACAACACTTCACATGACCTACTAGGTTTAAATCACTTGCATCAAATATGAGAGGATCGAGAGAAATCAAAGATAGACAAATATCACTTAACTATTCACTATTGATCTCTTCACATATTTTGACAAGATGATGTATGAAATTTAAATATATTTCATTTATTATTCTAAGGCAAAGTACAATATCAAAACTATCAAGGCTTCACCATACATGGGGTGGTATGTCTTTACAAAGACCAAAATGGTAGCTACTTATAGAATTTCAAAAAGAGCATGAAAGAATGAAGTTCAACGGTCACTAAAAAACATGTCCAATTGATAAATAGTTAAATTTTAGGGGAGTGTAGTATGAAATAGACCATGAATTCATCCCAATATAAATTTCCATATAAACCATGGCAAACTCTCTAAAATGGTGCATAGATACTTCAACTAGCTTTTGTGCAACTACCTTCATCATGGATCATCCCTTGAGCATTTGAAACTAAATTAGGAGAGTTGACACATATGATCTAGGATTAATAGACATTTTAAAAACTACTATCTTCTAAACACCTATATTTACCATCTACAGTCATTCATCACTCTCCTCGACTTTGTTCTTCACATCTAATAGTCACTATTCATCTCGAGTCTTCAACTGAGCTTTCATGGTGGCACATGAATTTGAAGAGATTGCATTGATATAGAATCCTTGATCCTATGTATTTGCCCATGTATAATTCCATTTCCATGTTTATTATTCCATTCTAAACTATGTCTACAATACTTGCTTGCTTTGGTAAAAAATGGCTCTTTAGTTTGACATTTGTTCATCAAAAATCAACTCAAACTAATCACATTGCTCCAAACTATCATTATTATTATGGGTGTCACAGATCCCTACTATCATATCTTCACTCTTTTTACCTCTTGAAAACCATAGGATCTATGTGTATGAAGGAATACTGGCCTTCAATTTTTAACCATGAAGATCCTTTGACATGTTGACTTTCACTCACACCATTAGATCAAGATGTATGAGTGAACACTAGCTGTGGATCTCATTGGGCCCACTTTATTGTCAATTCCTACACACCATTAGATCATTGGTATTATTGAACATTGATCATTGATATATATTGGACCCACCTTTTTATTAGTTGATCTCACACTGTTGGATCTCTGCTAAATGAACCCAAACCATTATTTCTTATCCAACCTGTAGCTCTTTAAGGGATTTCAACCCAAGGACATTTTAACCTATTTGACCCAAGAATGAAATGTTATATCTAAGTTTTAGTATGTAATATCATGTGGACCATTATATTTTGATCAAATTTAAACCCTTTGAAGACCTTTTAAATATAAACAACTAATTTACATAGCTCAAACTTGATGCTTGCATGAACGTTCTACTTTGCATGTCCAACTAAAAAGCTCCATAAATTACATAGGCATGAAATTTATAGAGCATGTTATTGGCATGAAGAGATCCATGATGCTACAAATTTTTGACTCATGAGGGTTTTTGAGATGCATCTCTAAAATACACAAGTGAGATGGTTCACTCATTTTTGGATGACATCCTAGTGATGGTCTGGCTCACCTAGGCTTGTACTTGAACTATTGATTTATATTTTAAAGCTTAAATTAACTCCTCAAGGATTATGTGAATTATTTCCATGATCTTGACTATTTGGGCACCATGAAAACCTACCACTTTCATATATGACTCTATAATGACCCTTAAGACATTGAATGACACAAGGACTAAGCCAGACTATGACCAAAGATGGAATGGAATATGAATGACATCAATTGAGTTACCATATAACATATTACATTGTAAACATCTCGTATACAAGATCCTAACTATAGGGGGTTGACCCATTTTGACCTATGGTAGAAATGGTCAACAATTACTTATTGCTGATTAGAGACTATTTTTGCCTATGAATGAAGATAAAGACTACCAAGACCTTGATAAATAGAATGTGTTTGATAAGGATATAATATTTCTTACCCATTTAAAGGTGTATTGTATTTTTTTTTGTGATTGTAGAAGTGTTTTTAAAACATAATTGATCAACCTTATGAAACCCATCTTCTCTAAACCTTAGCTATGGAAGATGTGGAATTTCTTAAGATATATTGTTAGGCATTCTTAAAGGGATATTATCTCTTTTATTGTCTCTTGATTTAATTCAAATATTTATTTGTTTTATCACACTTTAATTTCTACTAATGGATGGTTTCTAAGGTTCTTTCTACAATGTTTTTTGGTAGTAGTAAGTATTTATATTTTTGATCTTTAGAATAATTCATGGTTTTGGGTAAAACTTATACCCTCTAGGTTTTTAATTTTAGTTTTATCTCCATCTCTTTCCAGGAAAATTTTGCCTTTTTAGTTCTGAGTCCTTTTGCTACAAAATATTCTATTTAATTTTGAGCTAATTTATTTGATATAAGCGTGTAATATATTTGTAGGATTATCTTATGAGTACTCTATAAAGCAAAAATATTAATTTGTATTTTTATGACATTTTTAGATGAGTGAGGGACCTTCCAAATCTATTTTATCAATAAAAAATCACATATATAACTCAATAATGTTCGACCAATAGGTATCTAAACTATGTAAATAAGGATCATAAAGGTTTCCTATACATGGGTAGAGGGTAAAAAGAGATAGTGTAATTAATCTTCCCCACTTTGGAAAAGATGTAATCAATGAATACAAAAAATAGTAAGCCCTAATATATTAAATAAATATAAGAAATGCGGGCATCAACAATAATATGCCCCATTAGAAGAAATCGATAATTAATGCAAGCATAGGTTTATCTTGGTCATAATAGGATATACACAATCAATTGAGCACAAAAATAATATACCCAAATAGATACAAGGTAGAGACCATGACATCTTAGGAAAAAAATATATAGAGGATTACAAGCTAATGTGCATGATATAGATCATGACACCAATCATAGTAACATTAAATATATAAAGTAAGAAAGGTAACATAATAAGCAAAAATAAATCATAACACAAGAAAAGTAAACAAAAAAAACAAAGCACACACAAAAAACATGTGACATAGAGTATGAAAACAAAGCATTCTCTCTAGAGAAGACAAGAGATACATGCCAATTAAAATGCACATGCATGTAGAGTAGTCCAAGGAAAAAAGAGGAAAAAAAGAAAAGAAAATAAATGTAGTAAACACAAGAAGTAGTCTAGAATTAAAAAACATTCATTTAACAAAACATAAAGTAATTTTAAATCAAATAATACAAGATTATATATATATATATATCTATATATATATATATATAGCCCAATGTTCTAGCTCATTGGTTTGGTGATTGTTGCTACAAGTGGGAGGTATTAGGGTCATTCCCATAGGATAGCCACATCTATAGCTGTAAGTCACTGGTTGATGATGTCCCCATTTGGTAAAGCACCTAAATGGTTGTCGGAGGTGTTGTGGTAACATAAATGTGTAAGTCCTGCCCTGAACTTGTTCCTAAGATTAATGCTCTATGAGAACCCTATAAAATATACATATAATAATAATAATAATAATAATAATAATAATAATAATAATAATAATAATAATGAAACTAAGAAAGATAAAACCTAAAGCATTGATGGGGATGTCCCTGATATGAGCATGAAGTTTTCCCTTGATAACTATAAATCCATAATAATAATAAAATGTTTCATATCTAAAATCTAACTAAATATCAATATAGGTAGCATGTGCATAATTATATATATAAAATAATACATAGATAATCATGATATGCTAAGCTACACAATCATATAATGAACAAAGATAAAGACAAATACATTTTTATTTTTAAAAGAATTGAAGGAAGAGTCAAAGCAAAATAATCATGGATAAATAATATCTAAAAGGTGAAAGAGAGAAGAAACATAAAAATAAATATCCCTAATAACCAACATATTCCCTAAAAAATGTGCATACATTGGGGTAAAAGGCATAAATATGTAAGGTGTTATCATCATGGGGAATCTCACACAATTTTTTTGGGATAAGAGACAATAATCAAAATTAAGGGTTTAAAGAAAATAATAAACACAATTAAAAACAAATGAAGAGGCTAGAACAAAGGTATAAAAATCATGAGAGAAAACAAGGAAGGAAACTGACAAACAACCAAAATATAAAAGCATAGAAAGAATAAGTTGTAGATACTTAATTTTCGTACAAGAATTATAATTGCAATGTTATTATTGTATTTTTGTATATATGGATTACTGTTTTAGATTAGGCTCTGATTAACAATTTTTCATTTCTGTTGGGCTCCATTTTTCCTTCCCTTATCTCAATTCATTCACGAACATTTCTTGATGTGTCATTTTTATACCTTAGTATCCTCCCAAATGTTATGTAGTGCATTTGGGTCTCCATTTTAAAATTATCACATCGATACCACCATTAGATGGGACTTGTCACTAAAAGAATGTCATTTTTGAAAGGGTTCAATACTAGTCTTGTCCTTATTTAAGGGTTCTAATTATGGTCACTTTCTTAGATCACTATATACTTTCTATATATTACTCTACACTATTTTAGGACCTCCTTTTAAGTACCTTCAACCTATTTTAGAATCTATGTGAGCCATAAATCATGTATGTGATTTTAAACCTCCGTGTTAATTAGAAATCATTTTAGGTACTTTCAGTGATCATCATTTCCTTTCACATAAGCAAATATTTATTTACTGTATTATTATTTTTTGCTTCATTTAGATCACATTTACTTATATATCCCATTTAATCATGGTTGGTGTAGTATTTTAAACACTTGTGCATCCTCAACATAATTGTTTTGGTGAACTCGATCATTCGACATATCCAAACTTAGGGTTTTATATCCTTATCCCTCTAGGGATTGATTTTTATGTAGTGATTTCAAATATGATTTTTTCAAGGTTTCTATCAACCCTTTTGTTATTTTGCCTTATCAATAGGTTTACCTTTGCTTAGATAATGTTGTTTTTTCCAAACCTTGATTCTCATTTACTTTTTAGATTATGTATATTATTATGTTTCTTATATTTATTTGTTTATTCTAGAGCATAAAAGTTTATGTTCTATCTTGTATCAACCAAAAATATGATAGTTTAAAAAAATTGTCTAAGTATTTTTCTACATTAGTGTCTTATTACACATATGTCTTTGTTGTAAGTTTTCTCAAGTCTTATATATTGTGCAAACCTTATTTGTTTTTTTTGAACCACCTTTATGTGCACATGTTTTGTGTAGTTTTTCACTTCTTATGAGTGCACCTATGTTTTTAATGTTCCATGCATCTATTATTTCATGCAATTGTATTTGTTGTTTGTATAAATAAGCTTGTGAAGCTTTGTGCAATAAACAATATTTACCTTTTGTACAAACACAATCTTAAAAATTTTTGTAAAGTATTTTCATGAGTTTGTTTCATATTATAGAACATTAGAGCTTTAATTATTTTATGTAGAAGCATCATAATGGATTATATTTCTTGGAGGAGTTTGTTTTTCACTATGTAAGCCATGTGATGATTCTGTTCATTTGGGGCACGTAAATTAATATGTAGTAATGTCCTTGAGTAGACTTGAGGATCATGGCACAAAGGTTTTCAATGGATTTATATGTTACAAAGTCTTTCAACTTTGTGCAAATAATATTCATGCAAAATTGGTATGTTCACATGTTCATGGGATGTGTTATGAAAGGAACCATTGCTAACTATTTGGAATTTAATATTTTAGATCATAAGAGTCTGATAATGATTCATTTAATATTTACCTATGATGTATTAAGTCATGATGTGTTAAGATATTACATGTTGGTGGCTTGGAATTGTGAGAGACATTCAATATTTATGGTGCACTAGGTAAGTTTAATGCTTTTAGTGGTTGTAAATAACTTGGTGTAAGTAGGTGGGCCTTACACCTATATAATCATGCCCTTACACTTGTGAAAAGATTTTGGAATGCTGGACATAGTATTGGACCTTAAGGATAATTATAAGTGATTTTTCTAAGAGTTAGACTACACTTTCAAAGACTTTGAGTTAGCAAGAAGAGATATACAAATCTAATATTATAATACATCTTGTTGTGACATTGTGTTGTCATTATGACCATTGTATTTCCATTTATTGATATCTAAAAAATGTTTGAGTTGTGTTCATGTGTTTTATTACATATTCCATTGTTTATTTTGATGGCTGCATGTTTTAAGGCATTTATTAATTGAGACCCCTAATAATGGATGCAACATTTGGTATTAGATAAAGGTTGTAGTCCTTTTTGGTTATTGTTGATTTCCACATATATGAGTGTGGGTAAAAAGTAGTTGTAAACACCTTCCAACGAGAGTGTTGTGAATAAGGTGTAAGTGAAGTAGTGGATATAAATTTATGAGATCTTTATTTGGTATAGGATATAGATTTATAAGTAAATGCCACACATAGGAGACTTAGGTAGTAGAAAGGAAAGAATGAATAAGTGCCAAGACTTAAATATCTAGTGGGATTGATGAGATAAATACAAGCCTAAATGGAGGCTATGTAGACCACACAATGACAAGGTGCTAGAGTGTTATATTATGAAAGCAATACTAAAGTTGTAGAGGAAGTGCCTAAGAGCTAAGACATAAAAAAAGAGATTGATGAGATTGAAGATAGATTATTGTGAATTGTTAGGAGAATGAAGAGTAAACCAAGTTGGACCCCAGAAGCTATTTTAAAAGTTTGAGTCTTGAAGAGATCATTGAATAAATCACCGAGTTGGAGAAATACTTTGATTATGAAAGCATGGAGGATCTAAAGTGAGTAAAGTTCATTGGTCAAAATTTGAAATGTCATGAATCCTTATGGTGGGAGCATGTTTCAGCTAAAATATTATGAAAAGGAAATGATAAGATAAATACTTGGTATAGATTCTTCATGAAGTTGAAGGTTAAATTCATTCCCATGGATTATAATATGAGTTTATTCAAGAAGATTCAAAACTTGTGATAGATGGAGATGAGTGTTAAAGATTACATTAAGGAGTATTATAAACTTTCCATAAGAGAGGGTCATGTTGAAGATGACACTAAAAATATCTCAATATATGTGAACATGTTATGCATATAAATTCAATAAGCATTTGGGATAATCAGACCATGATATTTTGAAGAAGCCCATTAGTGTGCACTAAAGATGGAAGAAATTTTATCGCACAAGTGGACATGAAAAAGGATGAGGAAGTGCATAAGTTATTATACACAAGCACAATAAGGCAATGTAATTAATTTTTAGTGCATTGATGCTAATACACAAAGAGGTATATATAATTTTATAGGATTATATGGGTGAGGTAGAGGTCATGGGTTCCTTGGTATGTTTTAGATGTGGTGAGACTGGGCATAGAGCATTTGAGTGTCCTCATATGCATAATGAAGGTAATATAAGGAATGATGCAACTGATCATATCACAAAAGTAAATGAATAAAGTTTTGTGTATATTCATAAAACATATGAAATAGAAATTAGAGAAGCTCTCATGATGAAGAGGGTATTTATATAACCTTAAAAGATGAGAATAGTTTTGCATATAGAAATAATTTGCTTAGAATTATTTGTAAGTTTTGAGACATGTTGTAAATTAATTATTGACATTGGTAGAACATATAATATTATTTCATAATAAATGGTAGATAATTTTGGTTTGAAGATAGTTTTACATCTAAATCCATACAAGGTTTCATGGTTTTTGAAGGGACATCAACTTTTGGTGAATGAAAAATGTTGGGTAAGTTTATATATTGGTACATATAAAGATGAAATTTTATGTGACATAACACCTATGGATGTTTTTCATATATTTTTTGGAAGGCCTTATTATTTTGATTGCAAGGTGTGGCATAATGATTGTGCAAATACATACACATATTGGAAAGATGAAGTGAAAAATAATTCAAATCATTTGAAGGATAAATATGAAGAATTGAAAAAGAGTCCAAAGGTATTGATGATTTCAAGAAAGGAGATATTGAAAGAGGCGAAAAGCAAAGCACACATTATACAATGATTTATAAGTTAGTGTAAGTGAATAGAGGTGTAGTAGCTAAAGCGATACTTATACATAAAGTAAAAGAGATACTAAGTGACTTTAAGGAGATTTTGTCTAATTATATACTAGATGGATTACCATTTATGATAATTATAATTCATCACATATATTTGATACTAGGTTTGATTTTACCAAATAAAGTGGCACATAGATTAAATTTGAAAGATAATGTAGAGGTGTAAAGACAATTATAAGAGCTATTGGATACAGGGTTAATTAGAGAAAGTTTGACTTTATGTGTAATACCAATAATATTAGCACCTAAGAATAATGGAGAGTGGATAATGTACACTAATTATATAACCATCAACAAGATAACCATAAAATATAGATTTCCATTACTATGCATAGATGTTTTAATTTATTTCTTGAGTGGAGTGAGACACTTCAAAAATATTGACTTGAAGAGTGGATATCACTATAGTTGCATTAGGGAAGGTGATGAATGGAAAACAACATTCAAGACACAAAAAGGATTATATGAGTTTTTAATTATTCCATTTGGGTTGACTAATGCAATGAGTACATTCATGTGATTGATAAATGAAGTTATTAAGTCATTTTTTGGTAGGTTTGTCATTACATATCTTGATAACATATTTATTTTTCATATAATAGAGGAAGAACACTTGTGACATTTACACCAAGTGATAAAAAAGTTATGAGATGAAAAATTGCTTGTATATTTAAATAAATTCAATTTCATATAGAAAGAATTAGTATACTTAGGATTTATGCTTTCTTAAGAAGTTTTGAAGATGGATCCAAAGAAGGTGATAGCTATACTAGATTGGTCATCACTATAAAGTACATTTGAGGTATGTAGTTTTGAATAATTATCAAGTTTTGATAGTAAGTTCATTATGAATTTTAGTGGGATGTCCATAATGAGCATTGATGTGATGCACAAAGATAAAAGAGAATTTGCATGGAAAATGAAAGTTTAACATTATTTCCAACAATTTAAGAAGAATATATCATTGGAGCCAGTGTTGGCATTACCAAATTTTGGTAAAATATTTTATGTAGATTGTGATGTGAGTGACACATTAATATGAGCAATATTGAGAAAATAAGGAAGACCCATTACATAATTTTGTGAGAAGTTAAATGATGCTAAGAATAAAATTTAGTGCATGATCAAGAGTTTTATGTAATTATGTAAGTGCTAATGAAATGGATGCATTATTTATTTCCAAATGAGTTTTTATTGTGTACAAATCATCAATATTCAAAACAAATTAAATTAGAGACATATGAAGTGGTTGAATTCATATAGAGTTATTCAATGTTATTGAAACACACAAGTGGAAAATTAAACATATTGGAAGATGCTTTGAGTCAAAAATTTATTTTGTTAAATGAATTAAGAGTGGAATTCATAGGTTTTTACCTTATGAAGGAAAAATATGAAAATGATGAATATTTTTAGGAAGCATATAAACCATGTGCATAATTTTTTAGAAGTTTTCTAAGAATGCATTTAAATAGAGTTACTTGAAGGAATTGATATATCACCTATTTTTAATGTGGTTAATTTGTATACATATTATGCTAGGTATAATAATGAAAGTGTAAATATAGATTGTAAAGAAAGATAATGAAGATTTGAGATGCCTGAAAAGGAATGCAATGAAGTGGAAATAATGATTGAGATGTGAGTTGGAAATACTACACACAAAGTAATATAAAAAAAACTTAGTAAAATAAAAAATGCTGAGGAATTGAAGATGTGAAATGGATAAGTGCATTAAAATATACAAAAAAACTAATAGCATTAGCATATATTTTAGAAGGTGAATAAACATAAGCACATGTTTATTTTATTACCTTTGGTGTATGATGCAAGAGCATCCGAGTTCACGTGTAATCTTGCATCAATAGAAAATATGATAGTTTAGGAAATTTATCTAAATATTATTTTATGGGAATGTCTTATTGTGCATATGTATTTGTTAAATAAGTTTGTGCAATTATTTTATATTGAATAAAACTTATTTGCATTGTTTTGGAACCATCTTTGTGCGTATGTGTGTTTTGTGTAATTTTATACTAATTGCGAATGCATCTCTATTTGTAACATTTCACATGTTTATTATTACACACAATTTAGTTTTTTTGTCAATATAATCTTGTGAAGATTTGTGTAATAGATAGTTTTAACATTTTGTGTAATAAAAGTCTTATAAAGTCTTGTGGAGTCCTTTTAGAAGTCTGTGATATCTTTTAAAAAATTGAAGCTTTCATTATATTCTAAAAAAGTAGAAAAATGAATGAGATTTATTATAATATTTTTATTTAATGGTGTAATTTTTGAAATGATTTGATAATAGTTTAGGGTGTGTTAAATAATATAAACTAATGTACTTGCGTAGACCTGAGGATCATGGTACAAAGGTTTTCAGTGTATTTATTGTTTTCAAAGTATTATTTCTTTATTCAAGTGTAATCGGTTGGTGCACATGTTCATGTAATGTGTTATGAAAGGAGACATTGATTTAGATACTAAAATTTTGTAGTTATTACTTTAAAATGACAAGTTTGACACACATTTGCTGCACATTACTTGAGCACCAAAAAAAGGTCCTAATTCACCATTCTCTCACACTTGCATGATATATTATGAGTCAATACTTTTGTTATTATATTTTACACATACAATAACATCACTATTTGTTTTAAACATGATAAATATATTTTACATACATCTCTAGAGTCTCAAAATAGTCCACTTGTACACGAGTCAATTTTGATAGTTACGATCATTACCACTAGTCCATAATGACCCATGTTGGTTGGAACCATCTCGATCCCAAAAATAGATATTTAATAAAATTAAACCCATCCTTAGGTTTGGAATATAATCCTAACATATCAATGGAATGAATAATTATTAAAATGGATCCATATATAATCAAGTCAAAGTCTCATTTATAAATGTTTTTTCAAGTATTTGTGATACATCTATAGACTAATGCACACTAAGAAAATTTTCCATATTCTTCCTGATTTGCATACCTAATAGTGGGAGATATCATAATCCAATTCTAAAGAATTAAAAATCTAATTAAATTAAGTATTACCAAGTACCAAATCCAATCATTAATTACATGCACATAGAAAAAGAACATAATTGTGCAATTACACTAGGTGGGAGAACTACATGTGGCTTGATTTACATTGTTGGTGTATGGGATATGTAAGTATTAACCAATCATTATATTGGGGTGATTGGGGTCATCTCAATCCATTACACTTCCATCATTTTTGTAGGGATTTATCTCTCACTAGCACATCTAGGGTTTTAAGGTAAAGGAGAATGATTTCTAGATCTAAGGGCATAATTAGGTTTTAGGATTACAAATATAGATCAAGTAAAGATAGTTTCAAGTGGTTGTATAGTCACTATGCTAAAATTACACATAGGTCAATTCCAACTAATAGGTCAATATAGATCGATAATATTGACTTAATCCTATGAAACTAACCCAATGCAAGCATCATACCAGTTTCTAAATTGATTAAACCATAGGCATGCTTATCCCTAATTTTCACTTCCAAAACATAGTGATAGTTAGAGAATCAACCATACAATATAAGTGTCATGATATATTTAGTATTTTTCATATTTAGCATATGCCCTTATAAATTTGTAATAATCAATTGTTAATATTTTACTTTTATATGTATGCTTAAATGCCATAATTTAAATTGATTTACATCATTCTTTATTAATTAGATTAATCTAAATTAGAGTAAAATATATTGGTGAACCCATACACATATCAAATAGTGCAAAGCCTTAGGCTTTCCTTTATGGTTTCATCCTTATGTGGTTTTAAATTTTAGAATCAGGGTTTTATTTTCAAACCTAATTTTTGATTTAGCCTTCTCCTTTGTGCAAGTCAAATTTTTTTATCTTTTTCCCTATGGTTTCACACTCTTTATCCTATTAAGGTTTCCTCTATTAGAGCTATTTCCTTGATTAGCTTATTTTTGGATCAAAATGACTCTCATTTTAAAACTATCCAATGTTTTTTCTAGTCGTATTGAGTGAATAAAAAACCTATTTTTTGGCCAAAATACTATACAATTTTTTTAGAATTCTAATTTAATATATTTAATAAATTCAACTTAGAAGACAAATAATGTATCTATTTTAAAATTTATTTTTGGGTTTCATCTATATACTATTTCTTATCATTTTTTTGGATTCTAATTATTCTTCAGTTTTATTGGAATGGTCGGTTATTTATTTCCTCCATATTTATTTAATTATATGGATTAGGCCTTGCTTATATTATAATAGCTTGTATAAGGCCCAATAAATTAAAATTGGAGAACCAATCAGATGATCCTAGCTACTTTCCAACTATGGATTCCTCTATCTTTCCTTTAACTTTTTCTCTAGGTGCTGATAGCTACTTTCCTTCTAAGGATGTACATGATGTCACTATCCCAAGAGTAAAGGTGACACCTCGTATAATAAAAAAATAGAGTTCATTTGAATGTTCCCCTCATCCCCATCCATATCTCATAAACCCTATTGATGTTATTTGTATGCATATTAAATCAAAATTACATAAGGCATATGATTGTAAATCCCTTCAAGATAAAATAGTCACTATGATAACGCCCATAAAAGAGTAACAAAAATAAAACCAATATTTCAGCTCAATGATAACATCACTTGAAAATAAGATCACATATAAAAATAATCTAGAGCATACAAGTATCAATAATATATCTACATCTCTATCAAACATTTTGTGTCTAAAAATACTTCATATCAAGATTGGAATCCAAAAAAAGATATATCTACAACTAGTGCTTCAAAAAGTGCACATAAGGTTAATAAGTGTTCAAGTGAGATTCTAAGGGAAATTATTTGAAAAATTTGATCACATTACCTCATATTCATCCTATATAGAGATAAAATTACTATTGTGTATATCTATTATACATGAAAATCATATGAACAATTGTTGGGATTTAAAGAACAAAATACAAAATATCATTTATAGTGGTTATATTATTCTAGATAAATCAATCTAGAAACCTACTCACACTATAATTGCATCTTCTAAGGAACAAATACAAATATAATAATATGAAAAAATAGAACAAGAAAAGTTAAAAAATGAAAAATAAGAGTAATAAAGATTATAAAAGAGAAAATTAGAGAAAAAAGATTACAAAAAGTAAAATCAGAGCGAGAAAGTTTACAATGTCAGAGCGTGTAGGATCAACCCTGATTGTTACCAAAATAATTTTAGTAGGAAAAGCAAATAAAATATGTATAAAAAAACACAAGAAGAACATGGTTAAACCTTAATGAGGTAAAAAACCCACAAAGCTTATACCCATAATTGAGAAGCATTTCACACCCGATAAAATCCTTTTCACCTTATTGCTTCTCTTTACAAAATTCTTTCACAAAATGTTTAGATACATTTACATTTGAATAATTAAAAATATCATAATATTATTTATTGATAATGTCACATATATATTTTATAATAAGGTGATATATAGCTAATGAATGGTTATAACTGAGTGGTTATACCTTTTCACTTTCACAACCAGTTTGATTAGTTATTTACATACATATTTATATGTATAAATTTATATTTACATAACATAAGTTTATTATAATTAAAATCATTTACATTGTGGAATAATGTGGACCAGTAAAATAACCCCAAAAATATTAATGTCCCAACACTCCCTCTTGATGTTTAGTGGAGAGACATTCCATAGTCACCTTTTTATATAATCAAAATTACAATCCATAAACCATCCACAATACATTTAGTTTAACAAGTAACACTTGAAGGATTTATACTCCATCATGTCAATATCACCTTTTATACAAAAGGATTTGGAATTGATAAACCACATAGGATTATTTAGGCTAGTAGGATAGTGGCACTATATCCCATCATTTCTTATGGATAAGCTTACAAGTATTTGGAACCTTTTATAACATAAGGACCTACATTACAAATAAAATGATTTATTAATAAGTACACTGTAAACTCACATAGGGTGAAGCTTACACAAAATATCACATAGGGTGACTTTCTATAATGACTTAACAATAAAGAAAAAGTATAGAGAGGAAAAGGAACATATTACCATTATGAGGTGACATTGTCAGGCACACACTCCCACTTAATGGCAATTCTAAGAGGCCCAACATTGTTCTCAACTTGCAAAACTTTGTAGTACATAATAATATTTATAATATAATACACCCATCATCATGGATTTTCAAATTTTATTATTACATCTCTTTTAATCATAATTACCTACACATTGGGTTATTTTAACTAACTTTATCTTATTTAATTTTAAACAAATTTTTAACATAATTCTATTCAACTTTCATTAATCATTTATATGGGTTTAGTCACATAACATTAGTGATTGTCCTTAGTAGCTTTGGGATAATAAAACATCAAAGGTCATAGTAAAACTTAGTTCAACATGAAAGTTTTAAATTTTTGGATTGAGTGAAAATCAACTTTGTTTCTCTCTAAAATTTAAGTTATGTATCAAAAAAATTGTCTCTTAATTACTAGCTATATTTTGAATGAAATTATTGATCAGACAATATATTTAATAACTTCAAACTTTAAAATATATTCTTGTTGGTATAAAATATTGTAAACCTAAAATAAGATCAAAGATAAAACATATAATAATCTCCTTAATATAAATTAATTCACCACACTTATATTGTGTGCAACTTTATTAAATAAATAAGTCTTAAAGCAAGCCTTTTATAAGATAAATTACATGACAAGTTATTTCAAGAAAAGAATAAAATAAAAAGTAAATAAATAACTTTGATTAAAAACTAAGTAATCTATAATTATACATATAAAATTAGACTCTAATACAAATTAAATTAACTAAATATAATCTTAAGATACAACTAAGAGTAACACTAAACCAAATGATAGATTCTTGGTCATCATACAAGAAGCCACTATCAGTTGACTACCACAAGCTATAATTAGACAAAAATAACATCCTAAATTACTTAAAAAATACAAATTGAATCAAATATACTTTAATTATTAGAAATAATATGATTGAGAGGGAGGGTGAATCGGTCTTCAAAATTTTTCATTCAATTTCATTTAACCATATATGAACCATTCTAACATGGATGTACATCTTCGCAATCATAAGCATAAAATTATAAGAGCATGAAACATATGAACACAACATATACATGGGAAACCTTCCAAGGGAAGAAAACCCACTCAAAAATAGCTTAGACTATATTCATATAAAGTAATGAATCAATCTTCAATTGAGCACCCACTCAACTTGGAGCACCAATCCCAATCTGTCAAGTACTAACTTAACAAAGTATTTAGCTGAGAACCAACCTAGTAAGGAACACCAACCCCTAATTTACCAAGCACACACTTAGATTTATCAAAAACCAAATTAAAAGGAGGTACTAAACCCCTAGATGACTCAACACCAACTCAACCACCTGATTGTTTGATCATCTTCAAAAACCCTTGTTACTTCTATAATATATAATGATCTTCTTTTTTAGCTCTTTGATCACTTCAATCTCTCTCAAACTGATCTTCAACATTCTTCACTCAAATAACTCTCTTCATGGTTTGATTAGGTATTCTAACCTTGATCTTCAAATATAAAACCTCTATTAAATATTCATAACATCACTATGATGGTCTGCATGAATTACTTACAAATGATCTATATCATTCACTTATCTTCTTTTGCTCTTACTCTTTAAGCACACCCTTGGCATTCTATCTGATTTAATTTTTTTTAGGAATATTAGTGTATTATTCCTAATTTAGTTAAGGATATGAGTTAATTATTTTAGTAAATAATATTTTAATAATTAAGTTATTGATTTATATAATTTAATTGCAATTTAAACCTTTTTATAAATAGTAATAAATGTGGAGAAAATAAGACTTAGCTAAAAAAAATTGAGATGGCTGAGATAGAGTCTAGAATTCACTATGAAATATTAGGATAGTATCACAAATTAGGTCTTAGATTTAATTTTATGAAAGGATAGGAGCATGAAAATAAGACACCTTGGGGTATGGCACTATAGTCCTCTTTTGTTGCTATTATCTAGGAGACTTGAGCTTTTTGGGTTTTCTTTGCTATGTCTATGTGAGCTAGCCTATGAAATTTTGACTACTAGATGTTTGTGGAAATATATATAGAGCTGATTTAGTATTCAAACCCTAAACTCCATTATATTTTGACAAACTTTGAGAAAAAGTGGGGGTTAGTGTGTGTAAGATGCAATGAACATGTATCCACACCCCTTGTGTGGGCATGTTGCCTACATACCAATACTCTGAAGAGGGATCAAGCCATATGTAGTTCTTTCACTTGATGTGCTTTGTGAAATAGTGTGTATGAAGATGCTAAATGCTAAAATTGGGTGTGCTTGAGGTGGCTAGGGACTGGTGTGAGGGTTTAAATAATCTTGTAGTTATATTTGCTAGTTTTATGTAAAGAATAAGGAAATATGCCTAAATAATCTTGCTTGTATTCTTGCTTACTTTGTGATATTTTCCAACCCTTTCTAAATGAACTTTTAATGGGATTTTATAGGGATCTATTGGTCATGGGTCAAATTTATTCATGTTAGGCTAACAAGGAGGATTAGAACCAAAAAGAAATGACCATTAGCAATAAAAATACACTTAGATAAGAGCATCAAAAATGGACACCCTAGGGTCTGGTGCTATAGTCCAAGATGGGAACTATAGTCCTGAGGGTATGAGACTTAGGGGGATGAATTCGTCATGGAAAAAGCTTCTTAGAAGAAGTGGAATCACTATTTGGAAGGCTATAAATGACTGAGAATTAGTGAAAAGGTGCCTATAAGGATCATGAGAGTAAGAAAGAGGGACCTATGGATTGGGTGTCACCAACCACACTCAAGTTACCAATATTCACATTTTATATGACTACATTTGTCCCCCCTTTATTTTAGTGATGTAGTAAAGTGAAATACTAGGATATAATAAAACTAGAAAGCATACCTGAACTTAAATATAAGGGTGAAGCTCATGAAGCTATGTGATGCTAGGTGTGTGTAGAGAGAGCATGCTGTGGAGTGTAAATCTATAATAGAAAACAAAGAGTAGATCAGTTCTTCTTAGATACACTATATCTAAAATAAGAATGTACAAATCTAGGTAAGAGAAAGAGAGGAAGAGAAAGGAATGAATACACCTCACCTGGTATGCAAACCAATATAGAAATTGTTATGATGCTGAGTAATGTTGGGTATGTGATGTACCAACAGTAATATCACAAATGAAGTTGAGTGCTCAATTCCCCAAGAGTGGTTTAAAAATGCAAAGGCTATCCCTTTAGCTCCATCATCACCCACAAAGTGAATCTATGTGATCATGTGCTTGCTAATCAATGTTTGGACTATGTTTCCAATCCCTCTAAGTATGTGTCTCAATAATACAAAGGTTAACTAGTCCCTTGGCTCCATCATTTTTCCATGAAGTGAAGATATAAACTGATACTCATATGAATGTGTGTCATATGAGATGGATCTTAAATCCCATGAATGTATTTTACTCTTAAAATGTGGTGTGGATAGCCAAATTTATGATGGAAACTAGGCCACTCTTGGCCAACTTAGAAAAAATGTAGAGATTAGGATTGTATGAAAGCCATTATGAAACTAGGCAATAGGCTTATATGGAAGCCACTTGGAAATGTGGAGGTCAGGATTGTATGAAATCCACTTTGAAATGATGCCAACCACCTATAGATGGAATAAGACACACAACTACTAAGAATGCCTGGGTAATATACTAAACTCAAAAAGAAGAGAAGTCAAATGTGTCATGCATATTATCCCCAATCACTGGTGTTTGAAACATGGATTCTGATCTAGAAGTTATACCAACTACTGAATCTAAAATTAAAAGTGAGATCCATCATGACATTCATGATTCCCCCTATATTTTTATTATTTAATAAAAACTATACTGAAACTATTGAATCTAAAATGGTTTATATGTGCAAAACTGTAGCTGAGCTTACCTTTCTACCTATTTCTAGAAAATCTAGTTTTTTATTTTTTGGATAAGAGCACTAAAATTGGACATCCTACTATCCCATGATGTATTCCAATCTTATCACTATTGTCTTGAGATTATTTTGATGACTGTTATAATTTTCACTATCTACCTGGTCTGTTCTACTTGGTTTGAAGTTTGGTTGCTATTTTAGGTGTTTTGAATGCTGATTTTTTGATCAATAGGAGCTCTGATCTCTATAAAAAAACCCCTATTTATTTCACCCTCTTATGAGGGTAGGAATGAATACCTTAAAATGACTATCCTTAGAAGAAAGTGCCTTGCAAGTGTGTTATACTATGAGAATACATGATATAATAATGATAATCGACAAGATATCTGAAGATATAACATGGTTTGTAAAGGAGATTATTAGATCAACAGGGGTATGCCTAGATAGATATAAAAATGTAATAGTATGTGTAATATATTGAAATAAAAATAAAAGTTTAGTTAGTTATTATTATTTAGTTGTCATGGAGGGATGGAGCATGATGTTCACCAAGGCATATAAAAAATCAAGATAATGCATGATGTGGATCATGGCATTTCAAATAATTGAAAAGCAATCAAGTAACAAGCACACAAGGAAAGAATCAAGAAGCATACAAGAGTGGCCAAGGGGCCAATAAAATAAAGGACATAGGAAAATGTCACTCAAATTGGAAAGTAAGCATACAAGGCATGTTCAAATTCTACATACACATACAATTGGAAATAAGCAAGGTTGGCATGAAAGCCACAATCACATAGAAGAGTACAAGCAAAGGACATTAGCTAATATCCTAAGGCACACATAAGAATATAACCAAAGGACATTGGAAAATGTCCTAAGGAACATATAGGAGATAAAATAGGATTTTAGAAATGCAATCACATCTTGCTATGCAAAGCAAGAAAGGAAGAAATGTAATATACTAAGAAATACAATCACATCTAACCAATCAAAGTGAGAAGTGAAAGTATGCAAGACATGTAGTACAAGACTAGGTATATGCTAAGAAATACACAAGTGCTAAATACTAGTGAGTGTCAATAGAGTAATCTATGTAAACTATTAATTAATGTACATCAACATGATAACTAGAGTATGTGGTGTAGGAATGACATAACTTGGATGGTGTATTCATGTAAAAGATGCCCCTAGGGGTAGATAATTTGATGTATGTCATGAATGTAGAAGTAGGATGCCCCCTCAATGGGTAGAGTGAAGCAATCAACAATCTGGATGTCACTGCACACACTTAAATAAGATCAAGTGAATCATGGTAATATAGATAAATCCACAAACAATAGCATAGAATATCAAAATGTAAGTCTAGCATGGTAGTAGAAATGTAAAGCATGGATAATGTATACAATTCAAATATTTTTGTGTTTTGGAATTATTTGAATGTTTTTGTATTTTTTTTAAAAATAAGCTATGTACAATCAATCATGAGGAGACTATGTATAAGAAATAATAAGAAGATATGTACAATCAATCATGAGGAGACTATGTACAAGAAATAATAAGAAGCTATGTATAAGTAGGCAAAAATAAACTATGTACAAGTAATTGAAAGGAAGTTATATACGAGTAATTTAAAAAAAATATGTATAGTATAATGTGTGAAATAAAATTATAGACATGGAATCTGTGTAGATGCATAATATTCATTGGATTTTTGAGTTTCTTTCCTTCAAGTGAGGCTAGATGAAACACTTTAGGGCTAATATTTTTGATAATAATGTATGGACCTAGCTAATTCGGTTTGAATTTTATTTTGGTTTCTTCTTTGGCATTGAGATTGAAAAGATTTTATTTGAAACTGAGATCATTAAATTCAAATTATTTGGTGTGAACCATTTGTTTTAGGACCATTATATACATTGCTAGTAGATTCTAATATGTTCAAATTCTTGAATACATGTATGTTCTAATCACTTGAGTTGGTGTAGACATTTTTCATGATACTGATCATCAGTGAGGATACCTTTAAGGGATATAGGATTTATAATTCCATTGGTAAAATTTATTTTGTGCCATATATGAGTGAATAAGGAGTGGCTCCTATGGGTGTAAAAATACTTGTGTGATAAGCCCATACTGTAAAAACTAGTTGATTGTGCCAATCATCTCTAAATTTGGTCATTATTTTGATCAAAATGTTGTTGATGGTTTTATTGGTAGCCTGTATTTAACCATTTCCTTATGGGTAATATGGAGTGGAAAACATGTGTTTAATCTTATATTTTATGCAAAATTTCTTGACAATTTTGTTCTTGAATGATGTTCCATTATCAAAAATTATAGATGTGGGTAGACCAAAGTGTGAAATAATATGAGTCATCAGGAAGATACAAATGTCCTCCCCTATGGTAGATTGGTGTGGAATGGCTTCCACCTACTTGATAAAATATTTTGTAGCTATGATGATGAACTTATGCCCATCATCAAATTTGGGGTTAATTTTTCCAATAATGTCAAATCCCCATAACATAAATGGCCATGGAGAGATAATAGGTTACAATTAATGTGATGGTGTATGTTGTAGGTTACTATGTCATTAACATTTATCATATATCTTTTCATATTATGAACATTCATCTTCCATGGTGGGCTAGTAGTACCCTTGTCAAAATAATTTGTGTGACATGGCCTTTCTACTAAAGTGTCCACCACACTTGCTATCATGTATCTATGTAAGAGCAATTTTGGCTTCTACAAAAGTCAAACATAGAAGCGACTATCCATTGATGGATCATTTAAAAATGTCTCTACCAATGATTACATAATGGAGTGCTTGTTTGTGTAACTTGTGCTTGTCATTTCATGTAGAAGTGTCTGGTGTAACATATTTGTTTAGAAAGTTATAGATGTCATAAAACCATTTTGAATCTATGAAACTATGTGTAGTGGCTAAGATAGATAGTACAATCAAATCCATGTTGGATATTGATGGTTATAATCTTTTAATTATGAAAATAGCTTAATCATCATTAATATCAATAGGAATCAAAGATGTGACACTTGCCATTGCATCTACATGTTAGTTATCTTTTATTGGTATGATTTCTATAAAGAATTAGTCAAATTATGATGATAAACATTGTACCATATTTTGATATTAGATAAAATGTTCTTCTTTTATGTGATAGACATCATTGACTTGATTGACCACAAGTTGGGAATCGTCAAAGACTTGAATAGATATAATTTGGAGGGATTGGGTGGCATATAGACCTAAGATAAGTGCTTCATATTATGTAGTGTTATTGATGAAATAAAAACTTAATCGATATGTAATAGGAACTATGTGACTAAACGTGTCAAGAAAGACAATACTTACCCCCATACTAGATGTGCATTGAGAATGATCAAAGAACATGGTCTAAGTATCAGAATAAGTAGAATAGGTAGTGAAATCATCTTTAAATGTGTCGCTAATGGGATTGGTGTCTAGGAGTGGTGTGGCTACCAAAAGGTCTATAATGATTTGGCCCTTTATTGATTTTTAGAGAACTATTTTTAAGTAAAACTTTGTTAATAACATGACCCATTTTACGATGCAACTAGAGAGATGTGGTTTTCCCATAAGACACTTCAAGGGATATTATTTTGTGATAACCCAAGTCTCATTATTTACCATGTAATGTCAAAGTTTTTGTGTGGCAAAAACTAATGCTAGACATAGTTTTTATATTGAAAAATATTTTTTTTTGTAATCAACTAATGTGTGACTGATGTAATAAATGGCTCACTCAGTATGTTGATCATCATGCCATGCTAAGAGTGCACCTAATGCATGATTAATTTTTGAGATATATAGGAGGAAAGGTCTATCAGGTATAAGTGATACTAAAATAGGTGGATTAAGAAGATATTGCTTGATTTTATCAAAGATTTGTTGATAGGCTTGATCCTAGATGAACTTTATATCTTTCTTTAATAATCAAGTGAATGACTAAGTTTTATCATCAAGTTGAGATACAAAATGGTGGATTTCTTAGATTTTGCCTTGTAAGGATTGAATTTGCTTTAAGTTCATTAGAGGTGGCATGCTAATAATTGCTTTGAATTTCTTAGGGTCAACCTCTATGCCATGCTGAGAAATAATGAAACCTAAGAGTTTACCTGATGTAACTCCAAACACATTTTTTTAGGTTTAATAAAAAATTATAATACCTAAGTCGTTGAAAGATTTATCATAAATAAATAGTGTGACGTTATCATTATTTGAATTTAGCTAATATATCATCGACATAATCCTTGATAGTATGGTGAATCAAGTCATGAAAAATATGCATCATGGTATGCTGATATATGGCTCTAGCATTTTTTAATCCAAAAGGCATGATAATGTAACAAAATATGCCTCAAGGTGTTGGAAAATATGTTTTCTCTTAATCTTCTTTAGTGATTTTGATTTGGTTATATACTATAAAGCCATCCATAAATGATAACATTTCATATCTGGTTTTGGAATCTATGATCATGTCAATCTTAGGTAAAGGAAAATCATCTTTTGGGAATGCTTTACTTAAATCTTGAGAATCAGAATAACCCCAAATTTGTCTATTAAGTTTGACCATGGGGACTATATTGGAAACCCATTCAGGGTATGCTATTGGTCAAATGAATCCAACATATAAGAGGTATTGGATCTCATCTTTGACTAAGAGAGCCACCTTAGGATGCATTTTGTGATTTTTTTGTTTAACTAGTTTAGCATTTGGGTATAAAGGAATCTGGTGAATTGTTATAGATGTATCAATTCCTAACATATCTGAGTAAGACCAAGCAAAGAGTTCTATAAAATGTGTTAAAGTTTGACAAATATTTGTATCATATTTCTTCTGTAGGGCAATGACTAATAAGACAATGAGGGGATCTTGATTAGTTCAAAAATTGAAATTAACTATTTACTCATTAAGCAATGTGGAATGATCTAGTATATATGGGGTTGTAGAAATATTATCATCTGAATCAATTGATATGTCTTGGGGAAAATCTATATTTTCTCCAAAGTATGTGTCGGCATTTGTGTGATGAAGAAATATATTTTTTTGATAGCAAGATGGTAGGTCCTCACATGTTCCAAGAAATTGTAAGAGGGATTCATCATTAGATAATTCATCTAATGTGTAAATATATTATGAAACTATATCATCAATAATATTAGGATAGATCAATGATAATGTTGAAGTATGATTAATGGTGTGATCTATTGATGTAGTGGGTGAAAAACTTTATATGATTTGAAGTATAAAAAGAAAATTTATCATGAAGGGTAAGCTGATATCCCAACCCTTACTTACCATGTCGTGTGGATTCCTCATCAGGATTGATGAATCCTTATTTATGCTTTCTAACACCTTTGTCATGATATGCCATCTTATTAAGACATTTAAGTGCAAAAGGGGAAGTAAATTGGTGATTTGGTGTCGATGCTATTACAAAATTTGGAATTGTCTGATGTGTTGCATAGTCTGAGGGTGCACTATGTGCAATGGGTTGTGTAGGTATATTATCAAGATTAAAGTGTGGAATATAATTTTATGGAGATTCAACAACCTGGTAGTATTTAAAAGGTTCATTATCTATTGGGCATGTGTAGATGTAGTCTTTATGACTAAATTTTAAACAAGCATGAAGTGTAGAAGGGACTACATGCATATCATGAATCCAAGGCTGACCAAGTAATAAATTATAATTGAGGTCATTTGGCATGACTTGGAAAGTAGTTTGTAGTGTCTTAGGCTCTATGGTAAGATTGAGTGTTATTTGACCCATGACTTTTTGTGGGATGTTATCAAAACCTCTGATGTTAATGTTAGAATGGTCTAAATCTTGAGGTTATATATTAAGATGTTTAAGAAAAGAAATGTTAAAAATATTAAGTATTGAACCATTATCAACTAACACTCTTTTTACCTCTATATCATTGATTCTTAATTGAATATATAGAGGTAGATGTTCAATTATGTGTCATGGGGGTAAATCCTCTTTCTCAAAGGAAATATGATCTTCAATCCATTGAATTATGTTGAGGATAGAGGCAACATAAGCTGGTTTAGTGGAAATAGGAATTCTAGTATTGTGAAGGGGTACATATAATACATCTTTGTAAACATACAATCACTGAAAGAGCTCAAGAACTGAAAATGTATCAAAAGGGGTGATAACCTAAGTTATAAAGCTATATAAATGGGTGTAATTTACCTACCTATCTTCATAAACTTGGGTGATAACATGTACCACATGATCTACTATAGGCATATAGTTGGTAGTAGGTGTAGGATAAGAGCTAAATGTACCAAGTTTGAAGGAATGAGGGATAGATATACCCACTAGTGTTTGCTTGTGTCTAGTAGTGATAGGGAAATATTCAAAAGTAGCTAATGAGTTATATGCATATAGGTATAAATCATGAATATTGAATTAAAAGCATGAAATTAGAGTTATAAGTTGTATAAAAATATGTTTATAAAGATAATTCCACATGAGAGATAACAAGCAAGGGAGAGAAAGCATGAATTAATGTATTTTTGAATAAATAATTTTGACATGTGTTATGATATTTATAGTATGTTTAGCAAGATAGACTTGAATTTTATTTTATATCAAAAATATAGTGCAAGGGATAAATAACATGAAATTGTACACTAATGCATAAAAAACTTTGACTATTGATATGACATTTTGAATATGTTTAGTAAGGTAGACTTGAAAATTATTCCACATGAGAGATAATAAACAAGGGATAGAGATCATGGAACTTTTCATTAATGCATAATTTTTTTTGACTTGTAATGTAACATTTCTAATATATTTAGCAAGATAGACTTGAATTTTATTCTGCATGTGAGAGAGAAAGTATGTAATGAAACCTTGTATTAGAGAAAAGTAAACATTGCTTTGAAGGAAAAAGATTTTAAGATTTTAGCAATAAATTTCTTAATATCATCTCATTTTATGAAATGTAAGCACACAATGCAAAGAATGAAGCTTTGTACTAACATATGGTAAACTTCATCATTCATGTACATGATAGGACCGAGTATAGTCTCCTTATTGCTTGTAAGAAATGCAAGAAATATGTGTAAAGAAGTGAGATCCATTTGTGTTATTATGTGAAATCTAATTTTAGATGTAACATGATACCTCAAGCAAAGAAAGGGAACTAGTATATGTAACTAGGGTTTTAAAAATGATGTTTTAAAAATTACTAAGGAATTTTAAAATTTAATGTGAATTTTTGATTTAAAATATGCAAGTAAAAAATTAGAAAATTCTTGATTTTAAAGGACCTAGTGTATGCAACTAGGGTTTGGAATAAATAAATATGTATTTTTAAAATTACTATGGAATTTTAAAAAATAAAGTGAATTTTTGATTTAAATAGGCAAGTTAAAAAAATTAGAAAAATATTGGAAAAAATCAACAAAGAATTTACCCTAGGGTTTTTAGGTGCAAACAAAGTAAATCAGGTTCACCAAATGATTTAAGTTTTTTGGGAATATTGGTCTATTATTACTAATTTAGTTTAGGGTCTAATTTAATTAAATTAGTAAATAATATTGAAATAATTAAGCTACTAATTTGTATAATTTAATTGTAATTTAAACCTTTTTATAAATTGTAATAAATGTGGAGAAAATAAGACTTAGCTAGAAATGGACTGAGACAACTGAGACAAAGTCTAGAATTCACTATGCAAGACTGGGATAGTGTCATAAATTAAGTTTTGGCCTTCATTTTTTGAAAGGATAGGAGCACTAAAATAAGACACCTTGGGGTTTAACACTATAGTCATCTTCTACTGCTATTATCTAAGAGACCTGAGCTTTTTGGGTTTTGTTCATTGTGTTTGTGTGATCTTTCCTGTGAAATTTTGACTACTGGATGTCTATGAAACTCCATGTAGATCTAATTTAGTCTTAAAACACTAGACTCTATTATACTTTGACAAACTTTGGGAAATAGGGGGGTTAGTGTGTGTAAGATATACTAAACATGTATCCACACCTATTGTGTGGGCACATTGACTACATACCAATACTCTGAAGAGAGATCAAACCATATGTATTTCTCCCACTTGATGTGCTTTATGCAATAGTGTGTATGAATATGCAAAATACTAAAACTAGGTGGCTAGGGATGGGTGTGAGGGTTTGAATAAGCTTGTATTTATATTGGTTGGTTTTATGCAAAGAATAGGGAAATATTCCAAGTAATCTTGCTTGTATTCTTGCTTGATTTATGATATTTTCAAACCCTTTTTAAATGAACTTTGAATAGGCTTTTATAGGGATCTATTGGTCATGGGTCAAATGTATTCATGTTAGGCTAACAAGGAGGATAGGAATTGGAAGGAAATGACCATTGGTGATAAAAATTCACTTGGATAGGATTTTTGGAAATGGACACCCTAGGGTTTGGTGCTATAGTCTAATTTGGGTTTTATAGTCCTAAGGGTACGAGACCTGGGGGATGGATTTGTTATGGGAAAAGCTGCTTGGAGGAAGTGGAATCACTATCTAAAAGGCTATGGATGATTTGCAATTAGTGAAAAGGTGACTATAAGGGTCATGAGAGAAAGTGAGAGGGACCTATGGATTGGGTGTCACCAACCACACTCAAGTTACCAATTTTTACATTTAATATGACTACACTTTCCAAGCACACAAAATAGGCCTAAACTTCCTTAATTTTATACAAGTCACTTGATCATATCATTCTAGGTTAGCTACATATTTAAATTAATTAGGTAAACCATGAATGGGTATTTAAATATTGAAATAACATGCCTTAATCATGAATCAATCACTACAATATGTCAGCCATACAACAATTAGCCCTTACTCTTATTTTAGGCTTATGAAGACATAATAGGCCTTCTTAACAACACGTTACCCTTTGATATTTCTTAAATCTCATCCAAACACCTTAAAAAGTATGAAAAATTCATAATCCACTTTGATATCCCTTATCCAACTTCACTTTAGGTCTATAACACCTTTTAGGTCTAACCACCATTTGAACCCTTACTCAAATTATTGCTTATAAAAGACCTGTGCATATACACAAACTCTATCTTGAACAACTGTGGCATATACTAATTTTTTCCAAACAAACATAGAAATAAATTACATATTAAAAAACCTCATGACTTCAAGTTCATCACAATATTTATCTAATACTTTAACTCAGGGTAAACAGGCTCAAACACTTCTCTACAAGATGTTCACTTATAATTACCAATTAGATCTAAAAACAAAATCAAGGAAACATGAACATCTGACACATGATTGAATATATTAAAATAAATTCAATGTATAAACAAGATACTATAACATCCTAAGAGAAACCTCAATCAATAAAATCATTATCTCTGCTAAAAACTATTGGTCTTATAGACCAATCTTCTAACCTTCTCTTTCAGAGACTCTACTCAGCCAGACAAGCCATTTTGGATTTAATGATTCAACCTCTTATGATAGATTATAATATTATAAAAATCATGGATAGATATTTCAAGAACCAAATAACATCATCATGTAATCTAATACATCACTCTTTCATGAAAACATATTAGGAAACATCTTTTCATTTCTACCTGGTTTCCTCACTGTTTGTACCACTAGGTCTATTAATGACTGGCCAAATTGGATCACCAATTTCACATACCTGAGATATGGAACATGTCCATAAATTTTCATGAATGAAAATTACAAGTCTCATAGTTTTATCTTCATCCACTCAAAAACTTTGACTTGGTCAACTTTATGTTCTACAACAAATTTCCAAAATACAAACACTTTTTTATAGGGTCTTCTCACTCACCTAAGAAATCAATCACACTTGGAAATTATTGGGAGAGTTTAATTCAACCTCCAATAACTTTTATAACCATATAAAACCTTTTTTTATCTCTTTAGAACAATATCTTCAACATTGGTTCCATGTTAGGGTTTTACGAGGGTTTAGATCAACTTCCAATATTAACGATCATTCATAAAACTTAGCTCATATTTCTAGAAACCAATGCTTATAAATTTGATTTATAACCATTAATCATCTATGATGAACAACTTAGGCTCTCTTTTAGATGATGCATATGCCTATGAGTACTGAGAAAGCCTTGTTGGGTAGACACTCTTCAATCTATGCATTCAAGAAACCTTGAAACACTTTTTTGAGCCCTTTCTTACAAACCTTGATCTAAACCTTCATGAAAATACTTAAAACAACTTGAATCACCTCTATCAATATTTAAATACTCACCCATGACATGGAAAGTAATTCTATTACCTCATCTGACCACCATCTCTCTTCTTGCTTCTAAGCTTTGACCTATAAATCTTGAATCTGACCTTATAATCACCCTTTAAGCTCCACCTTGAAACTCTCCTACATTTCATTGCCTCTTTGTATGCTTAAACAACCTCATACACTCAATATTTTTTATAATTTAAATAGGACATCTTTGGAAGTACTTACAGATCTTTGGAGCTTAACTGTAGCATCTTCAGAGCTACACACATAGATCTTTGGATCTGACCTTTTAATCATTTAAAAGGTCCTCAATGCCTCATGTATAGCCTCAAAAAATATTTATCATGCTCAAATACTATGATGTATTCTTTGGAACATTATATTTATAGAATTCTCATCTTTGCAACTCATTCAAAACATCTTCAAAATTGCTTACAAAGATCTTCAAAGCACACAGTTTCTTCTTCAAAGCTCACTCATTTCATCATGCCACCTATAAATGCCATCTCACAAGGTCTAGACAAAACATTACAAGATACTATACATTTTATATATAGACCTATACTTACTCATGCTACTTCTCAATGATTTTACTCAAGCTTACATTAGAACAATCTTCAAACAACATTATTTCATCACTGCTCTCATACATCCATAACACTCACTGTGCTTCCAATCATAACTCCTCACATACATACCTCAAAGCTTAGTTACTTCAAAATAAACTTTGACATCAATGACATTAGATTAACATCAATTAAAGAATCATGCATCTTCATTAGAAACTTTGACATCAATGACAACATTAAATATCAAATATCAACACTTAAAGACAATGCTCAACAATCTCTCCATTAATCAATGAAAATATTCAATAATCACCCCTTTGTCATTGATTGCAAACATACTCAAAAAAACTTTATCAACCACTCTTAATGGAAATCATTTGTTAGACCTGGTTCTTGCCTTTTTTTATCCCTTTCTAATATTTCCCCTTTTCTCATCTTTTTTGATCTTTCACCTTCTCATCTTTTTATGATCTTTCTTCCCCTTTGACATTAATGACAAAGGTCATCCACAACTATTCATCTCTTTCAAAATAAACTTAGATTACAAGACCACTTCAACATAAATTTAGCTCAATTAATAATCTGAATACCTCCCCCTAAAATCAAGCATCCACCATGCTTTTATTAGTAGTAGACATCAAATATTATCTACAACTACTGAAATCATACTCTTCTCCTTGTGAGCTGAATTATCTCTCAAAGACACTAGATGACACACAATATTCAAAAACTATGGCAACCACTTATGACAACCATTCTCAAAAACTTATCAATCAAGTCACTCTCCCAGATGATTCATAAAAATATTAATAAATAGAGTCTATGAAGCATCTCAGACATAACTCTCCTTGAATCTTCACATATCAAAAAACAATCACCTTATTTAAAAATAAAACATAGCTACCAAACCCCCCCTTAGACCAAGCATATCTTGTTTTATAATAACTTAAAATTCAAGATCACATACCTTTCTTAACATGGCTAAAAAAGATCAAATTCCTGATCACACACAAGGTTATCCCATTCTAGATACCAAACGTAGAAATATGGACTTCCCCTTTGTCTTCACAGATCTAGATCAATTTATCATAATAAACAAATATTAGAATTTTACCTCTTATGTACCTATTTTTTTCACTTGGACTTTAGATACCTGATATCAATCTTAGATCTCTCATTATACTACTACTTCAAACCAGAGAGCTATTAACATAGAAATGGATAATATCTATTTTCATCTCCTTGGTTGCAACATATACAACTTGGAATCTTCTAAAAAGAAATATTTTTTGACTACACCCTCATGCTTATGATAATATAAGAATGTCTCCTTGAAACTTAATGAAGCCACCCCTTTTTATAGGAAACCAAAATAATATGAACTCAAGAGATTCCCAGATCTCCATATGTTTTTGACAGGAGTGAATATTCTTCAACATTCTTCTGTACTTGACTAGAACTATAGGCTTGATCTCATTATCAACCTTGTCATCCTTCTTATTTTATTTGGCTACCTTGTCAACACATGCAAATAATAAGTTTTATTGACATTCATTCACTTCTAATTTATGCTCTAAAGTAGCAAACATTCCACCTTGATTTATGAGCTATTTATGACTTTGCTTGTCATTCTTCTTATTTTTAGCTAATTCTTCATTCTTACTACTTAAATCAACCATATGAGAACCAAACCCTCTCTTTCTCTTGATATGTGGCTTGAAAAACCACTTTCTATACTTTGATATTTCACAAAATATTCTTATTTAATCTTTTTATCCATCTTTACCTTATCTACAGAGTCTAAGTTATTGATCCATTTCTTAGTGGCATGATTATGAACCTTCTTGTCTTAATTGGATGACCTTCTAACTCTGTTAGGATAGAATCTTACAATGTGTCCTACATTATGATAGCTATGATAGATCACCTTATACATATTATTTGATTGAAGATGACTATGATCTCCCTTTGAGCAATTGCTTCTTATTTCATAGTTTCATGAGTACTTATTCTTAGATGATCTTCTACATGCTCTTACTCTATGACCAAATTGGCTACATACAAAATAGTAACCATTGAAAGAATTTTCAAACCTTTTAGCATTGGATTGTCTAATAGGTCTTTCATGTTGACATTCTTATTTTCAATAGTCTTTTGTTTGACTTGAGGTGCCTTCTTTTGGTCTTCTTTGAAACCAAGACCTATCTTGTCACTTGTAGATTTCTGACTACTTAGAATATCATCTAGAGCCTCAGTTCTCTTTTCAAACTTCACAAATCTCTTCACCTTGTTAGATGTTTGATTCAACTTAGTTCTCAGAGATTCTATTTCAATTTCATATCTACTATTGTCTTCTTCTTTACCATTTAAGATTGCTACCATAATCTCTATTTGGGTTTCAACTTATTGGATGATCTCTTCATACTCCTTGGAAGTGTTGTTTAGTCTTTCCTAAAAAAATCCAATCTGATACTCATAGTCCCATTTTAATGACTTCAATTTATTTTTCTTCTTCTTCACAATATTCAACTCTTCTATGGCACTTAACAACTCTACCTCAATATCCACTTCAACTTCTTCACTATCATAGTATACTTCTTTAGATGATTCTACATCAATCATAAGGCCTTTCCCATTTGAAAAACCCTCATTATCTGATTCTATACCTATGAATAAGGGTTTATTTTTTTATGTTCTGATTCATTAATACTATCATCACTGTCAAATGTGTCTGAATTACTCACATTAGATGAGCTATCTTCTGTGGTATGGAATTTCTTCTTGTTCCTAAATGATTTTTTATTTCCTTCATACTTTATGAAAGTTTTCTTACTCTTATCAAACCTATAGGACTTTCTATCATCTCTATGAGGTTCATCATGTTATTTAGTTTGCTTAGATCTATCCTTGTTAGGACACTAGGTTTCAAAGTAACCAATCTTTCCACAACTAAAACATTTGAATGGTGACTTACCCTTATAGTTATGTGAGCCAAACCTTAACTTTCTATCAAACATATCTATGAGTTCATCATAATCAACATCTAAATATACTTCATATTTGTCATTCTTGGCCTTTGAATTATTTTCAACTTTGAAATATACTTCCTTCTTGATAGGTCTTCCTTCATTTGATCTCAACCCATAGGTAGTCAAGATGCCATGAAACCCATCCATCTCTAGCTTATCCAAATCTTGCTTCTCTTCTAATATAGACACTTTAGAGTCAAACTTAGGAATTAGTGATCTTAATACCTTTTGGACAATATTAGACTCTTTCACTTCTCCCAAACCTCTAATGATATTAACAACTTCATAAACTCTTAATAGGTAGGATGCAATAGATTCATCTCCATTCATCTTTAGACTTTCAAACTACCTTTTGTGGGTCTATAACTTAGATTTTTCACCTTGGTGTCTCCTTCATATATGGTCTTTAGTTTGTCTCATATGGATTTAGCTAAAATTTAATGTATTAACTTTACAAGTTTTGCCTCTAATAGGCCACACATAATGGCATTTATTACTTTGGAGTTATTGTCACTAGCCTTCTTACCTACTACATATGTTGGTGGAATTAGAGGTGAAATATACCCATCCATACCTATTTTCTAGATATCACGTCCCTATGACATTAGATATATCTTTATTCTAAAATTCTAAAAGGCATAGTTAAATCCATTAAATAATGGTGCCTTACGGGTAGATAAACCACCTTGAGCTTATTGACTAGTCATATTTGCTTCTTAGAATCTCCTTTAAGATGTCAAGTCTACTTTAAAGGACATGTTCTGATACCAATTATTGGAAATAATATGACTGAGGGGGGGGTGAATCAGTCTTCAAAATTTTTCATTCAATTCCACTCACCATATATGAACCATTCTAACATGCATGTACATTGTAGTAATCATAAGCATAATATCATAAGAGAATGAAACATATGAATACAACATATACATGGGAAACCTTCTAGAGGTAGAAAACCCACTAAAACATAGCTTAGAGTACAATATTATAAAGTAATGAATCAATATTTACTTAAACACCCACTCAAATTGAAGTACCAAACCCAATATATCAAGCATCAAATTAAAGTATTTAGCTAAGCACCAACCCAACAAGGGACATCAACCCATAATTTACCAAGCACCCACTTGGATTTAGCAAATACCAACTTGAAAAGAGGCACCAACCCCCTATATGATTTAGCACTAAATTAACCACTTGATTGTTTGATCACTTTTAAAAACCCTTATTGATTATACAACAAATGATGATCTTATATTTTATATCTTTGCTCACTTCAGTCCCTCTTAAATTAATCTTCAACCTTCTTCATGCAACCAACCCTGTTCATGGCTTAATTAGGTCTTCTAACCTTGATATTTAAATGTATAACCTATATTAAATATTAATAACATCACTCTAATGGTTTTCATGATCTCCCTTTACTCATAAATGATCTATATCATTATCTTATCCTCTTATCCTCTTACTCTCTAAACATACCCTTGGCATTCTCTCTAAGCACACAAAATAGGCCTAAATTGCCTTGGTTTTATATAAGTCACTTGATCATATCATCCTAGGTGGGATACATATTCAAATAAATTAGGTCAGCCATAAATAGGTATTTTTATATTAAAATAACATGCCTTGATAATGAGTCAAGCACTAAATTAGGTTGGCCATACATAAATTATCTCTTACTCCTCTTTTAGGCTTATAGAGTCCTAGTAGGCCTTGTTAACAATATGTCACCCTTTGATATTTATTGAGGCTTATCCAAACAAATCACATGGTAGAAATAAGTAATAAACCAATCCAATATCCCTTATCCAAATTTAATTTATATCTATAACACCTTTTAGTTCCAACCACCACTTGAACCCTTAAATTATTGCTTATAAAAGACCTATGCATATACAAAAACTCTATCTTGAGAAACTAAGGCATATAATAAATTTTTTCAAACAAAAATGATAATAATTTATATATTTAGAAACCTAATGAACTCAAATATATCACAATATTTATATTATGCTTCAACTTAGGGTAAACATGCTCAAACACTTCTCTGCAAGATGTTAACTCATAATTGCCAATTGGCTCCAAAAAATAGTCAAGGAAACATGAACATATGACACATGATTGAATATATTTAAGGGATTTAATGAATTAATAATATCTTATAAAATCATCAGATTAATCTCTGTTAATTGGATTATTATCTCTATTAAACTATTAGTCTTACAAATTGATCATCTAACCTTCTCTTTCACAGACTCTACTCAACCAAACAAGCCATTTTGAATTCAATTATTCAAAATATTATTATGGATTAAAATATTATACAAAGCATGGATATATAATTAAATACCCAAAAAACATAATCATATAATCCAATGCATCACTATTTCATGAAAACACATTAGGAAACATCTTTTCATTTTTGCCTATTTTCCTCATTGTCTACACCACTAGGTCTGTTAGTGACTGGCCAATTTGGATCACCAAATTTGTATACCTAAGATATAGAACCTATCTATTAATTTTCATGAACAAAAAATACAAGTATCATACTTTTATCTTCATCCACTTAACATTTTTGACTCGATCAATTTTAACTTCTACAATAAATTTCTAAAAGATAAACACTTTTTTGTAGGGTCTTCTTACTCATCTAAGAAACCAATCACACTTAGAGATGATTGGGAGAGTTTATTTCAACCTAAAATCACTTTTTTGACTATACCAAACCTTTTGAGCTCTTTATCTTCAACATTGGGTCCATGTTAGGGTTTTATGAGGGTTTAGACAAACTTTTAGTCTTAACGATCATTCATAGAAATTAGATCCTCTTTCCAAAAACCAATACTTGTAAATTTGATATATAAACCTTCATCATCTACCATTGACAACTTAGGATCTCATGTAGATGCTGCACATGCCAATGAGCACTGAGAAAAGCTTCTCGAGTAGATTACTCTTTAATCTATATATTTGAGAAACCTTGAAACACTTTTTCAAGACTTTTTTTGTAAAAATTAATCTAAAAATTCATGAACATACTTAAAAAACTTGAATCACCTTTGTCAATGTTCACCTGCTCACCTATGACAAAAATTGATCCTATTACCTCATCTGGCCACCATCTCTCTTTTTGATTTCTAATATTTGACTTGTAAGTCTTGAATTTAACTTGTAAGTCTTGAATTTGACCTTTTAATCACCATATAAGCTCCAAATTGAAGCTTTTTTGTGTTTCAATGCTTATTATGTATGATAAAAAAACCTCACACACTCACTCTTCTTCAAAAATTCAATAGAACATCTTTGGAACTACTTACAGATCTTCAGAGTTTGACTATAGCATCTTTGAAGTTATATACATAGATCTTAAGATCTTAACTTTTAATCATTTACAAGGTCCTCAATGCCTCATGTACAACCTTAAACAATCTTTCTCATGCTCAAATAATATCAGGTATTCTTTGGAGCATTCTCATCCTTTCAACTCTTTCATAACATATTTAGAACTACTTATATAGATCTTTAGAGCACACACTTTCTTCTTCAAAGCTCACTCATTTCATCATTCCACATAAAAATAATATCTCATAAGGTATATTCAAATCATTATAAGATACTTTACATTTTTTTTAGAAACCTATACTTACTGATGTTGCTTCTCCAGGATTTTACTCAAGCTTACATTAGAACAATCTTCAAACAACATTATTTTATCACTGCACTCATACATCCATAAAACTCACTGTGATGTCAATTATAACTCCTCATATACATACCTCAAGGCTTAAAAACTTCACAAAAACCTTTGACATCAATTATATTAGATTGACATCAATGAAAGAATCATGCATCTTCATTTGAACCTTTGACATCAATGATAACATTAAATATCAAAGCTCAACACTCAAAGATAATGCTCAATAATATCTCCCTTAATCAATGAAAATTTTCAACATTAATTTAATTTAAATAAAACTAAACCTATACTCCACCACTTAGGAACTCATTTTAGTACTCTGACATTGAACTGAAGTTAACTGGTAGTTCCAACTATTTTTAAGTAATCATTAGAAAGTGTCCAAAACTATCCAAAAGATAATTAAGGTTATAAATAACTTAAATAATCTTTCAAAACATCTTAAAAACTAAAATATACTAATTTTTGAAAATATAACTCAAGTGCCCATATTGACATCATATTCAACATTCTCCCTTTTGATGTAAAGAGGTGAAACTCCTATCATCTCCTTGAGTCTTCATAGATATTATTCAAAAATATCAACCATATTACCTGTGAAAAATTATGTAAGGGATGTATATTCATATTTAATAAATGATAATGTGATTATATCATTTAATTTTAAGATCAAGAAACTAACCCACTTCTCAATGTGAAGCAATAACTTGAAGTTGACTTCCTATCATCAAGAGATCCTCCCCAATCTAAAAATATGTATTTAATAATATATAAATAAATTTATAGTATAAAATAAATACCTTTTACATATCTAAATTTTTTATTTATTGCTTGTAAATGCTTGAGTGATGGTTTACCCATAAAACTATAAACTAGTATAACTTTTAATTTGTTAATTGTATCATCACTTTTAACTTTGATATTGTAGACCCACTTTGTACCAATAAAATATTTATTAAATATAGTTTTAACTATACATGTATCATTCATTTTAATTTAATCCATAACTAGTTTCATAACATTAACCCATTCTTTATTTTGACTAGCTTCTGCATAACTTCTAAGTTCACTAATCAATGATGATAATGTAAACATACTATTTTCATCATAAACATCATAAAATAATTTAAATTTATGATTTTATATAATTATGATCCTACTCTCATAATTTTTATCTAACATTTTATTTTCTGGATGAGGATTCAATAAATGTTTGTTCTTGCTTGGCGTTGATGTAGATGGATGACTAGTCTCTTGCAAAGAGCTAGTATTATTTCCTATTGAACTAGAAATGTGTGTAGTAATTTCTAATACATAAAAATAAACTTATAGGATTCCCCACTTCAATTATTAATACTGTATATACATGATAATAATCACCATACACCTCATTTTCAAAAAAATTAAAATCTCTAGAAATAATTATAGATTTACTAGTAGGATTACAAACCTTTTATGCTTTGATTTCATCTATATATCCTATGAAATTGTGATAAATACTCTTATGATAAATTAAATAAATATTAAATTTAATTTTGGTGATTTTAATTCTACAATTTACTTCAAATTGGATGAAATTTCCATCTCCTAATTGCTCTTAGATTTTGAAAGAATCATCTAACTTGTTGAAATCATCTTTGTGACTTGTCACCTGATTTGAATAACTTGAATTAAGAGACAAAAAATTACTTTATTAATACATTCATAAAAAATAATTGAGACAATAATATTATCTCTATTTAAACTTACTTTTTTTTATCTTTAAAATCCTTCTCTTCCCTTTCTTGATTGGCTTGATTATTAGCTACTAGTATCCTACAATCTTTTATCATGTGTCGTGGTTTTTTGTAGTAATGACAAATAAAATATTTTTCTCTCTTATCTATTAAGTTTGATTCATATTTTTAATTCAAATTTGATTTTTTAAAACTCCATTGGTTATAATTTTTCTTTTTCTTTTTGGTATTTTAAACCCTTGCTTTGGTTTTAAGTGCTTGTTCTAAACTATGTTTTAATCTCTCACATATAGTCTCATCTTATCCTCATGAAATAAGAAAAAAAACAAAAAAATCATCAACAGTTATAGTTTTAATGTATTTATACTCTTAAATAATTATCAAAATATTCAACCATAATTGGCTTAAACATTTCAAAATATTTCTTACTATAACACTGTCTTATATAATTTCTCCATAAACCTTCATTTTATGTACTAAATCATTTATCCTTATGTAATAATCTCCAACTCTTTTGAAATTTAATATTATTTAATTCTCAAAATATATTTTAAGGGTATATATTTTTAATTATATTACTTATAACCTTGATATTAATTCTCTAAGGTATTACATGCCTCATAGGAATTCTCGCATCCTGTAATTCTTAGATAGATGCTTGGGTTCATGGCACTTTGAATATAGAAGAAAGTTTGTGCATCTTTCTTTTATTTATATTTTATTTATATTTTTTAATATTTTATAAAAGTATTAAAATATTGAGGTGGTGTGTACCCATATTATCATAAATTCTTTTCCACACAATAATTTTCTTCAATTGATTTTTTCAATAGTCAAAGTTATCACCTTTGAAAACAAGATATTTATGTATAGTTTTTTTTTTTACTATAGCTATTGTATCATAAAAAAATGACCTAAAAAACCTTATAAATCTTGTTTGAACATGGATATAATATAAAATTATGTTTTGAATGATTTTATTTAGTTAAAATTATTTGTTTTAATCTTTAAAATTGAAGCTATGTATCAACAAAACTGTTCTAAAATTACAAACTATCAAACTATGTTGTGAGTAAAATTATTGATAAAAAAATGTTATGAATAGCTTCAAACTTGAAAATATATGATTGAATGTATATTATTATAAAATAATTTTAGAAATAATATATATAATAATATCTTTAATTCTAATTAATTCACCACACTTCCATTATGTACAACTTTATTAAATAAATAAGGCTTAAAATAAGCCTTTTACAAGATAACTTCCATGACAAGTTGTTTCAAGAAAATAATAAATAAATAAATTTAATTTAAAAATAAATAATAAATAATTATACTTATAAAATTATAATTTAATATTATTTTAGTTAATTAAAATAAACACAAGATACAACTAAGAGTACCGCTAACACCAACTGCTAGTTATTTGGTCATCACATAAGAAATTGATATCAATTGACTACCACAAGTTATAATTAGATAAAAATAGCATATTAAATTATTTAAAAAATAATAATTGACTTAAATACACTTTAATTCCACTTAACTAACACTAAAAATGCACCACATCACTTGGGAACTCATTCCAGATAATGAACTAGAGCTAACTGACAATTCCAACTATTTTTAAGAAATAATTGAAAGTGTTTAAAAGTGACCAAAAAATTAATTAAGGTAATAAATAAATTAAATAAACTTATAAAAAATATAAGAAACCAAAATATACTAAGTCTAAAAATAGAACTCAAGTGCCCATATTGACATCATACTCAACAAAATAAGTGTGGATAATAATTATGTAAAAAGAAAATTTATTTTGTATCCCAAGTGATTTTTATCTCCCAAGAGATAAATTCAAAGGTTATTACTATAAAATCATCTCTTTAGGTAAATTTAAATAAATTATAAAAATATTTTTGTATAAAGTTACCCTTAAAATGCTCATATTCATTTTTACTACATTTAGAATATAACATATGTTTTCTTTAAAAATCCCAACTATGGAAATTGTTTTGATTGTAAAGGGCCTTTTAACCTCCTATAAAACCTTAAGTGTCCCCTTTTGACATATATTATCTAAAAATTAGCAACACACATAAAATATTGTATGCAATTCTTTATTGGACATCTCAAATATCGATAAGATTACCATCCCCAACTGTCATGTGATGCACATACAGTAATTTTATTATTTAATGTATACATTATTATTTTATTTAAAAATTAAATGGTATTTAAAATTGAGTAAACAAATTTTACATGGTTATATCATTTACCATGATCCTTTACAAAGAGAAAGCTATACACACACATAATAGAATAATTAAATTTGTGTGGCTTAGAAAATAATTATCAATACTTTTTTTAATTAATTTACTTAAGTTTCTAGCAACAAATTATACCAATTTTAACATAAATATTAGTTACTATGGATAAATATACATGTAATAACAAACATATAAGTTTTTATTTTGGCATAAAGGTTTATAATAAGTTATTAGGCCTAATGACAATAGGTGTAGTTAGGTGGGTTCCACCTTATATACACACTGAAGCTTACAAGTCAATAATTAATACAAAAACCTTAAAGACACATTCATAATTTATAAGATAGTTATCATAATTATTACATGAATAACACTTACGTTACACTTGATACCTTCTCACCTGAATCTTATTGAATCTTATTTGTTATTATTTTGTTTTTGTTTAAAAAAATAAAAAATAATTTTTTTTTGAACGATTTAAAAATATTGGAGGAAATATAAATCTTAAGTTTACCATTTTTTTAGCCATTCATCCCATTCTGATACTATCCCTTGTCTTGAGATTAATTTATTACTTAAAATTTTTTCAATCCAAGGTAACCATATTTTTCACATAGTTCACATATAATTATACATGAGATATATACATATTGAAACACTATTATAACATATCAAAAGTTTTCACATGGTCACTATGTCACATAATAAGTTACAAATTATAAAAGATGGAATGGGTTATACAATACCCTATTATATCTATGAAGTTTTTACAGGCATATAATAAAAATATCAACATGGATACAAAAAAGGTAAGGAGTTATACACTATTCCATGACCCTATAATTTATTAATGTGAAAATCACATGTCACTCTAATGACACAAAATCATATGCATTGTTTTAATATTATTAGGACCCATTTATAGCTTTCACACATATTTAAAAGCATTATTGGATTGATGTGGCCATTTCTTCCCGTATTGAATACCAATGACATTAATGGGTGGTGGACATCTATTTATTCCCTTGGTTGATTTAATATTAATAGGAAATAAAAATGTTAGGAGTGTAATTTAATCCTAGTGTAGAGAGGTATATTACATGGTAGGAATACACCCAAAAAAACAACAAAACTTTACCTCTATAACAATGGATTAAATCATCCAAGTTTGATGTAGGATAATGGGAATAAAATAATTCATTATCCATTGTACTATGAAAATTACAATTATGTGGCTAATTAAATAATGATTTTGATTTGGTAGACTGAAATAAGTCATTAAATTTTCCATTTAAAAGTTTGTTCATTCTAAATGCTTGTTATTCAAAATGTGAGATTGTCTTTATAGAATGAAGAGCTATAGGCATTTCCCTACATTATGGAGTAGGAGGGAAAAGGTTTAAGATGATATGACCTTATCATATGGAATGTATAAGGATATATTTGGCCAAATTATGGCATACATAGCTATTTTATATTATTTTCACATTTCTTGATGTTCTTATTAGGCTAACCTATGGAATAACCATGCATAAGTAGACTATATATAAGAGGTAGTAGTTAGTCTTAGAGGATAATATTATGAATTATATTCTTATTGAATTCTTATGAAGGTTTCCAATTAAAAGTGGATCAATCATAATTTAAAAGTATTCTTATCTTTCACCAATTTTATTGTGGATCTACTTATTCTATTCTTAATTATGTGATATATTATTTTATTATTGTGAATCATCTAAGTACTTTAATTATAAGTGGTATCAATTTTTCAATTTGGGCAAGTTGATGTGGCATGATTTTTTTTCATATCTGGTATCTTGAGCACTAGAAGGTCATAAAAACATAATTTGTGGTCCAAGAAGAATTGAATTTTTTTACCACAATTTTTTTCATGGATTTTTTTTATAAAAAAGGAAAAAATAAAACAAATAATTTTTTTGTAAAAAAAGTCTAGAAATTTTTTAATCTTTTGAAAATTAATATTTATTGGATTCATATTTACAAGATGATCACAATAGTATATTCTACCAGTACACTTTTTTAGGCCATTTTTTTTCATCTTTGTACACAATAGTAGTCATTGGATTCATCTTGGTGAGGTGATCCTAATGGTATTATCTACTGATACAATTTTTTTGGGGTTGTAACCCTCCTAAGATTTGTGCATGGCTAGGTTTTAATGTACCTAGATAGGGGAATACCTAGTATAAATAGTAGCATGTAATAGTAATGCATCAGACAAATAATCCCACATGCATTAGACTAAGGAGATGGGTAGATAAGAAATAGTATAAATAAAGGGGAAAGTAAGGTTGTAGGCATCAAAGAAGTGAATTTTAATTGAGCCTTGCTCAAAAGAGGTATCCCCGTTAAATTTTCCCATGATATGGAGTTGTTCTTTCCATAAAATGAATTGGTGTTTGTGTGCAATCAACATTTGAGTTTAATATATACAGTCTAGATTATCATTGTGTGAATGTGAATACCAAGTTCCTCTCATCTATGATTATATCACTTTCCTGGGCTACCAATTTTTTTTTCCATTTCAAGGGAAGATAAATTGAGATTATATAAAAAATTTTTAGCTAAGAAAAATTAAGTTTATCAAGAGTTTTTATCCATTTGCAATATTCTCATTTACTAGATTATTAGTGTGTAAATTGCCCCAGTTTGGTCTTTATAGTATTGTCTTATGGTTACAATATTTTCATTATTTTATTCCAAATAAAATATATCTTCTTATGTTATGTGGAATTTATATCTTTGTGTATTCCAATATCATGATTGTTAATCTATCTTATTATAGTTGTAGTATCTCTAGTCCATATAGTGTTTTAATGTTGGATTTATGTAATGATTTGAAAGTTGTGTAAATTTCGTTCACATTCACATAGTGTTTGACCTTATGGATCATGAATCATCATTCTCATTTCTCTTCTTAGCTACAATAATCTCTCCCTATCTCAAATCTATAGATAAAGTTTTACAAATCATGATTTGGCCCACTTGCATGGGATTGTACTTTTGCAATCCACATGATAGATGATCTTGGATTGGTAACTCAACCACCAACATTTGAATTAGCTAACACACATTTAGTTCTATGTATAGATCTAGCCATAACTTGTGCTCAATTTTAATTAGCAACTTAGTGGATCTCCTCAGATTGAACCCTATACTTTGAATAGCAGTAGACCAAATCAACATCATAATAGAACCTATAGATGCATGTACACTTCTCCTAGCTCTCTCAACATCCTCCTCAACCCCACCTTGATGCAAGATTCTCACATCAGTTCACCTTAGCTTGGGTTTCCCTTAGCATCAAAAGCTTTGGTCTCCCTCTTCGTAGATCTCTCCACAATGATTTAGCTCACTCTTTATAGATATAAATCACTCCATAATAGCTCTACTTCATTGGATTTGTATTGGTTGAGATGATTCATAAAAAGAAACCCCATTTAAAAATAACCTACCACTTCTAATTTGGATTCCATGTCCTCCTCACCATCATTAACACTTGAGCATTCTGCTCCACTTAGACTTGATGGATCTATCTCCACTATGGCATCATCTTCTAGCCATGGGTTTCTCCATACCATTCATGGTATGTGGTTTAGGGTATTTTGTTAATTGGGTTTTAGGTTTTGATTCATTAGTGTTTAGGATTCTGCTTTAGGTAATTGGTTTTATTTTTTTAATGGTGAAAGTAGTCACGTTCATGATAGTGTCCACTTATTATGTCTTTATATACAATATTTTTAGGCTCTTATACTTAGTTTAAAAGTTTTGGTTTATATTTTTTACTTTTTTATTTGTCTATGTGTAGTTGTTGGTATTATTTTATTTAATGTTAAGTGTTCAAATTAGGTGTATCATCAAAATCAAGTAATTGTTTTACCCAAGATTAAAGTCATCGTAGTTATTCCTTTCCATTATATTATAATTAATGTTATTTAGTGCATTGATATGATGATTATGGTCACAATTTTTTCCATTTGAATTATTGTATCGTGTGTTGGTTTACTCACATTCAAAACAAACCATATTTTGTTGTATTGTCCTTTTTATTACATCTATTTTTTCATGTTTTAAGTCCATATCATCTTAATAGATGCATTTTTAGTTGAAACTGATGTTCATTTATTTGGTTCTTATGGAAATTCTCATTTTCTCTAAAACTCATCTCATCGATGCATTGACTATGCTTTGACAAACTAGCACAGTATGGGAATATCAAACAACATTTGAACAACTAGCCACTCACATTGTAGGCTTGTCTAAGGATCTTATCATATAGTACTTCATCAATGGACTTTAAGAGGAACTTTAAGAAGAGGTTCAAATATGGAAACCTCACAACCTAAGGGAAGCTGTTAGCTTAGACAAGCTCATTGAAGATTACATCAACTAGAAATGTATCCAAATAATGTCCCCTCAAATTGCAAAATAATTATAGCATGACCCTATAACACCTAATCCAAAAAAAAAAGTGCCCATGTAGGCCCCAATTGAGCCGAAACAAGCACAAAAAATGTGCAAACAATCTTATAACAAGTAAATTCAAGCAACCACCATACTCGAGTAAACCCCAACTAAGCACAAGCTAACAATCATAGATCATAAGCAAGGAACCAAGGCTTCACCTCCATAAAATAATAATGTTAAGGGGGATGGCATGTACCCTCAGTTGGTTTACAAGGACAACTATTTTGTGTATCCCTATTCTAGATTTGAGGTGATCATTACCAAGCTTTAACTTTCATTACTCAACTCTCACTACTAGATTCTAGTTGTGGTTATTCTACTCAGCCATCTTTATGCACATCCACCTCATATTTTAGTGCTTATGTTCACCTTATTATTGTACATGCTCCTATCACAACACAAACAGAAGAAACACAAGTAGAAACGAATGCATGGTAGAGATTTTATCTAGTATTTAGGCTATTTTTGGTCTGGCTTTCATTTGGTCCTCCTATTTCTTATCATGTTTCAAGGGTGAAACATATTTATAGGGGATAGAATGTAATATACCTAGATAGGGGAATAACTAGTAGAAATAGTAACATGTAATAATAATTCATTAGATGAATAATCCTACATGCATTAGACTAACGAGGTGGGTAGGTAAGAGATAGTATAAATAAAGGGGTAGGTAATGTTGTAGGCATCAAAAAAGTGAATTTTAATTGATCCTTCCTCAAAGGAGGTATACTCCTCAAAGTGGCCCATGATACGAAGTTATTCCTTCCATAAAACGAATTGGTGTTTATGTGTAATCAACATTTGAGTTTAATATATATAGTTTAGATTATCATTATGTGAATGTGAATACTAGGTCCTAACACTTATGGATGTAAGAAAAGAAATAAATTCCTAAAAATAATCATGAGGATGACATGAAATTAAAACTTCAAATCTAAATATTTCAGTGATGGTTCAATACCTTCAATCAAAGTTACATGGCATGGTGTAGAAAGATGATCTCCATGTAGTTCAAGGGGAAGTCATGGGGATGAGAGGGGATAATAATCACTTGAAGGATCAATTATAACAATTAACTAGGTAATTAAATATCCTTATAACTTGCCCTTTATAAAACAACTCTCCACCACTCTAGTTTGGATCTCCTAATCCAAATAATTATAGTACTAATCTACAACTGAAGTTCATATTTCCAAAAGTGGAGTTGTGCAAGTTTGATGGTAAGGATATGCTCACATGGCTTACCAAAATTAAAAAATTATTTGATCTACATCAAAATACTTGTTCAAAAAATGTGGTCATGGTATATCTATATTTGGAACCTAAGTAGTTCATTTTATATCATTGGTTGTGTGCTTAAAATAAAAATAAGGGTGTCCTAATTTCATGGTTGGTATTTTTTGAAAAGTTACAACTCCACTATCGCAACTCTAAAAATTTATCTAGCTAGCTATCTAATCTTTACCAAATCGGGACTATAAAGGATTACATTCATCAATTTTAGTATCTCTCCTTATGTGTGACAAACATCACTGAGGAAAATATGATTGACCTATTTTTGGGTGGCCTGAAAGATAACATCCAATTGGAGGTTCACATTTTCATCCCAATAATGTATCTGAATCCATACCAAAAGCACACATGGCTGAGGAAAAAGACCTAATAATATAAATACCTTTTATTAATGTCCATAAATTAACCTTACCAACACCATCATTTCCATAGCCTAGCAAATCAACCCCTCAAAAAATTGAAGACAAGTGTGCAAAAAGTGTGTTTTAGATGCGATAACAAAGGACATCAATGTGATAAAAATAATTTGTTTTACATTGAAGGTTCCAATGAAGAGGAAAAAGATTATGAGGCTTTAGGGGTAGGTTTATAATAATTCAAGGATGAATCTAAATATTCTCAACTTACTATTTATTATCATTTAATTTTAAGTATCAATACTTCTCAAACTCCTAGGGTGACAGGTTTCTCAAATAAATAAAAGGTGACTATGTTAATTAACATTGAAAATACACATAAATTCATTGAAAATAAGATAGATACTCATATAATATATTTTATTTACCCAAATATATAAATTTAGGTCATGATTGTAGATGGTGGTACAACTAAATATTATAGAAATTTCCATAACATTAAGCTTGTTATGGGAAATTACTTGTTAGATTCCCCTATGTTTTCTATTCCTATGGGATGAGCTAATATAATTTTGGGAGTGTAGTGGATCACCAATTTGGGCACTAATGAGATGAATTTGTAGGAACTAATCATGAGGTTACATTGAGAAGGTAGTTAAATTTGAACTACATGGATTATAGGTTAAATCCCACAACTGGTTAATTCCCATCATATGATGAATATTCTTAAAAAATGTGTTGATGGATTTTTGGCAAACTTATTTTCTATAGAGGTTCAACCAACCAAGGATTATATACATCCTAATTTTTAATGTGTTTTAGATGACCATTATGTTGTTTTTGATATGCCAAAATGAATTCTTCCAAGCCATCCACATGATCATGCCATCAGGTTCATTATAAGAAGTACACCACCCAATATCAAACCCTACAAGTATCCATATTATTAGAAGAGTAAAATTGAAAATATGGTATAGGAGATGTTGGAGGTAAAAATCATTAAACATAGTTAAAATAAATATTTCTCCCTTGTGGTCATGGAGAAGAAGAAGGATTATTGGAAGATGTGCCCAAAGTATAGAGAAATAAAAAATTACATCAAAGATAAATTTATTATTCTAGTAATTGATGATTTTTTAGATGAATTACATGGTGCTATTTATTTTGACCAAGTTAGGCCTTCACTCTGGGTATCATCAAATTTGAATCTAAGATGAAGACATACCTAAAACCCTTTCAAAACCCATGTATGCCGTTATGAATTTATGATCATGCCTTTTGGCCTTAAAAATACACCATATAGATTTAAAAGTTTGATGATTATTATTTTTAGGCCATTTTGTTAAGCAATGTCCTAGAATTTCATTATTATCATTGATGTCAAGCTTGGTCATGATTCATAGTACATTAATGACAAAGTGATCAGATTGATGGTTTAAAGTGTACAAGGTAAGTTTACAGGTCATTTACGTGATAAAGGTTGTTTTAAGGCATTCATAGATGTCTTGGTGAAGTTACAAAGCCTCTTAGTGTCCTTTTGGAGAGAGAAAGATGATATCATAAGCCTAGAGAAGCTAAACCATCATAACACATCATGTAGGTATGAACAAGATAGTTTGGTTGTGCATTTAATAAGTGTATTTAGGAAGATAACCAAAGTCAAAGGTTCACATGGATGTGATGTATTTTTTGCCATGAAGGTCTCCTTCAAGTTTGGTGTCTTGATGTGTTTCCTATCTTAAGTTATAAGCCTTCAAAGATGATCTAGCGGTGTGTGAAATGATAAAGGCCGTCAAATTAAAACTATAGGAAATAGCCATTTGGATTCAAATAATATAGCCATTGGAAGGTAATTTCAAATGACTATGTATGAAGGATAAGGACTTGAGAGGATTGTTTGGATTATATAAGTCATTCTAGTGGTCAAATCAAGTTGGTGAAATTAGAAAAGTTGGAGTACACTTCATGAAGATCATCCCAAAAGTTTTTTGGTGTTTTTTAAGGTTATAAAAATGCAATAAATGTATGTCAAAGTCAATTTTTGTAGTCTATGTTTCTTCTTAGTGAACATGAGTACACTAAAATAGATTAAAAACATGTCTAAAGTTCTCCAATCTATGTTATGAGTGTTGAATCATGTTGGGGACTTATTATATCTCTATTCCGTGCATTTTAGGTGATCTAAAAGTGTGTAATTGTGCTATTACTTCATCATGAAGGTTAACTATGCTTAAGATTTTTTAAGTTGGAAGACAAGAAGTGTTTGATTTGGTGTTTGGTGAACTATTTGGTATATTTGGGTACTCAAGGAAATGATCCTAAGTGTTTGGTAGTGTTCCTAAGGTCTTTATACTCTTGTATATGTTTTATGTGAGATCATATTGGTCCTACATATGAAGATCAAGCTCAAATTATTAAGAACAATAATATGAGGGTTTCTAGGCTTCTTGTGACTACAAAACCCAATGTGAATAATATTGATACTAATAGATTTGTTATGAAATATGGAGATTTTTTTATCATTATGTGGATGGTATGAAATGTTTCCTTCAATTTTTATCATGCTTGTAATGCATGTTTGAGTGCAAGGTAGTGTCCAAGATCACAAGTTTAGGATAGGGGCTTGTGAATTAAAGATTGGTATTCAAGACCAAAGCCATTATGGTAGAGAGTTGTTGTCTATGGAATTAAAAGTATTGTGATGAACTAAGATTGAATTTTTCATGTTGTGCATAACTTTAAGAATTTATTACTCATATTCAATGTATTTAATGATTTTGAAGGACAATGTTGCGATATTATTTCAGGTGGTGTCATTGATTGTAAGTGATTAATTGATGTTAAGGTAACCTAATAATGTCATGAGGGGATGTGTTGTCATTTTTTTAAAAATATTAAATTTTTTTGAGCTAAGTTGATAACAAGTTTTGAGTTTGCATGAAGACATATTTTGAGTTAGCAGAGTTGCTCATTGTATCTTACCATGAAGGTGAGGTGTTCCATGAAAGGTATAATGATATTTGGATCATTAAATGAGTATAATATATATTTTTTAGTCATTTTTTTCATATATTTAATTAGTTTAGTTATGATAGAGGTCTGTCATAGCGGAACTTATTTACACATACCTATATGACTGTGCGTTGCTGAGAAGAAGCTTTGTAGTGGTTTGAGCCATGGTGGCTTGAGGAGATTAGAGGAATGATGATTAATAAAATAAGGTTATTATGTGAATTTATAATTCTTGTATTATATGGTTAATTTTATCAATAACTCATTTTTTGAGGAAAGAGAGATAGATTTGTTTAGATTAGGTCTCTATAAGACCTAATGGAGATGTGAGTCCTGGTGGTGATATCTAAGTGAAAGTGAATGTTTTATGAATTATTATTCATGGAAAAGGATTGTATATGTTGGATAAATGGTTTTTATAGGTTTGGTTCTTTTAATAATGTCTTGTGGACCATTTTTTTTATTGGTTACTTAAGGAAATAAACCTAATTGCTTTAGGTCTCACTAGGCCTAAAAGAGAGAATGTGTTCTAAAGGTATATGACCAAATTAAAGTTGATAAAATTATGTTTGTTACTTATGTTTAACTTTTTCTAAGGGGTAATTAAATATGTATTTTTTTGATAGTATGTCTTGGACAACTAAGGAGTAAGTTAGCAAAAGGCTAGTATAAGTACAAGGTAGTTTTGGCCTTTTTGACCTAGAGAAAGTATATGTGAAGAAAAAGATGAATACTTAAGATCAAGGAGGTATAATAGACATAATATGAGAATAGGGGAATTTATGTATATCATATAGGTTTTATGAGTGTGGAGGTTAAATCTTAGATGACCTATTCAAGGCTAGTGAGATCTTGGTAAGCGAAAGAGAGTATGAGATTGTTTTGAGGGTAGATGATGAAGGTTTAACTACTTGATGATTAAGAGAGATAAAATATTGATTCCATGCTTTTTATTTATCATAAATATATATTATATCTAAGTTTTTTAATGATATAGTTCTATATGGTTATTTCTAGCACATGACAAAGTGATCTTATGTCTCAAGGACCAATTTGAGAGGATCTTCATGTGTTGTGAATGAATATGGTTCAAAGTAGAGTTTCATGTGAATGTGGACCTTCATATTCTAAGGTGGAGAGCATGATTATTTAATGAATGAGTTTATTGTATGAGATTAAAGGAATATACATTAGATAAGGTATAAATCAGAGTTGATATAGAGAAGACAAATTTGCTTGAGAGAGAGGTAGTTTGAGAGTGATTGAAGAAGAAGATTGAAAAGGTCCATCATCAATTGTAGATGATAACAAGTTTAAGGTGGAATAAAAGTGCTTATCTAAGTGGGTTATTTGTCAAGAGGTGGATGAGTTGGTGATTAGTTTCCTAGGGGGTTGTAGCCTCCTTGTAAGGTAATGCTTGTTAAAGCTTAGGGGTTGGTGCCTCACTAAATATTGGTTCATGGTATTATAGGACAATTTGTACAAGCTATGTTCTAGTGGGTTTTATCCCCAATGATGGTTTCCCACATAGATTATGTGTTGTGTTGTGTTCCTATGTTTCATGCTCTGTGTATACTCTCATTGACATGTTGATAGACTAGATGATATTGCTCATTGTGATGATTGCACTTGATGAATGATTGTGAATGGTTAATTAACTAAAAGAGATTGTTTTAAGGGCACTGATTCACCCCTCTCTCAATGGTTATGATTCTAACACATTTTTGATAAATTTTTTATTGGTGTTTTTTGATGATATCCTCATATAAAGATAAAATTGGGAAAACCATTTAAATCATGTGAAATAGGTACTTTCATTTCTAGAACAACACCAAATTTATTCCAAACCTTAAAAATGTGATTTTGGTATCTAATAGGTGGAGTAATTGGGTCATATTTTTTCACATGAATTAGTGAAATTTTATCCTAAAGAATCCAAGTGATGATGGAGTGGTAGGTTCCCAAGATCCTCAAGAACCTTTGATAATTTTTGGGGCTAGCTTGTTAATATCATATGTTTTTGAAAAATTATAGTAGAGTTAAAACCCAACTCACATATTTGTTGAATAAAGACTCCTTCTAGTGGATTTATTTAACTACTAAGGATTTTTAATAGTTGAAATTGGCTATGTACACAACTCCAACTTTGGCTACTCTTGAATTTTTAAAAACTTTTATGGTGGAGTGTGATGCATCAGAATATGGCATGGGGGATGTATTCATGCATGAAGGTAGACCAATGTAATTTTAAAGTCACTAATTGAATGTAGGAAATAGGATAAAATTAATCTATTAGAAATATATGATGGCTATTTTTCATGTAGTAAAACAATGGAGACCTTATCTGATGAGTCATCACTTTCAGGTAAGCTCTGATCATGATAGCCTCAAATATTTTTTGGAACAATGATTTTAATATAAATAAAAACATAAATGGGTGACTAAAATGTTAGGTTATTATTTTTAAATAGTTTATAAGAAAGGAAAATATAATGTGATTGTAGATTCCCTCTCATGGTAGGATCAATTAGTTGAGGCATTATTATGTGCCATGACCATGTGGCAGGCATATTGGCTAGAAGAAGTAAGATTAAAATAGGAGAATGATAATGATACTAAGGATTTGATCCAAAATATTAAGCATGGTTTTTATGAATTAAAAAAATTACATGGAAGGGGAATTAATTATATATAAATATATATTATACCTATACAAGCATTCTCTCTTTAAACATAAAATTCTTCAAGAACTTCATACCTCTCCACTTGGAGGCCACTCCATATTTTTGAAAATATATCATAGAATCAAGAAAGATTTATTTTGGGAAAGACTCAAGGGGGATGTCCAAAAATACGTAGTAGAATTCATGATATGTCAATAAAAAAAGGGGAAACCATTAAGACATTAGGTCTTTTTTAGCCTTTATCCATCCCTAGCCAACATTGGAAGGAAAGTTTTATGGATTTAAGTATTGGGGTACCATGGTTTGAGGGTAAAAATGTTATCATGGTAGTTGTGGATAAAATCATCATGTATGCTAATTTTCATTCCCTATCACAACCTTTTTTCATTAATATAATATCTTTTAATTTTTTTAGTATCATCCAAAAATTGCATGGTAATCCAAGGATCATTGTAAGTGATCAAGATCCCATATTTACTAGTAATTTTTGGACTAAAATATTTTCATGTTTTTGTACCTAATTAGCTCATAGTTCATCCTGTCATACTCAATATCATATACAAACATAGGTAATCAATAAATGCCTATAAGGGTATCTCTATTTTTTTATTTCTAATAAGAAAAAAAATGGGTTCATTAGCTATCACTTGTCTAATGGTGGTATGATACTTATGTTCACAGTTCATCCAAAATGTCTCCCTCTATGGCCTTGTATATATATCACCCCCATCCATCACTTCAACCTTGAAGGTACATCCTAAGGTTTGAGTTGTTAAATAACACATTCACAATCAATAGGAGGTCTTCACCAATTTATGATAAAATTTAGCCATGGCTTCGAATCACATGAAATAACAAGTGGATCAACATCATAATGAGTGGAATTTTCACATAGGTGATTGGATATTTATATGATTACAACCATATAATTAAATGTATTTGAAGTAATAAAAAATGGATAGCAAGCTCTCCCCTAAGTATGATGGCCTATAACAGATCTTGTAGAAAATAGATGGTGTGGCCTATAATTTAGAAGTCACCTAGTCCAATCACATACATCTAGTATTCCATGTATCTTGCCTGAAGAAGGTAGTTGGCCACATAGTTTATACTCAGATTGAGTTGCCTAAATTGAATGAGGAAGGTTAGGTTATTATAGAGCTTTAAGTGATCCTTCAAATGTGCACTAATCAACTATGGACTAGATTAATTTAGGAGTATTTGATCAAATGGAGGAATTTGCATTGTGAAGATGCAACATAGGAGGATGAACCTTTCTTATAACAATACCTAGGGTGGTGTCAATATTAAGGACAATATTGTTTTGAATGAGAGTGGAATGATACACCCTTATAATATGGCATGTCTATGGATATGTGTGGTTGACTTGTGGCATGCATACCTCTTTTATATTCTTGTCACATTTTTTTATGTTCTTATTAGGTTGGCTTATGGAATAATCATAGCTAAGAAGACTATATATATGAGGTATTAGTTAGTATTAGATGATAATATTATGAATTATATTATTATTTCATTATCATGGAGGTTTCCCCCTCAAAATGGCTATCATAATATTCAAGTATTCTACCTTTTCACTAGTTACTATAGTGGATCTACTTATTCTGTTCTTAATTATACGATATATTATTCTATTGTTGTGAATCATCTAATTAATTTAATTACATAAGATTTTTGAATTGAGCACAAGTTTAGGTTATAGAATATTTTAAAGTGATGATAAGGATCCTATTCTAGCGAATGATATAATTGAAACATTTTATTCTAGGAAACATGTAACTAGTAACTCAAACCAACCACTAGACTCTCAGTCTAAGGAAATTTCAAAAACTAGACAAAGGCAAATTGATATTTTTGATTTGAATTTATAAAGATATAAAAGGAGGGGATGAGTCAATTTATAGCTAGATTACAATCACCCATATGGAAATTAAAAACACAACATTTAGGTTGATAGTATTCCTCCACCTCCTAGTCATCCTGAATGAAATATGGGCCCCAGCTCAAAAACATTAAACAAGCCATTTTATGACTCTCCAAGTTAGATTTCATATCAAATTCATAAAATTTCACTTGAACATCAGTCATCTCACCAACCTAAAATATGGAATTATATGGAGGATGATTATACTATTTGTACCTAAGTATATTTGATTATTAGAAGTATTTTTTTAGCAAGATGAACCATAGACCTTGGACAAACCTACACGTGATGCAATATTTATAATTCACAATGATCATCAACATTTATATCACTATTAGATGAAAATAATCTGAGGATTAAAATAATATTTTATACACTAGTGGCAAGTTTGGTCAATATTTTTATTATAATAAGTTTTTTGATGGTAAGAGTCCACTAAAGACTATAACATTGCTAAATAAATAAATAAATAGGAACATGGAAGTATGAACTAAATGGATAATGTTTTCCATTCCTTCAAATACAATTAAAATGGGTGAATTGAAGAATAATCATACATGGATAATTTTTTTTATGTGATCTTTGATTATATACTTTGATAAGAGAATATCCCATGTGTATTATTAAGATATGGTTAAACTTGTATGTTTACCCAAGTGCTTCTTTGGGTGTTCACCTTTGGACATCTATTTGTCAGAACATTAATCCTATAAAATTTGTCAATATGATTTCATAGGAATTATAAAATTCATGTACAATATATAAGAGATATTGAAAAACATGGGAATAAGTTTGGAAAAACAAGTTTGAGTATAATCCATTATTTCATCTAGGACATTCTAACCAAAATTAATTAGACAACACCCTAGTTTTAGTACCATGCCAAAGTATGTAGGATTAACTACTAATTTTTATCAAAATAATTTTAGTGGGAAAAGCAAAACAAGTGTACACAAAACAAACATGAATATCATGGGAAAACTTGAAAGAGGTAAAAAAACCCACAAAGTTTATATCCATAATTGAGAAACATTTTAGACCTAGTAAAATCATTTTCACATCATTGCTTCTATTTATAAAATTCCTTCAAAAAATGTTCACATACATTTATATTTGAAAAATTCACAATGTCAAAATATTATTTATTGATATTGTCACATGTATATTTTACACAATGATAATATATAACTATTGAATGTAATAACCGAGTGGTTAAACCTTTTCACTTTCACAATTAATTTAATTAGTTGTTTACATACATATTTATATGTATAAATTTATATTTACACAACATGAGTTTATTGTAATTTAAATTATTTACACTATAAAATAGTGTGGGCCATTAAAGAAACCCCAAAAATATTAATTTTACAACATTCAAAAGGCAAAATTAAATAAGGAAAGGTTATACAAGGAAAAATTAGAGCAACACATGTTACAAAAGGAAAAATCAATGAAATAAAGGTTACAAAAGGAAAAAATAGAGAAATAAAGGTTCAAAAGGAAAAATCAAAATAATAAAGGTTACAAAATAAAAAAATAAAATAAGAAAGGTTACAAAGGAAAAAAATTGAAAAAGAAAAGTTACAAAAACAAAAATTAGAACAAGAAAAGTTACATCAAGATAAATTACTTCAAGAGAAGTTGCTAAAAGAGCAATCACTAAAAGATAAGTTACAAGAGAAAAATCAACTAAGAAAAAAAACATCCTTAAGAAAGGGTTTCTTATGAAAGAAAATAAAAAACAAGATACACTTAAAAATGCTAATGTCACAAATGTGGTTTGTAAGGAGACAACTAAAAAACATTCTTCATATCTAGAGCCTTTCATTCTAGTCCTCATATGGATAAAAATAAATGCACCAATGTCAAGATTACACATTTTTAAGAAGTTAATATATTCAACATGACATTTATCTAATATTTTGGGTATGAAAACCAACATTTGGGTAATATTAGGTCTCAATGCTGCATTAGATCCACTGAGTTACTAGTAACACTTGGGCTCAAAACCTGTTTTGTTATATTTCACATTGACCCTACCTTAGATCAATAAAATGTAAAAATAGGTGTATACACATGATATATTTCATTTTATCACTTTATTGATGATTTCTATTGTAGTGGCTTGTAAATATTAATATCAATGAGTGCACACCTTAAAGGGTGCATGAGGAATGCAGTGGGATTGAATCATGGTAATTTGTGAGAGATATTTGCATAATATTTTTTCACACCATCAATACTATTATTTTTAACTCATATAAGTCACTTTTTATTTTTCATCTTCATCTAATTTCTATGCATATATTATATATTCTCTATATCCTATAGAATTGGCCTAGATGATACATTTTTTTATGCTTAAGTCTTCATGTAATATATCAATCAACCTGATATAGTTATGAGTCTCTCTTATGAAATTATTATTATATCAACCTAGATGATATCCTACTATTACAGATGACATCCTATAATTTTATCGACATGGATGATACATTTAACCTAGATTTCAAGGTCAATTTTGGGTATTAAAACCATATACACATAACATTTTTATACTTTATCATTTTTTCTCTCTTACAAGATCTTGTAAAGTTTTAATCTCTCTGAGTAAAAGTCTTAAAGGGTAAACTAGGAAATGGGTGGGTAGACCATTAGTGATTCACAATATTTTGTGAATTTGTATCATTCCTACTATTAATCCAACTCATTTAGAATGTCTATCCATTCACCTCCTATGATGTATCCCTAAAATCATAAAATATTGAAATATGTCTAAATCTGAAATAATAAAATCCTAAAATATGGCTAAGTCTAAAATCTATTAGGACCCTCCAGAATATATAATTCACATTATATCTCCTAGAGGTCTGAAGCCACTCTCAAACATCCTTATATATATATATATATATATATATATATATATATATGTTTGAGAGTGGCTTCAGACCTCCAGGAGATATAATGTGAATTATATATTTTGGAAGGTCCTAATAGATTTTATAATTTGCATTATATCTCCTAGAGGTCTGAAGCCACTCTCAAACATCCTATTATATATATATATATATATATAAAACTTAAAGTATAAGTTGATATTTAGACATGAACCATGTCTAAATGTCAACTTATACTTAAATGTTTATTTATATATATACTGGCTATTTCAACACTTTCATACCCTTATCCAACTCCCTAAGCAATCTCCATTCTCCAATATCCCCTAAATAAACAAAAACCCACTTTTAAAACTACATCAAACAACACTTATATAATCAACCACTAAGAAAAAATCCATTTTTACAATTATGTCAGTCAACACAGACATAGTCGACCACTTTATATCCATTTTTCCTACTAAGTTAGCTTGATTGATATTGTTAGAAAGGGTTAATCTATATATTATGAAACTAAGTCATCCCAACCAACCTATTTTGAGGCCTAAAAACTACTTTTACTACCTAACAACATTGAGTTGGTTAACCTTGTTGGATAAATTTATGGAAGGATTTAGGGTTAATACTTGGCTATAAATACCACCTTCGCTTCAATCTAATAGAGAAGAACATTCATTTTCACATTGTTACATCTCACAATTTTTCAAATTCTACACTTGAGGAGTCATTTCTTAGGGTTTTGTGTTAGAAGGAAATAAGCTTGTATTATGATAACAATTTGGATGCAACGTAGGATTATTTTAACCCAAATTGATTTCTATAGTGTGATCCTTACAAAGCCACAATAAACTATTTCAAAGCACCATTGGCCAAGGGAGAGATTGAGGCATGATAGGTTCATTCAAGTATCCCTAACTCTTAATCTTTCATGTTTTTTGGATATATATGCACAAAGTAATGGTTGAATGTTTTAATCCTTATTTAGAATCACCTCTACATTGAATTGAGTAGAGATTTCCTTTGCATGTTATTTTTTGTTTGTTTAACCATCCCCTTTTGTGCCATAAGCTTTATTGATCACAAGATTATATTAATTTTATGTATTTTAGGCTTAGCTAGGGTTTTTATGTGGTGCTAATTGACTAGAGGCTTTATAACCATCTAGTGGTGTTGTGTGATAGAGATCCCTTAAGTAGGTTTAGTAGATACAAATTGGTCATGTCATGATATAAAATAGCTATGTAATGAGTTATTTTTAAGATTACATTATTTTAGTTTATAATTCACTAAGACAAGTTGTATATCCATATTAATTTGTTGTATACATTTTAGGGAACCTAACATGAATCTAACCCTTGTATTTTTACAATCAACTAGATCGATATGGTTGATCTTATTTAGTTTAGCAGTTTTTAATTTTTTAGTGTTCAATAAACTATATCAAGTTGGTTGGTCTAGTTTTATTTTACTATTTTTTGAATTTTAAATTATAGTCAACTAGATCGAGCTGGTCAATCTTGTTTAATTTAAAGATTTTTATTTTTTTAATTTTTAGCAAACTAGATCAAGATAATTGATCTAGTCTTATTTTACTATTTTTTAGTTTTTAGCCTTTTATAGAATAAATCAATTTGGTCGATTCCATTTAACCACTTTGTTTCAAATATTTTTGCCTTTGTAGGAACAAATCTTGCGTAGATGACCTAGTCAACAAAACTTCAACACTCTCACAAATAAAACTAAATAACTTGATCAATCTTGTTTGATTTTATAGGTTCACTCTTACCAACTTAGTAATTCAATTTTTTTTATCTCAATTTTTCATTTCTATTTCTCAATAAAATTAATTAGTACTTCAAATTCCCATTCTATTTTTGCTAGTTTTTCAATTTTATTAAAATTGTATCACACAATAAACTAGATCAAGTTGGTCGATCTAGTTTGTTTTGGACTTTTTTGTTATTTTTCCTAGAATTCAACTAGATCAAGCTAATATATCTAGTTTGTTCTGGCCTTTTTTTTAGGCTACTATTTTTCTTTCCAGAATTTAACTAACTTGACGTGGTTAGTTATATAGGTCCTAGCTAACCTAGTATAATTTCACACTATTATTTTTTCCCCAAGAATCAACTAGATAGATCTAGTCAACTCTATAGGTCCTATCTAACATAGTTCAATAGGTGTTTGACTTAGTTCAATAGGTCCCTGACCTAGTTTGTTTTGCTTCTATTTTTAGACATAGTTTAACATGTGGCCAACTTAGTTTATTAAGTGGCTAACCTAGCTTAGTAACTTAATAAATTTTTAATTGTCTTATTTTTAGATTATAATTAGTCAAGAACACTGCATAATCAAGGATTTTGATCATAAACTCAATTATATTATCACTTCAGATGAAACTTTTTAATTTATGCTTTCATGTCTCCCTAATCCCAAACCAATTACTACATCATGTACCCTAAATTTTGCATCCTCAAGATAAGAATGATGTAATACAATTGAATTTACTCACCCTAGTCCTTTCCCTACTACTAATATAGGGAATAATCCTCATACCAACACTAACATTCCACCTCCTACCCCAAAAAAGCCTACTCATCCCATTGATATTACTCAACTCCTTTATGATATACTTCAACAAATGACCAATATACAAATCAATCATAGTAATGAAATGATGAAAATGTAATCTCATATATTAAAAATGACAAGTCAACCACCTCAAGTCATCATGACTCAACCAAATCAAAAATTTTCCCCTCCTCTTAGATATGTCAATGGGAATATCATCACCCTATCCCCTTTGCATAATAAAATACTTCAACATTTTCAAAATGAACCTTTATCTCCATTCATTGCATCCATAGATGTTGGACACATTTATCCTATTACTACATTTTATGGAACTAATAACCCCACTAATTTTATTAAATATTTTGGTAATATCTATAAGGAATGAGTCCAAACAAACACCTTTTCTACCACTAAGATCCTATCCAAAACCTTTATTGTTTATGAACTTAAATGGCACAATCAACTTCCTAGACATTATATTACACATCTAGAAGATTTAATCAATTCTCTAGTGAAGTAATTATAACATAATGACCTTCATAAAAATTACCTTAGCTATTTCATCAATTTTAAATAACTTCTAATGAATCCACTCACACTTTCATCAAACGATGAAAGTCTCTAGCTCACAAAGTGGACCATAACATGAATGATGATAATATTTAAAAACTATTTGTTACCACTATTAAATGTCCTCTTCAATACAAAGTTTGGATGTTTTCCCCTAAAAAATTAGAAAAAGATTTGGACCAAGTAAAAATTTAAGTCTTTCTTATGACTCAATTTGAATAACCTCAAGTAACTACTAAGAAGTCTTTCCAATCATTTTATCATAACATTGATTCATATAAGCCTTCCCAACCTCAAAAGGGAGAATTTAATGTAAATAATTTTAGCCCAACCCACCCTCCCTTGAGCCTATAATAATGTAAGAATAAATTACCACCCTCTAAACGCATGAGATTTGATCCTTCTAAACCTCTTCCAAAATGGTACAATCCTGATATGTTTTGTTGATGACACATTATGATAGGTCATTCTCATAAGACTTGTCATGATATTCACCAATTTATTCTTATTTCATTGATTATTCCATATTTAAATCTTGATACTCTTACACAACAATGTTATCAAGACTATATTAAGCATCATTATCTCAATCTAAATAATCACAATCACATAAACATCACCTCCCTAATGATTAAAAAAATTTACCCAATACCTCCACCTCATCTACTAATGTTGTCTAGACCATAGTTTATCCTTATTTATACACCAATAAATAAAGGATAACTAACATGAAAAACTTAAAATGGGTGGTTACATTTGTCAAATCTCAACATCTTATGTCACACAAACCTAAAGAGCACCTAGTTCACATGCCTATTCTAATATGGTCTTCCTTTAGCTTATAGAATTCTTCAAATCTCTTCTACATATCATATTTCAATTTCAACATTCTCACAATTTAACATATCAACCCATTTAAATATCTATAAATACATAAAAATATTAACTGTGGTTCATTTTAACTATTCCAATTCACCTCACTTCATACCACATGTTGGGGCATATTGAGATGCCCATCCCTACATATTACCCTTTAGGGCATACTATGATGCCCAATCTTATTATACATTTAAAAATAACAAACAAATTAAACTTCAAGAAACCTTCTAAGACACATAGGCTTGTATTTCACATGCTCATCTTTGATATAGATGTTAGCATAGATTTGGCTCCTTATTTTTTGTCTCATGTTTCTTTATTTTTGTGCATTTTATTTCATTCAGTTTTATTTTACTTACAATATTATTTCTTTTGGGTTCTTTGGTTTTAGTTTAATTTTACTTACACCATTATTTTCTTTGGTTTCTTTGGTTTTATTTCACTTTAGTATATCCATTGTCTCGTTTTGGTTCATTGGTTTTATTTCATTTTTTTTGGCCTTTGTTTCCCTTTTGGTTCTTAGGTATCACTTTAATTTATGTTATATATTACACTTTAATAATTTTTGCCTTAGTATCTTTATTATTATTTGACAATTATTTACCTTCCCCCTCTTTTGGGATGACCATTTACCTTCCCCTTCTTATGGGATGACCATTTACTTTCCCCATCTTTTGGGATGACTACTACTATCATTAATGCTTATGCTAGATCCCTTGTAGGATAATACAACTTCTTATGATATGATTATCATAAGCATATCGCCATAAATTTAATATCACTATTTTAACTCATTGTGATTATATATGAGCATATTCATCATTGTATCACTTATTACATGGATGGATCTCTCATGATCCACATATTTCACTTATTTACTTTCATTTGAGGCACACACATGTCAGCTTTGAAATTACACACTTACTTATGGAAAAGTCTAGGAGTATTTATACACCATTGTATTTAGTTACTCTTCTCTAGTGATTAAGTTTAAATTCCCTTATTTTTGTTACCTATTTCACTTATGATTGGTGCTTGTCCTAAGATATTGTACTATTCCAACTGACATCCTCTAATTTTATCAGCATGGGTAATATAGTTGACCTAGAGTTCAAGGTTGGTTTTGGTATTGTAAACAAATATATTGGGGTCATATTTAATTATTAATAAGATATATAACATTTATACACTCTATTTGGGCTTTATATTTAATTATTAATAAGATATATAACATTTATACACTCTATTTGGGCTTGTGTTTCTACCCTAAGGAGGTATTTGGGAGAGCTAGTGGTTTATAACCTTATTTTGGAGGCTTTATATTGTGTTGTATTTAAAGCTCAATAGGAGAGGTATTTTTGAGTCAATAAATAAGGATATTTAAGTCTTCATCAAACCATTTGAAGTCTTTAAAATACAAAAAAATCTTGTAAATCTCCACTTTATCTAAAGTGGGAGATTGAAGTGTTGACAGGTCCACCCCATGGTAAGTATTTTTAGCCCCACACTCTTTCCTTTAATTAGTAGATTAGATGTAATTTATTGCGTTGTGAATGTATGTGTGTATATTTTCTTATGATATTCCTTTTAAAAAATAAAATGGTATAGATATAAGGTAACTTAGGCTTTCCATTTATCAGTTTAGGTTGCATAGACCCTTTTCTAATTGACCATTGCACTTTTTATTTACAATCACTTATCTATCATTTAATTTACTTGTACCCATTTACAATCATTTACTTTAATTGCATATTTATAAAATTAGTTACAATTATTTACCTTTGTTGAGTTCTAGTGAGAGCTATATACTTATGTCATAGGCTTAAGCTTTGGAACCCTTTCATATTAAAATTTGAGTTGTAGGTTACCCTTTACTATATATATATATATATATATAAAATATAAAATTGGTTTTTAATAGCTTGTCCAAGTATATACAAACTCTTTTTTCTTGAAATTATTTGAGTTATATTCAATTGAGATAAAGAGGATAGTTGTAGGACATCCTAGCCCGTGCATACATTTTGGGTAACCTGACATGAATCTTACCCAATGTTTGGTTGGATCAATTTCATATTTGTAATTTTAGCTTCTTAGTGACAACCTCAAAATAGTCAAATATATTTCAGATCAAGTATATCAACTAGCTTAATTTATTGATTAGTCTTAACAACTATATCAACCAACTTGATATAATTTCCTATTTAATTCCAACTATATTATCTAAATTTATTGAGTTTCCTATCTATTTTCAACTATATCAATCAATCTGATACAATTATTTGTTTGCTTCTAACTATATCAGCCAACCCAATAAAAATTTGTTTGATCATTTTTTAATTTTGACTGTATTGACCAACCTAATACCATTTTGAGTGTTTGTTTATTTCAATGCATGTTGTATCTTTCACTTTTGATCTGAATCAAATTTATTTCTATTTTTGATTTTATCTTCCTAGAACTATGTTCCAGTAGTTCTAAAACTCATAGTAGTTATTATTCTTGGCCAACCCATCATCAGTTTTAACCAAGTCATGGTGTGAGGGGTACTACCCAAATCCTGAACCCATTAGATGACATTATATATATAATTTAGTTTCCACTTACCACATAGTATATTAGAAATGCACATGGTTTTGTTTTCATCCTATAATAAGAATTTCAACTATTTGATTTTGTATTGCAATGGTAAATATTTAGGATTAGGAAGTTACTCTCAATGTACCTCAAAGATGAGATAGTGAGGTTATGGGACAATGTAATCATATGTAGTTAGTGTCCTTTGGCCTTGTTCACTATTTATACTTGAGATCTATATATCTGGCAGCCTACAAGTCAAACATAAGGTTATACTATGACTAAAATGTCTTCTATTAAGGAATATTTCATGTTTTTATCATAACATTTCACCCCAACCTCCATTTCAGACATTATTCAAACCATTGGAAAGATATTAAATATACCTAAAAATTCTTATTATAAGTTCTTAATGATTCTTCATATATTTTTAATTATTTTTAAAATTATTTAAAAAATCTTTTGACACAACAAAGAATCTTTCATAATTTTGCAATAAAGTTTCACTTTGACCTCCATTTTAAGAGAAATTTATATCATTATAAATATGTTGAATAAAATTACAAAATTTTTTAAAATACATTTTTGATGATTCTATATGGATTTGTTTCATATTTTTAAAATAATAAAAAAGAATCTTTTGATGTACATCAAAAGATTATTTTTTATTCTTTTAAAAATATAAAACAATATATAGAGAATCATCAAAAGTGTATTAAAGAGAAGATTTAGGTCTCTTAAACATATTTCCAATGATTTAAATTTTTTTCAAAATGAAGGTTAGAGTGAAATTTATGTGAAAATTACATAAGATTCCTTTTATTCTTTGGAAAATCATTAAAAATTTATGTAGAATTGTTAAAAGCATATAAAATAAAATTTGTATGTCTCTTTAATATATTTCCAATAGTTTAAATAAAACACATAATTGAGGCTGGAGTGAAATTTTATGTTATAATTACCTCAAATATAAAACATTTTGGTCATGGCATAACCTTATGAACACATCCTATTTGGTTATACCTTCTTGTTTTATTGATTTTACTAGTACTTAGATTATCAATGTGTTTGATTTGTATATGTTATCATCTAGATAAATACCATTATATGTGTGACAATTTCATCATCCAACTTGATATGATTATGTGCCTTTCTAATTTCATTAGCTAGCTTGATGTAGTTTTATTTTATCTCCCAACTAGATCATATAATTTAGCTTTATTAATTTATTTTCCACTGTACAAACCAACCCAATATAGTAATTTCCTTTGACCATACTATACTAGTTAACCAATATAGTTTTTTATCTAATGTTTTTATTTCAAACTATGATGGCTATCTTAATATAATCTATTTTTAATATTCTTGTGTAATTAACTACACTGGCTAACTTAATAAAATTGATATTTTATCTTCCACCATGAAACATCTCTTGGACCAATCTGAAGAGAAAAGCCACCAAGAATTTTAAGGAATTTTAAATAATTATAATGTTATGGAACTAACCAATCTTGATATATTATTCAAAAAGGTTTACATGTCTTGTAACTTTTCCATGACTCAATATCAAATTACAAGAAATTATAATATGGATTTCTCTAGATCTAAGATCTATGAGCTATATAACAATCCTAAAACCACTGTAAAATTCCACCTACTCCAATATCATGATGTTAAAGAGGAATGTGACATAGAGTACATTAAAAAATGATTATCTATCTCCATGAGCATCCTAAGCATAGGGACAATGACCTTACAATTATATATCATCTCATGATGGCATCCCACGTAGAGTGTGTATGCACATGCTAGGATTAGCCTAAAATTATCTTATCTAAAAATATTTGTACGTGGATAAGGTTAATAAAATACATCCTATGATACTAACGTTTGGGTAGTAACCAATGAATATATAGACCTAGAAAGAGAAGTATCTATATAGCCAATGCCAAAAGAAAGGGGTCCAAATCCTTTAGGCATATGACACAATGATATAGCTCTAACTATACATCTATGTATACAATCAATTGAAAATAAGCAATGTAATTATTTGTGCAGGTAAAGTAAATTGAACTAAATGGGAAAGGTTAGAATGATAAAATAGGGTAAGGTGTCATGGTCAACAAATGAGGGTCTAGGCAACCTAAAATGGAAGATAACACGTCTAAATCAATCCTATAAAAATAATAGTATAAGTGTATAGAGTGATGAGTCTAATAAATGAAACTCATCTAACATAGTATTATCCATAAACCTTTCTATTTCAGCCAGTTTTATACCAAGCTCTCATCCCTATTTATAACCTTATTGCATACATTTATTATTGTGGCATTAAATCTATGAATTATGAATAAAGGAGTATGATTTAATTATTTTTTATGTGGATTTAATAATCCTATAATGTAGAATGATTAAGATACTTTTAGGTTTGAAAATGAAAGGAAATCATTGAAGAAGCATGCAACATATAACTTCTATACAAATCTTATAGCATCTACCCAATAACTTCACGTAACATTTACAACATAACTTGTAACATATATTATGTTGTATCTTGTAGCATATATTCTATTCTTGTAACATCTATTATACAACATATACTTCCTATAACATATGTTATACTCCTATAACAACTATTCTACAACACAAACTTCCTATAACATCTGTTCTAGCCCATATCATCCACATAGATTTCATGTAGGCATTATTTTTCATTAATAGTAAGTTGGTGGTTTAGATCAAGATATCCTCCATGATTTATGGATCAATTATAATGCCTTGAATATATGGAGGAATGATTCACTTAATTGAATCCTTCTGTACTCATTGCATGGATTATTCTCATATGTATTATTTTGTTATAAGCATAATTACTATTATTATTTATGGTATTTAGGTGCAACCATAGATTTTTGTTTGTAATCTCATAGATTTTACTTCCTCTAAATAAATAACCTATCTATTCTATATAAATGGATAATATTACATTACAAAGGAGTTAGTCAAGAGTTAATTAATAATATAGTTAATATAATATTTGAAAGGTTAGCCAGTGTGAGCATAATATTTATATAATTATGCTATAAAAAAATTATTAATGGAATAAATTGAAGTTTTAGTAATTCATTTATTTTAAGGAGAGGAATCAATATCCAAGCCAATTGAGGTAGAGCCCACTCGTGCAATTTGGTAGACTGATTCCTTATCCATTATCATTAGTCTATTTATGCATTATTTATATGTATTTCTTATTTTTTGTTGAATTTATATATTTTTTGTGATTTGATTTCATGTGTGGTTTTATGTATAATCATATTTAATTCTATACATTTAATCCACTGGGTCTAGGAAGCTTCTAAGACATAATTTGTATTTTTATTCCAATAATTATAATTTCTATTTCATGTAATTTATAGTTCATATAAGTGTGATTTCAGTTCTTTTAATTTCCCTTTTACAAGTGTGTTTCAATAATGCAATAATTAGGACCCAAACCTTCAATAGATACTAGTGTTACACATATAGTACTGACAAATTGTCAAGATTAATGTACCCTGGGTTGACAATTAGTGAAGGTAAAAAAATTCATAAACCAAGTGGCTACTTTATTAATTAATAGGGTTGTATGCACAAATGTTAGTATATTCAATTTAATTGGTGGTTAAATTATGATCGTTAGAGAAAACCTAGATAAGGATGCACACACATTCATTTTGTAACAAGTAAAATCTATCTACTAAATAAAATAAAGGAAAGACTATAAGGTTAGAAATACTAACCTTAGAGTGGAACTATGGAGCCTCAATCTCTCCCTTGGCCAATGGTTATTTTTAAGAGATTATTTTGATTGTGAAGACCTCAAATAGCTAGTATAAGACATAAGAATACTCCAAATTACTTATCCTATTATATCTCCAAGACTTTCATAAGATAAGTTTCCTTTAGAGAAGAATCTAAACTTAACTCCTTCAAATGTGACATAAGGAAGAAGTGAAAGTGATATAAGAGTAAATATAGTATATATGATATGCTTAGAATGAAATATGACTTGTATATATTATGATCAAATAACCAAAACAAACCTTAAAGGCTAAGATGATGGCATAAGGTAGATTTGTATAATTAAAATATGTAGGCCAGAGTTGAATAGTATCAGAGAGGTTCATACAATAAAAATGTCAATATATAGTCTTAGAACTACATCTAACAATTTGATATAGTACATGAAGATAAATGGTGATAAAAAATGATATCATCTTGGCCGATGTCGTAGGAGTGGGAAACTAACATGGTTGAATAAGATATGATGAAAGGAGGTAGGTAGTAAGATAAATCTAAGGAAGCTAAAGTGGAAATAGGAATGATATGATCATGACATAGATAACATCTCTTGAAAACCACCACAAGATTTACCACCCCTTTCTTGGTGCATCTTTTAAGGCATGCACTCAAGGAGATTGATGCTCAATGTGCCACTACAAGATAAAGTGTTAGTAAATGATAAAGTTAAAAAAATATATGTATACATGTGCCCCACCCAGATCTCATCATGAGTCAAAATAGTGTAACAGGGGATGTGGTGCCCACATAGAATGGGAATCCACTTAAAGACAAGCACTAATTTTATGATGCTTAGTTTGGGTACATGCACATAAGGACAAACTCAGAAACACTTTTAAATATTTCAACACATGAATCCATTATTTTTATTCAACGTGAATAAAAATCACAAAAACACTATAGTTTAACAATGGTATATTTTATATACAGATTCAAACAATATAATTCACATGAAAATTTCAATAACACCCCGAAAGAATAAGTGCCATTTTTCTATATAAGGATGGAATGGTCTGACCATTTACATTACGAGAGACTCATGTAATTTTACCTTCCATCCCAACCCATACTGGACTTGAAATATTAAAAAGAACCAAGAAATACATTAAAATAAATATAATTAGACCTAATCAAAATTTTAGAGTAGTTTAGGTGTTCAAAAGAAAATCATAGACCTAGTTGCGATTCCAAATTTGACTAGCATTATGACATCAACTTAGAGTATGCACCATTTTAATTAATATCCAAGATTTGATCTACACAACAATCCCACTTTTATTCTTCACCGATCTTATCAAGATTTTTACCCTACCTACCAAAGCAAACACCACTCGCATCTCCCATCAAATTAGTTAAGATTTGGGTCCTGAATTCCATTACAAATTTGCAAAAAAAATTCACCAACCTAATCATGGTTTTAAACCCTATTAGTATAATCACAATAAACAAAACATCCACAATTATAATTGGGGTTACAAAACCTGATTAAAACTACACACTTTAAACAAGCTCACGATAGACATTATCAAAGTTTATGACCTAATTAACACATCAAAATGCCATGATAAAATCCATATAAATAATCTAAATTTTATGTTTCATTGGAAAAGAAACCACCAAATGAATTTTCCTTAGACCAAATTTAGATTTAGATCCTGATTATAATTTTCAAGTTTTGATCAAATTACTTAAGACTTAATCAAGATTTTTGAACCCAATTAACACTAATAAAATATTCTTAAGTCCATGATGACTTAATTAAACTTATGGATCTTGATTAAATCTATGAAAAAACTTAGACTAAACTAGAGTTTGTTCTAATTTAACTTTAAAGTGGCAAAACAAATTTTTTAGCTAAGTGTTAGGAGCAAAATTTGATGGCAATAATATGATAAATCCAATAAAATATAAAATGAGAGGAAACAAAAATTTCAAAAAAATCTCTCTAAACAACCTCTACCAAAATAAAACAACAAAGAAAAAACACATCAGTCTCTTTTTGGGTGATGCAATATAGCTTGTCTACCATGGATTCTCCTACATCAGACATCCATGGTAATGAAAAGGACTATAATATTTTGATCCAATAGAATATAAAATGAGAGGAAACAAAATTTTCAAAAAAATCTCTCTAAATAACCTCTACCAAAATAAAATAACAAAGAAAACACACATCAGTCTCTTTTTGGGTGATGTAATATAGCTTGTCTACCATGGATTCTCCTACATCAGACACCCATGGTAATGAAAAGGAATATAATATATTTTGATCATGAACCTAATTTTAGATACTCTATAGTTTTACCATGTTTTACAACTTTAGATACATTCATCCTAGTCACATCTTTAGCTTCTCTATCCTTCCACTTGACCAAGTATTCTTAGTACTCATTGCATCTTATCTTCTTGTGAACTTGAATGTCTAAAATGGATTTCATCTCCTCTTTTTATGCTTATGGAAATTACTCTCTCTAATTCTCAATTTAAAAATACATGTTGTCACTTGTTTGTCCCTCAACATATGGGTACAAATTTTACACATTGAAGATAGGTGAATAACTACTCTTTTTAAAAATTCAATCTTATAGGAATTAGATGATAAATTACTCAAAAATTTTCAAGGCTCAATCTTATTTCACTTGATTTTATGGTATTCACCTTTAAAAAACCTATCCTTTATCAAATGTGCCAAAACCAAGGCCCCAACCTCAAAATTCAGTTCTCTCCTTCACATATTTCATGTTTCTTGTATTTTCAAGCACTCTCTTCAAATCTTCTCTTGAGTTCTTGATGCACATAATGAATAAATTGAGTTTAGTGTTCACCTTCCATACTTATCATACTCATCTTATATGTGCTCCTCAACTCACATACACCTCTAAGTCTACTCCCATAAGATTCAAATCTGTACTTCACTTAAATAAATCATCATAAACAAACTTAGCTTATGCCAACATCAAATCACACTCTTTGATATTGTCACAAATGAAACATCTCATTAGACTACCAAGAATTTGATTCATAACCTCTATTTTTTAATCTATTTGAGGGTGATAGGTTGAACTAAAGTCTAATATTCTACCCAAATTATTCTATATATATATATTCTAATATGGATCACTTTTTAGTATGAAAGAATACTAGTGATGCCACACATATTTTGAATTTTCTATTGTAACAAATAATGAGATTTCAAGGGTTATCAATGAGTATTATATCAGATAGAGATAAAAATTTTGTTGGATACTTTTGGAGGATGCTCTAGAATAATTTGGGTAGAATATTAGACTTTAATTTAACCTATCACCCTCAAATAGATTTATAAATAGAGGTTATGAATCAGAGTCTTGGTAATCTGATGAGATGTTTCATTTGTGATAATATCAAATAGTGTGATTTGATGTTGGCACAAGCTAAGTTTGTTTATGATAATTTATTTAAGTGAAGTACAGGTTTGAATCCTTATTAAATAGTTTATGGGAGTAGACTTAGAGGTGTATGTGAGTTAAAGAGCACAACTAAGATGAGATTTTTATATATAATGAATATAGAATCATTACATTGATACATTCTTTTAAATCCAAGAATAAAATCCATGTTTAATGCATCCCATGGTATATCTAGAATGGGCAATGGCTGTGATAAACCAACACTCTAACTTTTGCCTTATGTTGGCAAATTCTACACTTATACATAAAATTATTCACATCCATACCAATCTGTGGCCAATAATATTTATCACTTAGCTACACTAAGGTCTTATCATACCCAAAATAGAAAATAAGACCTCTTCTATGTTTTCATTTTAGTAGGTTCTGTCTCATGAAACCTTGAGGTCTACACAACTTCCATCCTTTGAAAAATAATCCTTCTTTTATCATATATTCTTAAGTATAGAGTTCTATCTATATTTTTTGGATTCCTACGTGTCATCCATGCATCTCAAAAAATAAAGTCTTCCTCATACAAATTATTCATTGATTCAAATATAATGACCTCCACCTTGATATAATTCATAATAAGAGATCTCTTATTCAAAGAATCTATATATTTATTGGAATTTCCATGTCTATGTCTAAAAAACAAATAATAGTTTTGAATAAACTCTACCCATTTCATGCATCTTTGATTGAGCTTACCTTGGTTGTTTATGAACTACAAATCATGATTACCTATGTATAAAACCAACTCCTTTGGTAGTAAATACAACCAGTACTTATTAAGAGCTTGTACCATTAGACATATGAAATAGGAAATGAGATTACCTTCTTGCTCAACATTGTTCTTATGGCAATTTTAATTGCATCACAATCAACCTAAAATTATTTTCCAAAATATGGTAAGGCTAACATTTGTTGTTTCATCTCACTTTTCTCTTCAAAAACTAAAATCTACTCTCTTTTGGAACAATCTAGTGAAATTTATTTTTATCTCTATTCGTAGTCTTTGTAATGTGTGCACATATACCACTAAAGTTTTTAATAAAATTTCTATAGAAACTTGACAACACAGAAAATTCTTGCCACTCCATAATATATTTCACCTTCTCGGGTCCATCTTGAGCCCATCCTTTGAGATGAAAAGTCCTAAATATATAAGCTATTATTGCATGAAGATTCATTTCTTCAAGTTCACTAGTAATTGATCTTCTCTCAACTTATCAAAACCAACTTCAAAGGCTTAAAATTATTCTCTTTAGAATTATTGAAAATTAGAATGTCATCCAAATGAACTATTACAAACTTACCTGTAAAAGGCTTCAACACTTAATTCATGAGTCTCATGAATGTAATTAGGGCATTTGACAAATTGAATGGCACGACTAAACACTCATACAACCTATCATTTGTTTTTAATACATTCTTACACTCATCACCTTATCTTATGTGGATTTGATGATACTCACTCTTTAAATATATCATAGTGAATTACCTAACTCCACTCAAATATTCCATTAAGTCATCCATTCTTAGTAATGTAAACATGTACTTACTAGTGATCTTATTGATTTCACATGAACCCTTACACATTATCCACTTTCCACATTTATTAGGTTCCAACACAATTAGAACTAAACATGGGCTCAAAGTCTCTCAGATTAAACCATTCCTCAATAGCTTATACACTTGTTTATTGAACTCTTAATTCTCCATTGGAGTCAACCCATAAGCTAATTTGTTAGGTGAACTTAATCCTAGAACTAAATCCATTTAATGAATAATGTTCTTAATAGGTGGTAGTACCTATGACAAACCACTTGACATAATATATACATAATCTTTCAACATATTCTAAATTTAATAGGAAGATCACTTATCTTAGGGTTGTCACAACTTGCATAGGATTTGAAACTAGAATAAATTATGTCTCTTTCTCCTTAACTAACTTTAATAACTCTTTAGTAGAAACTAACATTAATTTGGAAATACAATCCACCTCATCTCCTCTATCCTTTAATGGACTCAATGTGAATTTCTTGCCATCTTTTGTTATGGTGTAGGTGTTTCCACTTCTAACATGCACGACTCTCCTATCAAGCTTCCATGACATTTACAATAATACATGACACAAATCCATGGGTATAATATTACTCAGAACTTCATTCTTATATTCCAATTTGAAAACTCACCACACATTGCTCATTCACTAGAACTTGATGGCCTATAAGCAACTAAAAAATAATGTATGGTGTAGGATGTACTAACCATTTAAACCCAAGTTTTTATACCATATATTTAGAAACCAAACTATCCATGCTACCACTATCAATCACAACTCTATAAAACTTACCTCTAGATTTTTTAGATAGTTTTAAATAAATTATTTCTTTATGATAGCTTAATCACCTCCTTAGATAGTTTGACACTCTATTCATCAATAGAAACTCTCTTTGTTCTAACTCTTCCATATGTAATGGAGACCCAACACTCTCCTCATACCCAAAGGATATATGGGATGTTCTTTAATCTCTCTTATTTTTATTTTTAGGGTATTTTGGATAATTATGTTCCTTATATATAACATACTTATTACATACATAACACTTACATAAAAAATCTCTACCTCTACCTCTTACATATAATCCTATTCTCTAGAAGAGTAACCTCCTCTTGTGCTTGATTTATGATTTTGAGAACTGATTGCCTCTCCACCATGGTTTTGTTATCCTCTTCCACCACTATGTTGATCTCATTATCTTGAAGACCTTCCTTTACTTCTATATTTAACTTGATATTTTCTCATTAGCTTCTCTTCTATTTTAGATGATATTTTATGACTATGTATCACCTCAATCTTATCCACTTAGAAAAATTAGACCTTCGCTATTCCTCTTATTTATACACTCTCTTTGATTTTTTAACCCTCATATATATTCTATCTTGTTCCCCTTGGCCTATATCTTAGTTTGATCAATCTTATATTGATGAAAAAGATATTTTATCTTGCCTAGAATGCTTAAAATATACTTATCTTACACATCTACAAGTTCTGAGCATATGCTTATTTTTATACTCCCTAGACACTAACCTTTAGGACTAATAATAGTGTTGAAGTTACTATGCTACCATGAAATAAGTGTCCAGTGCCATAAAAGTCATCCAATTTGTAAATGAAACATGTCTTAATGGTCAACCTAAGTGATTTTATATAAGTTATCTCCTTATAGGATCAATATATAAATAAATAAATAAATAAATAAATAAATATATATATATATATATAATACCAACCCTAATTCATTCATCACCTACAGACCTATAAAATCTCAAAGAGATGAAAGAGCTTATTAAAAATCACTCTATCAAGAATTAAATTAATCAAAATTTCCCTATTTATATACCAGTTATAGGTACAACACATCTAAATGTATGAAGTACTAAAGGAGTAACAAAAGAGCATGATTTTCCAAGTTATAAGCTATGTCACTATTATACTTAATTTACACACATTATATGATTCACACACAAGCCAACATGTAAGTGAAAACTACATCAGTTTGAGGCCCTCTTTGGAGTATTAGCTATGTAGGCATCATCCTTTGATAGAATGTCATTAGGGTCATATAGACACTATGTGTCCACTAATCCATTTCCCTCCAAGGTCACATTAAAGATGAAAAGCTTCATTTTTCCAATTTCACAAGGAATGACTATCCATGACCCAAATTTAAATGCACTAGAGTGAAGACAAAATAAAACCCAGAAGCATCTAGGTGGTCACATCTTATTTCATCAGGTATTCCATACAAGACACTATCATAAAACTCAAAGAGTAGCATTGATGTAACCATCTAGGGCTGACGCAATTGTCTAGATAGCCATAGGCACTAGATCTAGAATTTGACAACTATTTTAGAACTATCTTCTACTTGATTTTAGCCTATTCTAATTTTAGAATTACATTAACATCAAAACAAGATAAACACTTATATTATTTGTAATTTTTATGTCTAGACTAATTATACTTTTCATATTTAGACTATCTTAGCATAATAAATTTAGTGTATGCTTATATCTAAGTATAACATTTAATTGGCCTACTATAAATCTAATTATCACCCTTAATACTATTTTATTTGTATATTCTTAACTCTAATCTTAAAGTGAAAACATATAAAATATTTCATTTTAGGGTTAAACACCTGGTGAACTTGATCTTTGAACATCAAAACCCTAGGTTATCCAAAGTTTTTTGATTTCTTCCAATGTTTGTATACTACTTGGTTATGGATCATATTGATTTCTTTGATGACTATTATTATGAAAAACTTCAAGTATCCCTCAATGAAGGAATCAAAATTGACTATTATTTCCTTTGACCAAGTTATAAAGCATTTAGTATAAAATCATTAAATGGTGGTATCTATTATCCTTCTAATTAGGTCCACACTCCCACCATTCCAAGAGATAAATCGATCCATCTTATGAATGATCTAGAAAATTTAGCCATGATTCCTATACCACCATTATATGAGTTTGGAACTTGTTAATTATAAAATTATGGATACCAAGGCCAAGGATTGGGTAAATATGATCAAGGTATAACCCACCCTATATCTCTCAAAAATATCAATACAAATAGACAAGGGTTAGGGTTTTTAAACAACTCCATGACTCATCAACAAAACAAGCATATAAATTTTACCAAATAAGTGGGTATATTTGACCAAGAGGCTTCTTCATTTGATAGGAAATTTTTTTGAAAAACACACAAAAAAATTATGGTTGATATACAAATAATTAATATGGGTTACATGCCTTGAAGTAAAATCATTAAAACCTCAAAAATTTCTATATTACCAAACATCTATGAAGATAAGATTGTTATTCCATTACCAAAGGTACATGAAACAAATAATTCAAATGGTATAAACTATTCTAATGAGATTATAATGGTACCAAAGTTTAAATATCCCATACCACAATCAAGATATCCTAAATTTAATGATCATGAACTTACACTCACTATATATGAGGATGATGATACTCATATTCCTATATTTAAAATAAGTGGTGGGTTGAAACCAATGATGAAACTCATGAAAACCACCATTATCCCCATGGAATATCTTATATCTATGATGACCACTATTTGGGATCTTAAAAATAAAGTCTCCTTTCTCCAAATACGAGTGGATTTCCATAATGATAATGCAAATGTAACATCATTCAATAATTAACCTCTTGCATAATGTGTACTTGAATACCCTTATACACCAAGTTTTGATCTACCATATTTATATATTTTTGAGACACATAAATATCCATTAGACCACATGTTATGTTATGTACACTCTTTTGGTCAATGGGTAAAATATGACAAACTCTTTCTACTAAAGGTATTCCATATAAGCATTTTAAATGAGGTTCATAACTAGTTATATAGTTTACTAAGTGTTAATTAACCATATCTATAAAATTGGAGGATTTATTAATCATCGATTTAAATATTAAAAAAGTACAAAAAATTACATTAGAACATGCACACAATTTCAAATAATGTGATGATGAATCCTTTCAAGATTATACAATTCAATTCAAAAGTACATTATATGAGCTAGCATTTAGACCCTATCATTTAGAATTACAATTTATATTTATTATAGGCCTTCTTTACCCATTAAAGGAAATACCATTTCACAAACAATATGAATCATTTACCCATTTACGTAATTATGTGCACATATATGTGTCATTTATTGTTACTCATTAAAAAGAGCTAAACATATCTCCATCTAAATTCAAAAGTTTTATCACTCACATAATAGAGGGAGATCAATTACCTAAGGAACATTAGGAGGAAAAATGTGGTGTTCCTAATCTCTATATGACTAGTTTGAAAAAAATAGTTAACACGGGGCCATTACAAGGTAAATATTCTTTGCAAGAGTCTCAAAATGAATTAAAAAAAAAAAAAAAAACATCCACACCAAAATATTTAAAAATTAAATTATACATGGGTGAAACTTATTTTTGGCATAACCATGTTGATCCTACACAAGTAAAAACTATCTATAAGGTAAGATGTTTATAACAAATTGGATTTGATCTAAATAACTTAAAAAATAATAGAGTTTGGAAAAAATCCTTGGGAAACATAATAATATCAATTACTTGTGGTCCTAAAGTGATTTAAACACTGGTTTGGGTTATGCCTACCACATATCCATATGAATTTACACTAGTAACTCTTTGGATATACCAAATGGAAGCAACAATTGACTCAAATATATAAGGTATTTCCTTTTTTCATGAAGGAAAATTAATATATATTCCAAATGATAGCACTAGATCTTCTACTAAACATGAAAAAAATGAGGAGGAACATGCCATGTACCTTTTTAACCTATCCAATAATGATGCAAACAATGTAAAAGGTCCAACTTAAAGTTGAAAGGTTCACAGTGGGGAGATGTCTATGACCATCCATTGGATGAAATCATAGGATGATATTTCCTCTTCAAAAATTCCAAAAATACCAAAAAAATGAAAAAACATACAAAACTCCAATTTTTTTTTGACACTTACATATTCTATTGGATCCTTGTCACCCATGTGTTACTTACATATTGATGAAACACATACTTGGTTAATCTTACATACCAATATATGTAACACTTCTACATTGGGTGTGATATAGGCATACACAGATACATGATACACTCCTATTTTGGATGTTAGGTTTTCCCTTTAATCATGTATTATGCACATTGGGGGCATATGATTCTTTGATATTGATACACATAGCTTATATGATTTGATAATCAATCTACACTATCATGTTTGAACTTACATATGTACTTATACATGCCTATTATCCATGATTATATCTTACATAGGGTACTTCATATGTTATACACTTGACATAATTTTATAACACATTGTATCCATGGCCCACTATGACATGTTTATGATGGTTACTTATACTTCAATTTATGCACTTCCTTGAGTGTCTTGTATTGCTTGTTAGAGAATTTGAATATGCCCCTTTGCTTATGAACCTCATGCTTATGTATTATTTATTTGACATTTACATCATGTCATTGGTTTTTGTATGGAAAATTTAATATGTAATCCTTGTTTCAATGGGCATTTGAATAAGTCATGTCTCTTCAATTATGCAACATTTGAACATGCCCCTTATTTTTGGTCTCTTTAGACCATTGCTTATTGAATTAATTTTGAGTGCTCTTATGTGTGTGTGTGTGTTTTCTTATTGAGATTATACAATTAATACCTAGATTTTTCCATTTTATTTATCATTCATCTTAGGCCTATATGTTATCACATTGGTTCTATGTGCTTCTATGATACATGTACCTAGACTTATTCCTTCTATATGCTACATGGTTACATTCACATATTTTATAGTTATCTTACCTCTTTGAGGTGAGGTAACTCCCAGTTACTATATTTACCTCACCTCAAATTCAATGGGGACATGCTTGGGAAACATGTTATACACATTGATTTAGTATTTGGTACTTGTTAATGCAGTGATTATGCACACCTAATTCATGAATGAGGTTACCTTTAATTTTTTTGGATATCTATGGAGTTAACTTCACTATGGGGTACAATTTTTAAGTATGTATTAAAATAACTAGGTGGTGGAATAGTTAGTTGAGCATGCAAGTTGTTAACCAAGTGTATATGGGTGAATGGAATCTAAAAGAAGACCAAAATCAGATTTGGGTTGAATGGGTGATAGTTGAAGATATGGTGGGTACACCTCAAAATAAAATCAAAAGAGGGAAAGGAGGGTAAGGCAGAAAATGAATTCATGATTAAAGAATGTTATTTTATTTGAACTAATTTCAAAGAGGACAAGGGCCTAAAACTAATGCTTAAGATTAGCTATTGTTATATACTAGCACATAAACATAGTGAGGAGTCTATGAAAAAGGACACAGTCAACTTATAGATTATGGAAAAAGGTTGATATCACCAAAACCAAGAGGATGTACCAAAAGAGTCCCTTATGCATAATTCAAAACCACTCAATAACCCTGCTTAACGATTATGATGTATGTCAATTCAAAATAGTTATTGCTAATTCTAATTTAAAAAAAGTTTAATAATCAAGTAAATAATAAAATTTAAAATTGTTATTACATTTAATTAAATACTAAGTTGTTAGCTTGAAATAAATTCACAATCAAATCACACAAAGTTGGAGAAGAAACTCATATTACATAGTTTCATGACAATCCAAAGATTTCTTCCTGTACTAATAAATTTTTTAGTTCTCCTTGAAATGAGAGAATTATAAGTATATATAGATTTGGGGAAGGGGCCACATAATTTTAAAAATTCTTCCAAAATGGGAAATAAATGTGAATAGTTAGAACAAAATTTCTCACTCAACGTAGACATTGAATGTACAATTCAGAATGGCCAAAATTATTTTCTAAAACAAGATGCATATTACAGAATCATGCAACATGGGCATGCCTATAAGAATCCATATATAGTGTCTACATAAATCATAAGTGGAATATAAATATAATTAAAATTTCATTTACATGAATTAAATATTATAATAAATATTTATCATAAGCCGCTAAGGCTTACTTGATGTTAAATTTTGTATGGCCGAGGGAATAACACTTAAAGTGGTTGGTGAGGTTGAATTGGAAGTTATTATTTTAGCTTGCATATTCACAATTTTTTCCATATAACACTTATATGCCCAATCATACTGAGTTTTAATTATATATAGGTTGAGAAGGGATAATTTATGAACTCTAGAGACTTTAGTGAGTAGACATCCACCTGATTTGAGGTTCTAAAATCACTTTAATAATTTGAACATCCATCACCTTCTTCCTATAAAAATCAATCTCCTATTAAATATCATACTTGGTTCATCCTTAAAGAATTTATTTAAAAATTTTAGTAGCTATCTAGAGTAACTTGTCAAAATTGGCCCTATCGATTAAATTCCTTGAAGTGTCCCTTGATTGAGATAACTTCATTTTGTGTAAAATTTTCATGGATTACCTTTCATGTTAAACCAATTTTAGAATTAAGGCCTTTTCAAAAGAAACCCAATCATGAGCCTCTTGGGTTCTGATAACTACCAAATTGAGGGAATTAGTTGACTCAAGAGGAGTCATTAAATTTAGATGGCCGAAGGCCTTATTTGTAGTGCATGTTATGAAAAATTTCAATTTTTTTCTTCTTTATTCAAATAATTAAATAATTTTATAGTCCTAACCAAATAGGGATAAATTATAATCTTTATTTTACTAATATTATCAATAATATTATACAACCTAAGGGATGCATTCTACACATCATCCTCTATCTCCCTAGGAATATGCATAATCTACTGTAGTTCCAACAGTTGATTCAAATCTTGTTATAGCTTCTATTTGGACTCTTCGGTGCCTCTATGAAGTTCCATCAAGGCTTATGTGTGTGTTCCAAACTAGGCCACAAAATATTCATTATATAGGGATTCCATAATTCTTAAAGTAGTTATCTTGGATAAGAAAAATACATCTTGGCTCTCTTCAAGGACTAGGCCTTATCCAGATTCATCTTATATCTTCATTTTCTTAATTATTTAAACTATCCCCATGGATTTATAAAAAATATAACTAATTTTAGGAATTTTGTAAATTACTAGATTTGGCCTTTGAGTAGTATAGGCACTTAAGTCCTTATCCCATTATGGAATTACCAATTACCCCATGCTAGTTGGTTGAGTGGCTTAGTTTGTTCCCCTTCACATGATATCCTCTGAAGAGAGCATTAAGGCACTTGGAGTAGGTTTAGAAAAAATGGGAAGATGATCTTCTACTATTCCAAGTTTTCAATTTGGGGAATGGGATGAACAATGTAGGTTATATTTTTATCAATGTTTGTAGATGTTACTATTGTAGTTGGTTGGGATATGCTAGACTATGACATGAACAAACCTAACTGGGTAAGCTAAATAGATGGTTGTGCACCTTGATAAAAAGTGAGGACTCTTGTAGTTTTATTAGATTGGACTTTCTTATCCCTAGTATCTCTTGGAAAAATTGGGGAAGTAAAGATCATAGAACCCATAATGGTTACCCTAGTGGTTTGGGGGGACAAGATTGATATGCTAACCATATTTTGATGAAAAGAATCAAAAGAAGAAACAAGTGGAAATACAAAAGGTTGATTTGAAATAACCCCAAACAAAGGACACCCTATAATTTTTCCACTTCAACTGGTGCCTTAACTTTGAATCCTTGTAGACTCATGACTTTTACCTATGCAATATATTTATCCTCATCTCCTTATTGTGCTTCTCTTTTAGCCTTAGGTTTATTTTATGATATTGCCTCAATAATTGAACACACAAGTGTCTCAACTAGTTGATGATGTTTATTTTGATATCTTTACCTACTATAGAATTTTATTAATTTCCTATCAACTAAAAGAGAATCCTAGTGAGTAATAACATATGAGACATTTGCCTTTGGGGCTACTAGCACTATGCTTATTGAAAAAAGGATGGAGTGAAAATAATTAGAAGATTCAAGATTGATTGGCTCCCTTTCTCCTCCAAGGGAACTTGTTGTAGCATGGGACTCCTCCACATATTCTTATTATTTCAAAGTTACCATGGTATATTGGGATGCTAGTTGGGAAGGCTCCCCTTTTACTGAACTAACTAGGTGGACTATGAGGATGAATAATCATATGGAACCCACCCACTTAGAGGTGGAAGTTGCGTTTGGGCCTCAAAAATTATAGGTGATAAATATTTTTGTATTTCCCTTAGAAGGTATTTTGTATACCCAACCATGTGTGCCCTATCCAATAACTTATCATCATCCTTGTAATTCAATAAGATAAAGTTATGCTCATAGGGTACATGCCTTTATGGGATGTCAAGGCCAGTGATACACTTTTGAATTTTACATCTTGGGTCCCAATCCAAGTGTGGTAGAGGTACTATTGAATACAATACCATTATAATTACAATAGCACCAAAGTGATTCCTATTGGTATAATTAATTTGGCATAGGATCAAATAATATCCATGGAAAATAACTTTGTGTTTATTCCTCATATGCTCATCAATGCTCCACCAGAGATGATACACCATTTCTTACTCTACCAACTTATCTAGAACATATTTGGACAAATAAAAGGGTCCTACCTTAGTTCCTTCAATCATTATAATACTGTAATTAGGATAAAGCCAATAGTCTCCCCTTTGCCATAGGGTATTCTTGATGTTATCTAAGACTCAGACCGATGGTTTCTCATGAATGGCCATCCATACTTAAGGATACATATTCTAAGCAGATTGAATAATATTTCACATATAAGAGTAAATGTGCAAGAAAGAGTATAAGTCACATACTCTATTTTTTATATAGTCTGAGGCTACACTCAAATGTGATACATTATGCACATAAACTATGGCCATGAAAACATCCAATAGGCAAGATATCATGAAGAAGTGACCACCAAATGGCCTATTGTCCTTTTTGAACATTTGCTCTTGTAGTTTGATGTTAATGATTTTTCTTAGGGCAAAGGTTAATTTTGATGTTAGCAATAGGTCTAGTCATATATATCATTATAATCAAAGGAAATAGATGCTGAAACACCCATATAACCTATTTATTATCTCCATATCAATAGAATTTCCATTATAAATTTGGTGATTGGGATTAGAAAAGAAAATTTGAGGCTTGCCTTCTCCCCTAGGATTATCCATCTTATTAATGTGTCCTCAACTATGTTGATCTTATTTCATAATGTAATTATCATGCCATCATAGGTGGAATCTACAAGGTGGAGCCATAGGTGCCTTTGAAAAGCATCACCTAAAATGTAAGCCATGACCATCCTCATGTTTTCATGGTGCAAAAAAGTTGTCAGATACCTTGTCTGTAAATAATAAGTCATGAAGTAAGTTGATGCATGGCATTACATCAAGATTTACAACTATAAAATGTAATTATTAATGTTTTAGGGATATTAAGTCTACTACTAGATACTTTTATTCAGTTTTTAAGCTTTATTCACTTGAGAGGGCATTGATGTTCTCCACTGTATGCCATAGAGCTATGTAGTTTGCATAGTTACCATCAAACACAACTGAGTCAAAGATTGTATTCATAAACTTATTTGAATCCTTGATGGGGAATTTTTATGGTGGAAAAGTTCTTTTGAATGCCTTAAATGATGAATACATTTCCTATCCCTAGATTACCTATGTAATTTATATGATAGTTTAATTGATAGTCGATGGAAATAATTCATAAAAAAATACATGAAACTAGGTCTTTTAGCTCTTGTAGAATGCAAGTTCACTTAGGATCATGAATAATAAATAAAGTATATATATATCTTGAGGATTTGATTATATAATTTCAATGATGTCTGATCTAATTGCACTTTGTGTGTCATTAATATCCAATGGCTCTAGGCTTGTTTTACTCATTCAATTTGAATTTAGAAACTTAATTTGGTAGGTGTTCCACATAGAATTTTCATATGTTTAGAGGATATCCCACTGTCATCTCTAGACAAGTGTCACCTAGTCATTAGTTTGGTGTTGATGTAGTTATATCGAGTGGAATAATATCAAAAGTTGAGTGTCACAACTTTTATTAATTTCCATTTAGCCAAATCACGTGACACCCTAGATGCATGGAATGTGAAGACTCATGGATTTTGTGCATTGTAATTTTTTCTAAATACTCCTTTTTCATTTTGTGATAATAGGTGAGGATAAAACACATGAAGATAAAAATATACAAAGGCCAAAAGTTATTATGGGAAAAACATGCAAAGACCAATCATGCAAAATTAATTTGAGAAATGCTAAAATCCTCATAGATAAAAAAATAGTGAAGACTCAGAAGTCACGAAGTATGAAAGTTACAAAAGTTCAAAATACATGAAATGTAAAAGTTGTGATGACCAAAATACACAAAGACCCAAATTTGTAAAAACCAAAAGTTGCAAATATCAATTTTTTTGAAGTAACAAAATATGCACGTGAATATCAAAATAATTAGGATTTTTAGACTATAAGTATCCTAAAAATTCAAATAAAACTTGCATACATGTAATAAATTAAAAAGGTATTAATATATTAGTCCAAATAAATCACAAAAAATGGAAATAGACCTTGATACAGAAAAAATATAGGTTGCATTGACATAGAGTAATGCACTTAACAAGAACCATTGATATGTGAATTAATAACTTTTAAACCTCAACCTTGCTAAGTACCTAGATAATTGCCAATGAAAAAAGAATTTTTAGATTTGAAACTAGGCTTTCAAATGATAATGGGCCCCTATTTAAGAAAAAAGGAGAGTAGGTGTGCTAAGTACAACAAATAAAAACTTAAAGGGGGAATACATCAAATATTTGAGAAACTATTTTTTTTAATTTTGCAGATGATAAATCAAACATTAACCAAACCAAAAAATACAAATTAAACCAGAAAAAAGATAGAAGCTCCCAAAGCTTCATGTAACATACTAGCCTTGATCATACTTTGTATTTATGTGTGATGAGGTGATGTTATTTTACTCTTGTTTTGAAGATTTTAACAAAAAATTGGAATAAAACGTACGTTTCATTCTAGTTTCTTTTCAAGCATATTAAAAAAACAAATTATGCATTGATCTACTACCAACTAGGGATTCATATCCCTAATAGAAATACCTTTGATTCCTCCATTTATCCTTCCATAATCTTTTATGATGCATGATACATTGATATTATTTCATCATGTGAGTCTTTGATTATCTTTAGATTTCTCTTTGGATTTGTTGATCACTCCTCTTCTTTTCTCTTTTTTTTTAAGAATACGAATGGAAGAAGAGGAATGGGAACCAATATGAGCTAGTATGTGTATGAGTAAAAATCCATTTATCAGAATGTTCCTACCAATTACTTCTACATCAATGGTTATCACCTCATCAACATGAAAAGTGTTTTTGATATGAGGAAATGAAATTGTTTTCTAAATTTACATGAAGTAGTGAGATCAAATTTTAGATACTTGATAAAAGTATTCAATTATGATATAAAACTAGTTTAGTTTCTATTGCATACTTGAATTCTAAAAATCTTAAACACACAGGTATAAAACCTACAAACAAACCAGTTGTGTGTTTCATATATGCTTCACCCATACTTGTTCTTGATTTTGAACCTATCCTCATGGACTTAGTATACAATATTAAGAATGTATGAGAAACATAATGGATTAGATCAACTTGGGTATACTAAAATAAGTTGATCATATTATCATGAAATAAAATACATCTACTCTAGAAAATAGGGACCTAATATAAGGAAAGAAAATGCTAAAAGTATGAATAAACTAATGTAAAAAGCATTAAACTAATCTAATGAAAGTAAATGATAGAAAAAGGGAAGCCTAACTAGGAAACAAGTAAACATAATCTAATCCTACCTCTAATGCATCACTTATTATAATTATGAGGAATCTACAAATGATACAACCATGAATTAGTGATTCCAAAGCTACCCATTAATTAGATATGTTAACTCCTTACCTTGGAAGTCCTTTAGAAAAAAGTGTTGTTTACCAAGATATCTGATATCTAATAAGGTTGGATCCATAGGGGGTGAGTTTATCATGTTGTCCTTTATTTTCATGGGATTTTTACCATAGAAGCACTAGATTAGATATTCTAAATGCTTTAGATTTTTATATTCTATGGAACCAAATTTTAACCAAGTCCTCGTGCTCACTAAAATTGTGCAAAGATTTTGTCCTTGAATCTTCCATTTCTATTATGTCTAATAATTAGGACTCCACTTTCTCACTGGGTTCCATATAATTCTGCATGACTAATACATTAGCAGTTTGATTATAATTTGGAATACTAGTTGGCATCCATATACTAGTATGTATGGTGAAGCCTTAAGGGCTTGTTTGTATCTAGTTCAGTCTACCCACAATGCATGTTTTGTAGATGATGCCACTCTATTAGATTATTTGTAGCTAACTTCTTAATACCATTAATCAGATTCTTATTTATAGATTCAACTAATCCATTTCCAAGAGGGGAATTATTAGATGATGATCTAAGGATAATTTGGTTATCATGGTCCCATTCAGTAAACTCTGCTAATTGGAATGCTAGTTCATTATCATAAACTTGAGAGATGGGAGTGCCAAACCTTATTGTGATGTTCTCTTTGAGAAAAATGATTACATCTTATGTTTTGGAATTCCTCATTACCATTGATTCAGTCTACCTAGTGTCATAGTCCATAGTTCTAAGCACAAACATATGACTAGTTGAGGAATTTAGATTGATAACACTGATGAAATCCAATCCCACTAAACAAATGGTCTTATTTAAATTATTGTTTATAATGTCATTACTGCATGTACTTCTCTTTTCAAAAATACTTGGCATTTGTAACATGTTATCACATGGTTATGTACATCTTTGAATGCTGTTGGCCAATAATAATACATTATGAGAAAATTATGTGATGTGGTGTTTTTTGAGGATGACTACTACCTATATTTTGATGTAGGTTCTCCATTATTTCATGATATTTCTCTAGTGATACACATATCAAATATGTACCTTCATAATTTATTCTATAGATAATCCCTTTTCTAATCATGTAATAAGAAACTTTAAGCCTTAGAGATATTTTTTGTTCCCTATTCAACTCAGGAGGATAAGTACCAATGAGAAAGTATTAAATTATATTTACATACCAATCTCTTATAGATAACTTGTCCTCAAGGACTTCCTCAATTGTGATGCATAGATCATATTCAGTGATAAGCTAAATGATTCCATGTCCTCTAACAATTTTAGCAGCCTTGATTTCTATGTTGAATTCCTAAAAAATTACTATCCATTTACCTTTACATTTTCCCAATTTGTTCTATCCTAGAGTGAGATGAAAAACTAGATTTAGTATGATAGTAATAGTTTTATTCCTTAAAATTTAATGCTAAAACTTATTTACTAATTTGGCAAGATCATAAATCTACTTGTCTATCATAGAGTACTTGAGTTATGCTTCCTTTAGATTTTTGATCATGAACACGTTAGGGTACTCACTTTCATCCCATTTTTGGGTAAGAATAGTAGTGACTGTGTGTTTTAAAATAAATAAATATAAGAAATAATATTTGTTGAAGTCTAGGCTAATCAACATTGGGCTCGAGTAATGACATCCTTGATGTATTAGAAATATTTTTATGCTTATAGTGTCTATTCTACCTTATAATCTTGTTTGATAATTTAAGTTAGAGGTCTAACAATCTCTACAAAACCAAAGATAAACTTTCTCACAAAATTGATCTTTTTGATGAAGGACTTGAGCCTTTTCTTACTACTTGGATGTGCTATCTTTGAGATTCCATGAATTCTATCTAGATCAATGGTGATCCCATCCTTGGTGATTATGTGTCCTAATAATTTGACTTTAGTGACATCAAACATTCTCTTCTTAGGGTTGAGTGAGATTCCAAACCTTCTGGATCTTTCAAATATTAACTATAAATGGATTATATTATTAGTTATGTTCTTAGAGAAAATAGTGAGGTCATCCATATAAATGATTGTACATTTACTATCAATACTTGAAATGCATGATCCATATCCCATTGAAAGGTATATACTACATTAATTAGACCAAAAGGCATATTTTTATATGCATAAGTAGCCCACATTATAATAAATGTAATCTTCATTCTATCCTTAGATTTTACCAGTACCTAGTTATAACCTAAGAACCCATGTAAGAAAGACATCATTCTAGAACCAATTACTACCTAGATTACCTTATCTAGAGAAGGAAAAGGGTAGTTATCCTTCTCAAAATATTTGTTAATATTCTTAAAGTTGACATAAAATCTGATATCCCCATTCTTTTTCTTGAGGTTACCAAAGTGAAAACCCAAGTTGAATGCCTAATAGGGAACACTATTCCAACACTTAATATTTTTTGTACTTCTTTATGGATAAGGGGTTCTAAGATTGGATTGACTGGCCTTTGACTTTGTTTGAATGGATTATGATCCTGATTTAGTGGGATTATATGTGTTATAAATCTTAGGTTAAAAACCTTTAAGTCCTCATAATTCCATGAAATCACATCCTTATATTGAATGATAAAACCTTTTGCTTTTTTTCTTGAGTGTAGCTGAGACCAATATTGACATAGCATGGATCTTTCTGATCCCTTAATTTTTCTCTATTGAAATCAAATTCATTGACTTTGGGATATCTTTGGTCCTAAGCTTGAGGATCCATATCAAATGTTCTTTCAAGGGAAACCATTCCCAAAGGTAAATGATTTTCCTTGACTTGAACAACTTCTCTTCCCAATTTATCTTGGATTAAATACCTAAAATATTTATCATCAATGATTTAAGACTAAAACTATCCTAAAATATTCAAGAATTGTATAATCTATTGGTTATATTCAAACACCTAAAAATTGTCCATATTATTAGGAATTGATGGGTAAAACATGAGCTCTAAAGAAAATATTTTCAACTTGGATTCCTATAATGATGCCAAATTGGTATCTAAAGTAACTAATGAATTAGTTGCTTGGTTTAATTCTCTAGGAACCACCAATATATTGAAAACTTCAAAGGATTTAATCAAATATTAGGCCCTACATTTATACATTTAGTGATATGACAACTTGTACTGGTACTTATTCTTGACCTAATTAATCAACAGCTTTGAATCTCCATAAATTATAGCTACTTTACATTATTCTTGAGGGTGAACTACAATCCCAAGATGAGTTGCTCATACTTTGATCTATTATTATTGAAAGGGAATTATAATTTATACACTAATAGGTAATTCCTACCTTGTAGGTTAGTTAGTTTGACACCAACACCTTATCCTTGTTTAGATCTTGCACCATCAAAATGAAGAGTCCATAATTGTGAAGGTCCAAGAAGTTCCAAATTCTACATTTCATACTTCATTGTGAAGGTGTAAATCCTAAGACTAGGAGATTTATAACTAACATCTTCATTATTGGTGTTATAGTCCATGATAAGATGCTTTATCTTAGGCTCCTGATCAATTCAAATTTGATTCAAAACTCATCTCCATGAAAACCATATGTGGGAAACATCTATTATCACATATCTATTTGGTGTTTTTGACCAATACCTACTTAGTATCAATCCATGTCCTTCTAGGATATATACCATGAGTATGTCTATAGTCATTTATACATGTGGCTTAGATGAAACCTAAATATGCATGTTTTTAAATTCTATAACCATAGGCATTATTATATTATCCAACTATTAACCATCCTCTTGGATGGACTTGGAGTCAACCCAAGATTTTAACATATGGACGTTGGCATTATAGTAGTCAAAGCTCCAAAATTGACTAAGTAGTTGTGTATATCTTACCAAATTCTCTTATAGTCAACAAAAAGGGAGGTACTTCTAGCTTAATTTTGTATATGATATTTGTATGAGTATATTTTAGCTTGTCTACAATAGGTTTACCTATAATAGACTTCTACAAGAGTTCCTTATATTCTATAATTTGGGTCAACTCATGAAGAGTTATGTTCACTTTTATTTTATTCATGCCCTCCAAGATGTTGTATCCCCCTTTGTTTTGTACTTTCACATTTAAGGGCTATTCTTTCCCTTTTGGGGGAGGCAGATTATTATTAACCTTTAGATCTAGAGGGGTAATCATGTTGTTTGGAAAAGTAGACATGGTAAATGATTGATTATTCCTTGAATTATAATTACATATTTGGAATTACTAGAAAGCATGGATACCATTTAAATTATCATCTTGTTCATTATCATATTCACTTGGGAAAGGAAATTGTAAGTTTTGAATACCATAACTGTGTTTGAAGAGTTAAGAGCATGGGGTAGTTCTAGAAGATTATTCATTAAATATTACCTCACCATTTCTCTTTGGAAGATTTCAAACACCATAGAAAAATGAAAATAATCAAGCTCACCATGATATATGTGTTATGAACTTTGCATGCATTAGGCCAGATTGTCTCTATTATGTTGATCTTGGGTAACTTATTATCTTTTTGTTATTTCATATTATTTATAGGCTTGTTATATCTTTGAGACCTAAAATTTTGATTATTTTTTTGTCTTGTAGTATTACCCATCTTCTTTTCCATGTTCATAAAGTCATTACGTAACTTTAAAACCATTATATGTATAGAATTTAATTTTACCTTAGTAGAATATGCAATTTGAGTGACTATTGTGTTGGCTAGGATTGAATACTATATTTTTGAATGACTATTAATCTATGCATGATTGATCATTAAACCATGATTTTGATTTGATGTTAACTATGTCATAGGAAGAAATGCATAAAAATGATTCTAATTAAACACAAAAACTTTCTAATTCACTTGAGGCACTAGATTTAGATTTGGGAAACCAACATTAAGGTTGGGAACTATTGGTATGTGAAAATCAAGTTATTTTTCAATGTTGATTGATTATTCATAAGCCAAAGCTAGAGTATGACCAATAGTAACTCTTCATAGAAATAATTTAGTGATCAGATCCAAGGAATTCATATATATTTATAGTGCTAATGCCTCTTTTAGCTTGTATGGAGTACTCACCTAGGTGTACATATTTTAGAACCTCATATTAAAAGCACATATTATCTCATTGGGATATCTCTTCATACTAGTGAAGTGCTGATACACAAGACTCAAGATGTTAACCTACCCAAATTGAGAAATAAAGGTACTTTGACATGAATTTTATGAATTAATTGAATTCTTTGGTAAGTTGAGAAACCAATCATAAGAAGCATCCTATAGTGTGAATGGTAAAATTTTGCATGTAACATATTCATCTATGACATTCATTAGGTCTGAAGGTAGCCTTGAAAGACTTGATATGATCTTCAACTATTCTTCCTATCAAAAGGGAGAAAGAAGGTAGGTACTTCTAAGGGTTCCTTGAAAAATTATGTATGTCTCCTAAAATGACAATAGCAGACCTGGCTAACCAAGGGTGAGCCATAGGTTGATTATTGGGTTAAGTACCTTTTACTAAGGAGGGTGTTCTAGCCCAAGGTACTATGAGAACACTTGGTGTATATATAGGCCTTTGATGGGTTGATAAGGGTGAGACTAAAAGACTGGCTTGGGTCTTAGATCTAATTATTCTTCTAGGTGTCTCTAGTGTATCTCAAATTTAAGAGATAACCTTTTATAGGGATGGAGACATGGACTAAGGTCTTGTTAGAAACCCAAATTGCACCTTACTAAAGTAGATTGCTCAGATCTCCTTCAAAATTGGACTAATATTGGATTGTTCTATAAGTTGTGGGATACCTATATCTTAGATGGAACCTCTAGATTATGAGGCTAGCTCCTCTGATATATCAAATTTGCTTAGTTTACTAAAACCTACTTTGTTTTTTTGGGTGAAAAGAGTTAGAAAGATAATTGAAAGGGAAAACCTATTTTAGTGATGGTGATGCATCTATATAATCATTCATCCACTCAATTTGAACTCCAACTAACACTAATAAGCATTGAAAATCAATGAATCCTATAACTCTAAGAGACTCTTATGCAATAATATTTCACATAAAGGTTTCATCAAATGATCAAAATATGAGGGTAATGATGGAAAACCTGGTTCAAGGCACTACAAGTTAATATCTCCACTATAATCTTAGTAACTCAACATCCAAACACTATATGTGACCTGTATAAGATGATGTACTAGTAAATAAGTGAGATTAGGACCTACCAAGGGATAAAACACTACCACATGTGCAAATAAAACTAATATAAACACACTAAACCTATATCAGGGAATTTGAAAATAGTCATTTTATTCACTTAAGAGGTTACAAAGCTCAATCCTAGTAGAGTTTCATCATGAGAAAGACAGGGATCTCAAAAAAATGCCCAAAATCTTGAATATATAGAAGATGAGGAGAGAACAAGCCAAGAGAATGGATTATAAGAGAGAAGAAAGAGTAATCTAATCATTAACTATGATACAACCTCAATCACACATTTATTATAAATAGTCCTCGAGACATCTCTCCATGATTGATGATATTTCATGCTCTTGAATGAGGTCTTTGACATTGAAAAAAAGGTGGTGGGCCATCATATGTGTATAACAAATTATCCTTGTTTGAACACAAGACCAAGTTAAGTGAATGACTCTTTCCTGCATGAAGACTATGGAATGCGAGTTGATTGTTAGTTAAAGATTAGTTATTTAGAGTGTTTTCACTTAATATAAATAAACTCATTAATTGACATTAAATACCAATTATGCATGGAATTTTCCACTTGAATATTAGCTATGCATGTGGTTGGTAGTTGAAAGCTAGTTATTGTTGACAATTTTGACCCCACAGGTCAAACTGTCACCCCTACCATTTAAAACTTTGCACACTATGAAAATTTGTCTTGTGAGTAAATATATGGTCCTGTAAATTCCTTGAAGAAGCCATGGTTAGTAGGTATTAAAGTTTTTTAGGTGATTTAAGGTCTTTTCCTTCAGTTGTCTTCTACTTGTCTAGTCATTTTTTGGCCTTTCTAAATCCATTTTTAGTGGTGATAAGAGTCTAGTTTGTATTTATAAGTGTCATATCATGTGTCAAGGTCATTTTATCCCTAAAAAATGAATAATTTGGTTGATAATTTTTTGGACTAACTCTATGACTCATTTCTATGCAAAATCTGACCTTTTTATGCCATTCAGAGAAGGTTTTGATAGTATCTGATCAAAAAGAATTTTTATTCCAGATTTTTTCACCTCATATGACATATTAAATACTAAATAAAACATTTTATATCATTTAATTTAGATTTATTTGGTGAAAATAGCCATTTTAGTGTAAAAATAGGCATTTTTGAGGCATTCATTTTGGTTTTTAGAGTATTTTTTTGAGAAATAAGTCATAGAGACTTAATTTGGTCATTATAAGGTCATATAAATGGTTTTGAGGAATTTTTGGGTAAAAACTTTCAAAAACCAACTTTGCTCCAATATTGACCTTTGCATGCCTAGAAGGGCAATTTTCAAATGCTCAGTACGAGAAGAGGAGAGAGAGTTAGGATCTAAAAATTTGGACATTGTTATGTTAAAATTAATCTTGAAATTAGTGGTATTTTTTTATTTATTAGTGCCCCAATATTTATGATTAATCACTAAGAGAGACAACATGTCACTATAGCCTATGCATCTGAGAGGGTTCTGTTCTTGGACCTATTTCTCAAGATCAAAAAGTAATAAAAAAGAAATGGTTTTTAGGGATTGTTTTACGGGTATGAGTATAATTTTAATCCTAGTTTAATATAATAAATCCTTATAGGAAGGTACTTATAGTATAAAACCTTAGTTCTTTCACTATCTTTGAAAATGGTCCCTTGAGTCAGTTTTGAAGTAGAATATGAGTTGTTTAACATATGTTTTCATATTCATAGGTTATCAATGGATGATATAATTCATGAATCTTCTTGATTAACCAAGTAAGGTCTCATAGGTCTCCATTCTGGGTTTATCTCCTTTGAGAGCATTTGAGCTGAGGTTTCATGTCCTAGTCAATAACTATGAGCTGAATGTGAGATTAACATAGGTGTTTTTGAGTCTACGATTCCTTATTTATAAAGTGGAAAAGGTCAATATTCCCATTTTTTATCTCATAATATCTTAATAAAAGGTCCCTTGATTATTTAAAGACTATTATGTAATAGGCTATATACAATCCAATGGCACTTACAAAGATCACATACAGATTGAAAGCATTAAAACAAAGTGTTATTTTGGTTTTTAAGTTCTTCATATCATGGTGAACAAGTTTTTGGACCTCCTTATCAACCTAAAAATCCTTGAAACCACCTTACACACCTCTAAACACACTCAACTCCTTTTTTTAAAAACTAAGGTTTATTCATGAATTTTAAGGTTTTTTGGGGTTTTAAAGGTTTCAATTCTATGTTTTATACACTGTATCTTGTCTCTAAAAAACTTAGTTTTGGCTTGGGAATGGTCCAAGGTCTTCTAAGATGCATTAAAAGTGGCCTTAGAGGGATTCCTCTTATCCATTTCAACCTTAATCCATTCTTGGTCATTTCACTCATCCTAATTGTTTTCATACTATATATTCCCTTGTTTTCATATTACCATTCCCTTATCACTCCATCCTCATCTCGCTCCACCCATCCATCCACTCCTTCTATGTCTTAACCATGATTAAAAACTTCTTTACTCCCTTGTAATGCCCAAAAGGAATAAAACCATGAAGTATTGAGATCATTTAGTCATGGAATTAATCAATAAGTAAACAATCACTCTCATCTAACCATATTAGCACCTACAACAAGTTTCAATGGATGGCCATACTTTGAATAGCATCAAGGAGTATTGACCACATTAGTTAGGTTATGATTGTGTGAATAGTTTATTATAAAAAATGAGATTCATGAACCTTATACTACATTGTTGACACCTTTGGTTCAAGCTATCTAAATCTTTGAGATGATCTTAGTCTGCATAGGGACCCGTCAATTATAGCCATAGTCAAGGACAATCAAGTATTTTTCACAAAAGATAATAGTATGATGGAAAGGTATAGTTGTAGGAAAATTGATATAAGATTTTTGTTAAAGCCATATAGTAAAGGATCCAAAATAAGTTTTGGCTATCTTCTCCTTGGGATTCACACTTACAACCAATTATGAAATTACAGCTACAGACCTATTTAAGGCAGGACCGACAAACATTCATGGTCCTAACAGTCATAGGTATACTCAAGCTTGAAAAGGTGTTCATGATTTATGAATGGCATGGCATAATTATAAGTGAACATAACCAAAAGGACCTAAGTGACTCAAAGGTTTCAAATGATGACTTACAACTTATAATGCCTACAATGATACCCTAAATGCTTGCTTTGAGTAACCTACAATAACTTGGCAAAAGTTAAGTATTTACTAGGCTCAAGAAAGATAGACCAAAAATCAAGGCACCATAGAATTAAGTTTTCAAGAATGAAAATAAAGAAATAAATGGGTTTTAGTCCTACAGCTACAGTCATCCAAAGAGGTCCCTAAAGGCTTGTATGGATCTCATCAACAGTGACAAGGGCTTGGTCATTGAAGAGGCATGATCTTAGAGGGTTTTAAAATGACATGAAGGTGAGGTGGAAATGAGAATTAATGAGAGTTTCATAATATAAATAAGTTATCTTATCATGTCATAATACTTTATGAGTCACTAATCTTGCATCAATATTGAAATTCACATCCTATAGTAAGGCACCTATAGCTAGGTAAGGTGTAGGCAGTGCTTAAGGTTGTTTTCAAGATTTTACACTTGCGAGGAGGGTTTTGAAATGGTTTTAAATCACATGTCATAAGGCATCTGATTATTTTTTAATCTTATCACTTTGTATGGTGTGAAAACTTTCAAAAAAATTTCAAGCCTTTCTTAGTCTATACAAGGACAAATCACCATGGTATACAGTCAAGTCATATATATGGAGATTTAGTTGGAATGAGGTTATGGCTTGTGAGTCTATGTTTCATGAAGATAGTCAAAGGTTGGTTCTTCAATGGGAAATATAAAGGAGAGTAGGATATTTTTATCATTTTAAATCATAAAGATAACCTAAAATCAGCCCTAAATGCATCCTATAGGCCTATACCTTGTAAAAGAGAACCACCTTCAATATGGAATGACTGTGATATGACAACATGCTACAACTAGGGAAGGAATTTATATATGTTTTGGCCTATAAATTAAGTTTAAAGGTTGAATGTGATATGTATGAATGTTATAAAAAGGACCAATTAATTTTTTTAAGAAGGGTAATTAAGAATATATTTTCAAGTGTTCATCTACAGGCAACCTACAGTTGTATAAGGCTAAAAGCCATTTTCAAGCCATAATCAAGTGAAGCATATGCAAGTGGAGATCACAAGGAGTTTCATACTCAAGGATATGATAAGAAAATACAAGTGATATTTAATGTTTCAATTAATTTCATATCATAATCTCAAAATGAAAAATGTCACAAGTTAAACACAACCATGCTTATGCACAGTCTCCTATAAGGAACATACCTAGCTTTGAAAGGAAAAAGTGTTCATTGTTTATAGTTATATGCAAGGTAAGATGAAAATAAGAGTTTATAGTGATATTTAGGGTAATTTTTGTCACAACATTAAATTTTATAAAATTAATTGACAATGGAAACCTACAACATTTCTTGAGCCAACAACTTAGTCACAATTTGACTTTATTCTAAACCTGCCAAGTGAAAGATGAGAGATGAAAGGGCTTTGGTCAAGGTTAGTGTCATGATGAAAATGTTTGATAAGAATAAAAAATTATAATATATACCTAAATATACTCACATATCATGTAAATAATGCAAGGAAGGACCAATAAAGGACAATATACAGTCCATACTCAAAAGCTAACACACAGTCCACTTCTCAAAAGTTTGCCTTGGGGTTTTGGATGTTTGAAGGTGATAGACAGGTAATTTTGACCTAATTTTTTTTAAAGATGGTCCTCATGAAATAAGGAACACCATAATGTAATTTATAAAAAAAAATATGGAACATATTCTCTATTTTGTCTCATAAGTAGGCCACTTTTAGGTGTGCATGGAGGCAAAGAATGAAGAAAATATGACCAAAATGAGTGTTAGAGCCTATAAAGGATGATTTATGAGCTATGTTAGACATGTAAAATAATTAATACATTATAATATAGGTTAAATATAAGACAAAATGGTCATAAATACTCACAAAAGGATAAATTTTAGGCATGATTGCAAAACCCTGCACACAGTCAATGCTTCAAATGTTTACTTTTAGAATTTTGGAGTTTGAGGGAGATAGAGTCATCAATTTGAATTAAAATTTTGCAAATATTGTCATTGTGACAAAAAAATAACCCATAATATATTAAAAATTTAAGTAAAAATATGGAACATATTTTTTTGTTTTGCCTCAGATGTAGGCCAATTTTAGGCATGCACGGAGGTAAATAATGAAGAAAATGTGACCAAAATGGGTGATTGGTGTCTTGGAATCAACATGTGATGAATTATGATGGTTTAATAAGATGTATTGATATGGAAATAACATGTATTTGGAAATTTTATGATGATAAAACACTTATAAGTGTTGGTGGGTAACCATTTGCAGTCAAACGCCATTAGCCTGGACTATGCCTTTTGCCCAACAGGAGGCCATTTTAAATTAAAAGGTATAATGAACATTAAAAATAATTTAAAAATTTTAATTTGAATAGATTATATGTTTTAATTCTATTAATTTTCATAAGAAGTCACAAAGAAGCCATTTTTTGGCCCAAGCTCATCACAGGGTGCATAGAATGCAAGGATCAACTTGATAAGCCAAATTTGGATGCTCACCCTATCAAGGAGGTTTTAGCATGGGACATAAAAGATTTATGGGATATTTTAGGGGGTATTATACCTCAAATTTTTGTAATTTTTTCTTGGGTTATATGTCCCATTTTTATGAATCATCCTTAAGGATGAAAACTACCAAAAACCCTCCAAAAACCCTGTTTTGAACCAATTTGCAAAGATTAAGTTGGATGCCCCACAAAATGGAATAATGTATTAATTAAAAATACAAGAGGTTTTAGGGGACTCATATAGGGTCCTTAAAATGTTTTTTATGCACCTTCACTTGACATATTTGGTCAAAAATAGTACTTTATGTGCTAAAACAAGGGTTCTTGAGCACATGAAAAGATGTCAATAACTTTGGGGAAAATATTGAAACTTTTTTTACCTGATAAAACTCATAAAAATATAATAATCCATCAAAATGTTCCAAAAATGTTTAAATCTTTTGGGCCAGTCAGAAAATGCCTTCAAAGAACAAGCCTTCCAAAGGTGATTTCATGGTTTTAGTACTTATAGGTGGTTACATACCACAAAAATTGACATGGATAATGATGAGGGAATTATAAAATTTAATAAAACATTTTGTTAAAGTTGAACACCAGTATGAGCTCCCAAAAACAAAATTTATCTTCTAGGGCTAAAAGGACTAATTAAGCCTAATTTGGCAAGCTAAATGGGCTAGAAAGCATATCAAAACTCAGATTTTGGCCATGAAATTTTGTATGGATCTATGGGAGGGTGAAATATACCTGTAAAAAGTATTTTTTTTGATTCATTACCTCAATATTCTCTCAGAAAATGAGCTTTGCTTGAAATAGTGCTATAAGGAATACATGGAAAATGCATGGTTTGAGTGTCAAATCAAGGTTTTTGTAGTAGATAGTGATTTAAATCATCTTGAAACAGGTCTAGTGTGCCATAAATAATCAATACATTGTGTAAAATTTAAGGTTTGATATATGGTTGGAAGAAAATTCCTCCTTTTCCCTCTATGTCATAGTGCAAAATGAGCCTTTTGAGGGGTTTGAGGGCTAAATAGGTACATATAGCCTATTACAAAGACTTAGAAAGTTAAAGAAGGATATGAAACGCCATATTAAAGTTATTTATAAGTAAATTAATAGTAATACTTAAATAATGATTTGGAAAAGGTCTCCAACAAGTGCAAATATGACTCTTTCTCTTGTAAAGCCCATGTGCAAGACAAAGTCAATTGGTTAAAGGAGTCTTATAACCAACTCATGCCAAGTGTTCAAGAATAATTCATAAGTATAGATAAGGGTTAAAACCAAATAATTTAAAGGAATTTAAGACCTACATCCATGGAGGATACCCATTCATCAAGGGAGCCAAGAAAGCTAAAATCTAGGAGTTGGTGTAAGAATCTAAGCACTCTCTAAGTGATATAGGATTAACCAAGAATAATGACAAATTTAATAAGTTCTAAAAACATATAATACTCTCTTTACACATCACCCTATGTATAATTAATATTTTAAAGGTTGAATAATGATAGGTTGAGTTTGAAGAAGGATAAAGAAGAGGTCTTATGTTCTAGTTTTGAGGATTCTTGTTTCTTTCTCTCTATCTTATCTCCTATTCTCTATATGTAAGCCAATTTTGTGAATTAAAAAGGATACTTAACCTAAGTTATGGAAATTACATGCTTATAAAAACATTTTTACTTGCCTATTTTTATGAATAAAGACTAAATTCATACCTCCTCAAAAGCTTGTTTTAGTGTATTTTCATGGTTTATTGGGAGATGAAAGTGACATAGTAATTAGCCACCATTGAGGAGATTAGATATTATGAGGTGACATTTATAGTGTATCTACCATTGGATATATGGTATGGAGAGTATACATGTAGCTTATCAGGTGGTCCATCGATAGCTACTCCAAGATAGTGGGATAGGCGAGGATGTCAGGGGGACCACCACTAGATAGTAGCGTAGGTCTAGGTCCAGATGGGGCTAGTGGCAGTGGTGTACCAGGGGCCTAATAGATGAGATTATGTATATGATTTGTATTTTGATACCAGCCTATGTGCCAATGATGTTATATGTATATGAGTAAGAGACTGACTGTTATGTTATGACATGTATTGCTTCATTGATTTATATGACAATTATTTTTTGGTTACACTGATTATATCACTAACATTTGATTATATTGATGATTATGTTGACATATGATGATTATATTATTTTTTTAAATATTATATTCTTATGTTCATGATGATTATGTAGTGATGATGTTTAGGATGACATATATGGTTAATGTTGATTATTTAGGTAGGTAGTTGATGATGGATATGATGGATGTTGTTTAAAACATGTTTTTTTATTAAGATATTTGTTGTTATTTGTCATGGTTGCATATAATCATGAATATTTGATAGATAGTTTTTTATGATGTTGCTTATGAGATGATTATAACAATGTGATGTAATTATGTGGTTGATAGATAAGACGATACTTTGTGATAATTTGGTTAATAGATAGGATGGTACTTTGCTGTAGGGATAATGTTGATGATGATTTTATGATGTTGTAATGTGATAATGGTATGTTTTAATTGCTTAATATTTATGGTTATTTATTTTATATTTATGGGTAGGATATAGTTTATATTTGATTGTTTGAATGGGAATATAATGGAAATACATAAAGTAGGTGTAGACAGCAAACTAAATGTGAGACATACGACCACATGAACTAATGAATAGAGGGAAATAAAAAGGCATGATGTTTGTATTTAGTAAGGATTTAACAACTATATACCATATTTGGATTGACTTAGTGAACATAAACCTATCAAATGCTTTACCATAACATGCTTTGATAAATAAAGAGGGTGTCTTGATCATTTTGTATCAAGTAAGAACTCATGAGGTTTCTAAGTTTTGATTAAGGGTAAATCATGAGGTCCCTATTAATAAAGGCCAAGACCAAACCCTTTCCAAACACACCTATAAAGGTAAGCTTTGGCAAAGGTTGGTTTGTTCAAGTAGGAAAAATTCGTGGTGAATGGTCAGATGCACAAGGTAGTGGTGGGAGCAAGAAGTGGATGATTAAGTCCCCCATAGATTTTTTTTTTTCATTTTTGGGGAGTCTAAAAGGGATGATGGTTTCAATATCAAGATCATAGGAAGGGTCATATTTGAGGTTCCCATACTCTTGTGGAGTAAGGAGAGCATATAATGCTAAAAGGTGATATTCCCTAAGAGAAAGATGTTGAAATGTGGATTGCAAGGAATCCTCAAACAAAATTTGGGACTATGTAAGGAAGTGTGTCAAATGTTAATAACACACTAACCTACATCAAACACCTCCTCATGGCCTTCAAGTATATAAAGACTGTAAGCCCTTCTCATAATGGGGACTTGACCTTATTAAGGAAATTAATCCCCATTCTTCACAATGACATCAATATATCATTACCGCCACCATCTATTTCACCAAGTGGGTGGAGGCCATCCCTCTTATTTCAACCAAAGCCAAAAAAATTATTGAATTCATCAATCACCATATTATTTGTCAATTTGGTGTTCCCCATAAGATCATCATTGATAATGGCAAATATTTTAAAGACTATAAGGTCTAAGGTATCTACGATGATTTTAGTATCAAGTTAAGATTTTCCTCACCTTACTATCTACAAGCCAATGGATAGGTGGAAGCCTCTAACAAAAATCTCATCAAAATGCTCACCATGGTAATCAGTGCCTCAGGTCATGATTATAATTTACACATCCCTTTATATTTATGGTCCTACTGCACTAGCATTCAAACTTCTACAAGTGCTACCCCTTTTGCTCTCATTTTTGGAGCTAAGGTAGTCTTGCTTCTCAAAGTCCAAATCTTATCTCATCATATATCTTTAGAAGAAATCCTTTTTGAGGATAACTATCATCAAGAATGACTCACACATCTTGAAATCCTTGATGAACATTTACTTATAGCCTTTAATCATCTTCATGTCTATCAAGAATAAATCAAACACACATACAAAAAACACCTAAAAGAGTGAGAGTTCAACATCAGAGACCTCATCCTTAAGGAAAACCAACATGTAACTAATATGGAGAAGATCAAAAAGGGCAAGTTTTCTTTCAATTGGCATGGATCCTACATCATAACCCATGAGTATGGATTAGGAGCTTATCATTTTTCCTCTCTTGAAGGCAAACTAGAACCTAAGCCTCTCAATGCTTCACATTTGCATCATTTATATTATTGAAGCAAGGATTGAACTCACCTTTTTATCTAACTTAAGCTCATCCCTTGGTTTATGAGATTTTATTTCACCTACCTATCCCTAATCCCTTTGGGAACAATTGATTACAACATATAACTGTGTGATTATCCATCACAATTATAGCCTAATCCTAAGCATGGGCACCATGGCTCTACCCCTAACATGGTTTTCATGGATGCTTTTCATCTCTAACCAGATGGAATCCCATGATCAATTGTCTCTCAAACCACTTTCCCCATTTAACATCAACCTTTTATGCCAAAGTCTTTCCTCCATAAAGGTAAACCTTTAAGCCTAAATAGACTTATCCATGTTTAAACATGCATTTAAAATATCACTTGCATTGCAGAAGGTTCCCTTGAAGGAGAGATAGAATAATTAAAATTTACTTAAAAATAGACTACTCCCTTAAAGGATAGCTATAAAAATCCCATTTTAGATTACTCCCTTGAAGGATGGATAAGGAATAATCATTTGAAGATCCCCACATTGATCAACTTTAGCAACTTATTAAAATAACATAAGCAACAAACAATCCTATGTCAAATTAAAGTAAGTAAGCCAAAATCAGCTCTTATAAGTTCAATTTATTGACTTTATACATTGATTAGTCTACACATTATCCCATTACACCATAATCAGCTCCTATATATGGCATTGGTAGCCTTCTTGCATTGATCAGTCTACATATCATAGGCATGGACTTGTCTATTATGATTCTTTGATCACTTATAGAAGGGGCAAGCTAAAACACATTAGGTTACCTTTTTACCTATTTAACACTTGACCTGATACCTATCACCTCCCTTCCTTTCAACCCTTCTATGAAATCAAGGGACTATGAGCTTACTTGATACAAAGTGATTGAGACACCCTCTTTCTTAATAAAAACATGCTCTAGTGAAGCATTCGATAGGTTTATGTTCACTAAGTCAATACAACTATGGTATCTAACTATTAGATCCTTGCCAACTATAAACATCATACCTTTTTATTTCCCTCTATTCATTATTTCATGTAGTCCTTTATCTCACATTTAGTTTGTTATCTACACCTGTATTATGTGTTTCCATTATATTCCCATTCACACAATCAAATACAAACTATATCCTACTCATAAACACAACATCAAGAACCATAAATAGTAAGTAATTAAAACATACCATTATCACATTACAACATCATAAAATCACCATCAAACATCATCAACATCATCCTTATAACAAAGTATCATCCTATCTATGAACCACATCATCACAAAGTATCATCTTATCTATCAACCACATTATTACATTATTACATCACATTGTCATAATCATCTCATAAGCAACATAATCAAAACCTATCTATCACATATTCATGATCACATGCAACCATGACAAATAACAATAAATATATTAATAAAAAAACATGTTTTAAACAACATCCATCATATCCATCATAAACTACCTACCTAAAGAATCAACATTAACCATATATGTCATCCTAAACATCATCACTACATAATCATCATGAACATAAGTATATAATAATGAAAATAATAATATAATCATCATATGTCAACATAATCATCAATATAATCAAATATTAGTGATATAATTAACATAACCAAAAAATAATCATCATATACATCAATGAGGCAATAGATGTCATAATATATTAGTTAATCTCTCACTCATATACATATCACATCAACACATAGGCCGGTATAAAAAAACAAATCATATACATAATCTCATCTATTAGGCCCCTAGTACACCACTAGCATTGGCCCAATCTGGACCTAGACCTACCCTACCATCTGGTGGTGGTCCCCCTAACATCCCTACTTATCCCACTTTTGAGGCCCACTATCATGGAGTAGTAATAGATGGACCACCTAATAAGTTGGCCCTATAATCTACATATCGTATCTCCAATGGTAGTTATGCCAACACTATCACCTTATAACATCTAAGCTCTTCAATGGTGGCTAATTATTGAGTCCTCATAATTATGTCTGGTAGTTTTCCTACTATTGTTGCGACCACCCATGCCCTTTATCTCAACTAATCTCTCTCTTGAGTCACTAACCCTAAGGAAGTCCTCATCATATCATGCTCAATAGTCAAAGTGGCAACCCACCCCTATAAGGTGATAATTTGTGCTTGTAAAGTGGCTATCAACACTACCTATGCTTAACCATTGGGTCCACCACCCTATACTGGGGACCCATTTACATCCATAAACTACTAATCATCATCACCCCATCTAAAGTTTCCTATTACATACCTAGCCTAGAACCATGCTACATAACCATCAAAAATCCCTACATCATCTATGGTAGCTCTAGCTGACAGCTCCTCATATTCCAAATGACATCCTATGGATATGGCTCTAAGAGTGGGAACTCAACATCCTCTCTCTTGTATCATAGAAAAATAAGGGGGATCCTCTATACTAGTCCAAACTATCTCTAAACTCAATCAAATAGGATCAACTAAGTTGTGCCAGCCTATCTCCCATATATCCAGTACCAACTCTAGAGTGATAATGTATGGTACTTGTATCCTACCCAAATAGGCCAATCTACATAACCCATCCAAATATGGTCTTCCCAAGTAAAATTTACACCAATACCCCCAATAATAGGTATGGAAATCATCAATGGCTCAAATTGGGCAATTCAAAATAGGTTACTATCATCATCATCAACAAACATCATCCTCTAAGGCCCTCTGGTATAGTGGTCCAATCCCAAACCCCCTACATGCCACATGACATGATCCTAATTTTATCCATATATAAGGTCCATATAATAATCTCTATCCTTAATATCTACATGATATATTGGCTCCCCCCAATGGGTAGTCATGTGATCCTAGTCACATCTTCCAAAAAAATGGTCATCTCACCAGTTGGTAACATGAAGGTGTTCATCACTGGGTCCCATATCTAGATGAGCATGGTGACCATAATCACATCTCATGGTAGGTGCTGATAATGTATCATATCTCCTAGGTCAACTATCTTCATGTGCCTCCACTCCTTTGCTATCATCCTATCTCAAACTTGAACAAATATCCTTCAAAATTAATCCCTCATCTAGATCTAATCCTGAGCTTACACAACAATCATATTAGCATACACCCTTAGTTTTCTAAATAAAACTCAATCTCAACCTAAACCTACTAATTTCAACCTATTCCACTCTAACCCCTATAAAACTCAACAAAACCCTCTACCTTTATGTGCATCAATCTTAAATACCTCAGTCCTTCTATCACAATCCACTTCTACCTTAACACATTATTTTTATGCTTAACCAATTTTTCACCTCACTCTAATCATTATCTCTTTTAAACATTTCACCCTATTAAAACTAAGTTTGACCTTTTTACCTCACTGGACCAATCTCTTCCAATACTTTCAAAACTTCCTAACATCTTAACCTCCTACCCTTTTAAAAATATTTACCACTACATAACACATTTAAACTTTTAACATTCAAACTTTAAAAAACTTTTCCAAGGACCATAACTCATTCCTTTTTTAACCAAACTTACCCCTAAAACACTTGGATTGTCGATGGTTCCTTGAACTGTCGATGGTCCCTAGGGATCCTTTTACCCCTAGGATTGATTGATGGTGGTTGGGTTAAACCACTAATGATCATTGCAGATGATCATCAATGGAGAAACCCTACTACCTTCTTCTACCTTAACACCACTATAATCACCTTAAACACAAAATTAAACCATCAAATAACAAGCTATTTTCAACCCCTTTTCCCTAGTCAAACCCAATTTTCTATGTTTTTTCTTGATAAAAGTGACTTTTCTAATTTTTTGGACCAGATCCCAAGAATTTTGGCATAAGTAATTGACTTGATTTTGATATTTTATTTATTTTCTTTAAACAAGCATCTATTTTATCTTTCTCACATGTATTTACTTCCATATCATTAAATGCAAATATCCTTTATTTTAGTTTACATCAACTTAATTATCATAACAGTGGATTGATAGCTCTTAGCAAGTAATACGCTTATTAGATCTAGCTCCCACTAGGAATTCCACTCAATCATCCATCTAATAAACCCCTTTTAAAATGTCTTTCTTATCTGTAAGTTATTCTTTCTAATCCAAAGAGGAGTTCCCACTATAATTTGGATTCACATGTGCACTCTATTAGGTATTCTTCTACACACCCTATCTATTAGTTTTATTACTTCCAAAACTAAGAAATGAGTGAAATAAATTAAAACATTTTAAAAATGTTTTGATTTATTTCACTCATTTCTTAGTTTTAGAAGTAAAGTAATGAAACTAGTAAATAGGATGTGTAGAAGAATACTTGGTAGAGTGCATGCATGAATCCAGATGATAGTAGGAACTCCTCTTTGGCTTGGAAGGAATAAACTATAGATAAGAAAGACACTCAAAAATGGGTTTATTAAATGGATGGTTGAGTGGAATGCCTAATGAGAGCTAGATCCAAGAAGTGTATTACTTGTTAATAGACTATCAATCCACTATTATGATAATTAAGCTAATATAAACTAAAAGAAAAGATACTTGCATTCAATGATATGGAAGTAAATACATGTGATAATGAGAAAATAGATGCTTGTTTAAATAAAATAACTAAAACAGTAAAAGTGGGTCAATTACTTATGCTAAAATGGTTGGGGTTTGGTCCAAAAAATTAGAAAAGTCACTATTATTAGGTAGAAATAGAGAAAATTGGGTTTGACTAGGGTAAAGGGGTTAAAAATAGCTTGCTATATTTTTATGCCATAATGACCATTAGTGGTTAGGTGAACCATCGATGGTTGGGTCTAACCATTGATGGTTGGATAACCATCGATTGTTGTGGTAAACCATTGGTGGTTGTGAAACCATCAGTGGTTGGCTGTGCAAGTATAGAAATGATTAGAACATAAGTTACAAATTGGATATTTAGGTAAATAGAGGTCTATTATGGGGTTAAGGGGTGGAGAATAAGACATTAATGGGTTTGATAGGGTAGGGAGATTAGAAATAAGATGAATCAACAAAATAAACAATATATACCTAGAATGTGATAGTGGAATGCTAAAGTGATTTAGCTAGAGTGATAATACTTTGGCTTTCAAAAGTGATTCTGATAGAGCATCAAGTCTCCAATGATATTTCTTCCTCACTAAAAGGATGTTGAACACTTATAATTGATTCAAGTTAGTAAGTGAATCTAGTTGACTACGTGGTCCACTAGATGCAAGGTTGAATGAAGGTCAAAGAGGTAGTTTGATATCAAAAGTTATCATGTGTAGTTTGAGTGTCTATATTTTACCCCAATTTATTGTGTATCTTTGATTTAATAAGATATAAAACAAAAATAGATGATTGGTCAAGGTCTAATTACCCTTAGTATGGTAGGAGGCATTCCCCCTCAAATCAAGAGTCGATGAGGTAAAAGCAAAATTAGGTCATGGTTTGGTAAATGGTAAATTAGTAGTCATGAGGTAGGTGACATGAAAAGGTTGGGAATTTGAGATGAAAACACATGTATGAAATATGACTATGAGTGATAGTCAAGATCACATAAAGACTAAAGTTGCCAATATTGGTAAAAATAAGGTCAATTTTAGAGATATAAGTGATAGGGTGACTTGTCCATAGCATTGGTCATAGCTGATTGACTCAAGCCTATCAAGCCATCTAGTTAGGGTCAGTATTAGTCCCAAGTATCTATGGTAGGAAGTACTCCCATGAAACAACATAATTGGTTAGGTCATGCATGAGGTGGTGTAAACTTCAAGAGTTTAACATTGTAAGGTTGGTTGGTATGGTCAAAATAACCATGCAAAGTCATCATAAAACATGTGAATGGTCCAGGTCAAAAGTAACCAACATCAAAGTGGACATAGGGTAATAGGTGGTAGGTTGGGTATGGGTTGGTAGGGGATGGTTGAGATTATTCCATATGCACCAAGAAAGTGGATGTTACCTACATAGTCTATGAACATGAAATCTAAAAAGAGATTTAGGCCAAATATAGTTATTTGCAAAAGTTTATATTTGAAGTAGGTTTTGTTTGTTGAAAAAGTGGTCAAAAGACTAAAGGACCTAACCATTTATGGTTAGGGTTGCCCCTAAGATTAACCATTGATGGTTTATCCTAACCATCGATGGTTAGGCAAACCCTAAAATTTCAAGATGTAAAAAAGGAAAATGGTAAGTCTCTTTTACCATTTAACTTTTGTTTGTTATTTCTTAGAGCATTTTTTCTTTTGGTGATTGTGTGTAGAGGTTACTAAGGTGGAGAATAGTTAATGGTTGATTACATGTGGTCAGGTTGATTATGTGTTGACTAGATGGAGGGTGGATGAGGGTGTGGCTAAGTGGTGGCATGAGGACTTTGACCATGCTAGTGATTATGAAACAAGGTAGGTGTTATTTTAAAATGGATAGTGTAGGTGAATTTTCAAATGTAGAGCTATATTGAGTAGGTTAGAGTAGTGGGGTAGGGTTTTTCAAAATGTCCTTGGGCCATGATGCCCTAGTTTTTGGGTGTGGATAAAATTGGCCAAATTAGTTGGGTACATTTGGAGGGGAAGAGTGTGTTGTAGTGGTGATAGACTATAGAATAGTATAATGTGGTTTAATTTTGTGTTTTAGGTGAGTGTAGTGGTTAGGGTAGAAGAAGGTGGTAAGGTTTCACTGTTAGTAGTCATCCATAGTGACCATCGATAGTTCAACCCAACTACCATCACTTGATCCTTAGGGTAAAATGGTCCCTAGGGACCATCAATAGTTTAAGGAACCATCAGTGGTTGAAGTGTTTTATGGGTGAGTTTGGTTAAAAAAGGAATGGGTGATGGTGTTTGGAAAAGTTTTTTAAATTTTGAATGTTATAAGTTTAAATGTGTTAATGTCCTGGTAAATATTTCTAAAAGGGTGGGAAATTAAGATGTTAGGAAGTTTTGAAAGTGCTGGAAGAGCTTGGTCTAGTGAGGTAAAAAGGTCAAACTTAGTTTTGATAGGTTGAGATGTTTAAAAGGGATGGTGAGTAGAGTGAGGTGAAAAACTAGTTAGGCATAGAAAAATAATGTGTTAGGGTAGAAGTGGATTATGATAGAAGGACTAAGGTATAAAATATTGATGTAGATAAATGTATAGGGTTATGTTGAGTGTTATAGGGGATAAAGTGGAATAGGTTGAAAGTAGTAGGTTTAGGTTGAAATTGAATGTGATTTGGAAAACTAAGGGTGTATACTAATATGATTATTGTGCAGGCCCATGATCAGATCTAGATGAGGGATTGAGTCTTGAGGATATTTACTAAGGTTCAAGATAGGATGATAGTAAAGGAGTAGAGACACATGGAGATGGTTGGCCTAGGGGATATGATACATTATCAGCACCTATCATGGGATGAAGCTATGATCATCATGCTCATTGAGAGATGGGACCTAGTAATGAACATCTTCATGTTGTTGACTGGTGAGATGGCCATCCTATTAGAGGATGTGACTAAGATCACATGGATACCCATTTAGGGAGAGCCAATCTATCATGTAGAGAGTGAGGATAGAGATTATTATATGAACCTTATATATGGAGTAGATCAAGATCATGCCACATGGCATGTAGGGGGTTTGGGATCAAACTACTATACTAGAGGGCCCCAAAAGATAGATGCTTATTGGTGATGATGATGATGGTAGTGACCTATTTTTCATTATCAAATTTGAGTCATAGCTGATTTTTATATTTTCTACTAGGGGTATAGGTGGAGATGCTACTTAAGAGGACTGTATTTAGATGGACCCCAGTGTTACTAATCCAGATCTATAAGGAGATCTAGGCCTTTTAAGCACATAGATGGTATGGGATTAGAATTGGTTTTATGCTTCACTATTGTGCATTAAATCACATTCATGTGGTCATACCATTGTGAGTACCATGGTAGGGGTTCACCTAGGTAGCCTTTCTAGTGGGTTGTATGCAATGGAGGAGAATGGATGCTTTGATAGGTGCCAGTGGAGGAACTAGAGATATTGAGTGGTTTAGGGATGCACTGGAGGGTTTTACGGTGGGGGATGTTATATGGATGCTACATGTGGATTGGCCTACTTGGTTAGGATATAGGTACCATATATTATCACTCTAGAGTTGACATGAGATATATGGGAGATGAGATGGTGAGATTGAGTTGATCCCATTTGATCAAGTTTAGAGATAGTTTGGACTAGTATAGGGGATCCCCCTTGATTTTCCATGATAAAAGATAGAGGATGTTGATTTCCCACTCCTAGAACCATAACTATAGGATGTCATCTTGGACTATGAGGAGCTATCAGTTAGAGCTACCATAGATGATGTAGGGATTGTTGATGGTTATGAGCATGGTTCTAGGCCAAGTATGCAGTGGCTAAATTTGGATGGGGTGATGGTGATAAAAAAATAATGGATATAGATGGGGCCCAAATATAGGGTGGTGAACCTAATGGTTAGGCATAGGAAACACTGGTAGTAGCATAGGCATAGGGTTGGGTGGCTACTTTATAGGCATAGATTGTCACCTTATAGGGGTAGGTTACCACTTTGACTAGTGAGCATGATACAATGAGGACTTCCCTAGGGTTAGTGACTTAGGAAAGAGATTCATTGAGATAGAGGGTAGGGGTGGCTGTAATAGTAGTAGGAGGACCAAAAAACATAGTTTTAAGGACATGATACTTAGCCACTATCGAGGAGCTTAGATATTATGACGTGATAGTGCTAGTGCATCTACCATTAGAGATGTGGTATGGAGAGTATAGGGCCAACTTAGTAGGTGGTCCATTGATAGATACTCTAGGATAATGGGCCTTGATAGTGGGATAGGTAGGGATGTTAGGGGGACCACCACCAGATGATAGTGTAGGTCTAGGTCTAGATGGGGCTAGTGGTAGTGGTGTGTTGTCCCCAAAAATGTCACTCAATTTTGGGACAACATATAAACTATTTTGGTCTTGCAAGATCAAAAAATTATCTCTTCCCTTTTAAAAATTTGTTTTGAGCATTCAATTTATCCATTCTTCAAGCTTTTCATAAATCTACAGACTCTGCAGGCTTGAAACAATAGACTCTGCAGGCTCAAATCTATGGACTCCATAGGTTTCTATAGAATCTATAGGTTCATTTCTATGGAATCTGTAAGCTAGATTTATATATACTCTTTCAAGGTTAGAGAAAACTATGGACTTGGTTTCTACAGACTTTGCAAGCAGGTCCATTTCTACAGGTTCAAAGGCTTCTGTAGGTGAGTTAAATCAAAAGAACTAGTTTCCAACACTTAGTCATTTTTGGGATTGGTTCAACACCTTGGTTCAATCAAAAATGTCCATCGACAAGCATCTAAGCAAGGGTCAAACCATTGAACCATTGAATTGTTGAACCTTGAACCATTTTGGTTCAATGGGTTTAATGGGTTCAAAGGTTCAATGTCATCGACAAGAGTTAAGTGCTTCGGCAAAGGTTCAACAAGTTTAACCACTTCAAGGTTCAATGGTTTCAAAACACTTATCAAAGAGAAGAAGGCTTGAACCATTAAACTGTTGAACCATTGAACCACTTTGGTTCAAAGGTTCAATGGGTTCAATGGTTCAATAGGTTCAACGGCCATATGGTTCAATGCGTTTTATTCGAGTGATCAAAAGACTTAGCCAAATAAAAAGAATGAACTGATTGAATCATTGAACCTTAAACCAAAAGGTTCAATGAGTTCATGGGTTCAAAGGTTTAAAGGTGGCCTCAGTCAAGGAAAGAAGTAACAAACAGGTGGTTCAATAGATGGTTCAACTAAGGAGCAAGAAAGTGATTGAACCAGGAAGCGATGGAACAAAAGAGTCAGAATGAACCAATGAACTAATGTAATTTTAGTGGGTTTAAAGGTTTAAGGTTCAACATGGTTCAAGTGGCTAGAGACCATTAACAGCCCCATAGAAATCAAATTTAAAGTAAGGGAATATCTATTGAAATTCAAATAAAGTGTGGAACTTGAAGGAAGAACCAAGTGACTGGCTGAAAAGATAGCCCATGACCTTAAATTATAGGAAGAGATAAAGCTGGAAAGGACAAAATTAGAAAGAGGGAAAAGCCTAAAATATCTGTGTAAAAGTTATTCTAGTAGGTAGAATAGTATGCAAAGTAGATATTTAAGCTTGCAAACATTGAAGACATGACTTGTTGGTCTCCTTTGGAGTAAAGACAAAATGGATAGCTGTATAGATGTCAGAGGGGATAGACTAGATGATCTAAACCCAGGAAAAGACATATTAGATGAATAGACATGCCATAGTTAAGGCAACGTATTATTTTAGGCATGGTCCCTCCAAATAAAATTGAATGCACATTGAAGGCATTGACTGCAGCATGGGCCATCCCATGGGAGAGAGTGCCAAGCCTTGCTTGGTGGCTATATATTGTAATGTCTTTTATTGTTTTAAGGAGATCTTCTCATTACCAAAAGCAAAACTCTGCCCAAAGTGAAAGGCATTACTGAGACTTTAAGCTCAGATTGTTGTTCATATCATTTTTATCTAAATGAGAAAGCAAGTTGTTTGTAGCCTTTGTGATGTCATAGCTTGTACCATTCCAGGAGATTGTTCTTATGTATATCTTCTAAATGTGTTCTTATTTATTTAATTTGGCAAGTAGAACTAGTGAAAGTAATCAAGAAGGTGTCCTAAAGCCAACTGTGGAGAGAATTTGTGCCCCCATAATTGCCTTTAGTGTGTTTTCTTTCTATTCTTATGTAAAGGATCTTGGGATGAATTTGTGCCCTCATTATCCTTTGTATCTCACTCTTGGGCAGTCGAGGTGGAGACTTTGTGCTACATCTCAATCTGTTGGTTACTATGCCCTTGGTTACCAGTTACTTGTCACTACCTGAAAGAACTCTTACTGTTCTTTGCAAGAACACTTTTGAAAGAAGAGAAGTGCTTTTCGTGTTTTCACCAAGATATTTTCCTTTGTTTGTGAACATCATCTCTAAAATAAGAGATATGGATGGTGTATCCTACCCCCGAGTGTTATTTTCTACTTATATATATAGTATATAGTGCTTGCATATTTAATAGGGAACCTCCCCTTGATGAAAGGAGAGATTTGTCCCCATTAGATGTGGTAAACCTACAACTTTGGATGACCAATCTCCTTGTGCTATGGTGATAGGAACTATTTTGCTCACCAATTAGCTGGTAGACAAAATATTCACCCAACAGTTTTTGGTGACTCTACTGGGGAAGGACAAGCAGTTTGAGGCCTCAAGCTTCAAATTAGAGTAAGACTAGTCCTTTTCCATTTTCATTTTCACAATATGGCAACTCCACATTATATTAGAAGCCAAAAATCTCAAGGTGTTGTTGACCCTACTTTTGAGTTGGTGTAGTAGAGTAATTTTGAGTTGCCACTTTTACATAATCAAACCATGGCTCAAGGACCTCGGGGTAACTCATTTGGCCCACTTAATTTAACTCCACCTCTACATGAGCTTCCACATAGTTTAAGGAAGAATTTCCCCAAATTATTTGGTGATGGGAAAGTTCATCCTGATGAACACATTATAGCTTTTAGCATAGCCTATGGTGTAATAGGCATGGAGTATGAAGACATAGCAATCAGGCTATTTGTAGAGACACTAGAAGGCATTATTGTAAACTAGTTCTACCATCTACAAGCTCGATCAGTGACTGATTGGGACACTTTGAAAGACAAGTTTGAAGCCAGGTTCAAGCCTACAGAAGATGCGCATGCCTTGCTGGCCCAGCTGACATAGATGAAGAAGGATCCCCATGAACTATGAGGGACTTCATTGCTAGGTTTGACAAGTTGAGGCATAGGATTCCCATGGTCACCCAGCTGACACCTCAGAATCTCAAGTGTTTCTTCATCAACTCACAACTGCCTAAAGTGAGCTTCCTACTGAGACAGGATAGACATATAGACCTTGATGATGCTCAAGACTTGGCTACTAAGGTAGAAGATGAACTTATTTTGGCTGGAAAGATAAGGAGGGACCCTAATAAAGGTAAATCCTCTTCATCTTCTAAATAATCATCTATAGCCACCAATGACCCAATGGTGCAAAAGTTGGCAAATGAAGTGCTAGCTCTTAGAAAGAAAATGGCACAAGGGATGTCATCTACCCCTTCATATAGAGATGTACCAAGGAGGACCTTACCTAATCAAGCATACCAAGGCAATGTTACTAGGAATTAGGTATAGCAAAATCACCTTTCTCCTCCATAGAGGAACCTCACCCTTGAAGCACTTCCAAACAACTCAGCAGTTGGATATCTTGAAGCTGAATCAAATTTCTCATTCCAACTTGAGTTGAATCCTGAAGATGATGCTAATCTCTTCACTGAGGAAGAAGAAGAATCAGCTACTGACTCCCACATTAGTTTCCTAAATTATCAAGATGAACCTAGAAGTAAAGGTGAAGCATTTGATGGATCATATGCTGTGTTCACCTGGTCCAAGAATAAATCAGCCTAGTAAGCTGATAAAGAAAGAACAGAGGAATGAACTCAGCCTAAAATTTCAATTACTAAGTGGGGAACCACTTTGCCCTTCCAACCAAAGGACCCAGTGACTGCTAAAAAGGTAAATACATCAAACATTCCTACACCTTCTACTTCAAATTTGCAGGCTAGTCCTCCCCCTCCCAAAAAACAAAAGGATGAACTCCCATCCTCTCTTCCTAGTCCATTTCAGTCATCTGACATAATTTATCATGTCAAGAAATCCAAATTCAAATGACTAAATTTGAATTCCTGCAAGCCAATCCTGAGTAGTTGGACATTGGTGGAGAACTAAGTATAGACCTATCTGAGGCAAAATTTGTGGTCACCCAAATGTCAGGCCCTACAGCTCAAATTCTATTTGAGCTATCTAGTAGGGGTAATTACTTCTTGACCATAGAGGATGCTCATGTCTCAGCTGATGAAAGTCCTATAGCTGGCAATCTAGGATTTGATCTAAATAAGACATTAGAAGAATTGGTAGGGTGCAATACAAATCAAGAAGGATCTTCCATCTCCAATGAAGATAAATCTGATAGAAGATCAAATTTTGATGATGCTTAGATCTTAGAATCTAATGGCAACAATTCTTCCACTAATGCTAGAGCTGGGACTGTGTTGATATCTCCTCAAGGAGATATTTTTCCTTCATGTAAGTTGCAATTCAGCAACACCAACAACATAGCTAGATGTGAATCTCTGTTTCTTAGATTGAAGACTGCTCAAGATGAAGATATCAAACTCATTCACACCAAAGGAGATGTTGAGGTGATGGTTTTTCAGGAGTTTGATGCTAATAATCAAAGCATGTGCTGGACTAGACTAGTATAACAACAAGCTATGGTGGTGGACCATACTACTATACTCCAAAGTCAATAAAAGGAACTCTTCACCAAGAGAGCAAGGAGTTATGGTTTTCAATTTGAAGACCACGTCCTACCATGGGGCAAGAAAAAGAAAGAGCCAAGAGGAAGACATACAAAATTAGTTTCTTGGTGGAGAGTTCCATTCACCCATCACCATTTCTGGGGACAAAATGGTTTCCTACTAGTTTATCAAGATGGCACACCATTTTCACTATCTCACAGTGGGTGGCATTTGAAGTGCTTCAAATCTTGAGGCATTAGATAAGATCATCTATACATATGTATATTTGTATAGTATTTAGTTCTATTTTGTGCTTTTCATTTTCATTTTTTGGCACCTTTGTTTTTCGGGTAGCATGACTCCATATCCCAATGGCATACTTCAAGGCACTGGAGATTCTGGTTTCTACTCCCCTCAGTTGTTCCAAGTTTTCAACTGAAGGAAGTTCCCCAACTGGAGCCAGCTGTTGTCCCCAAAAATGTCACTCATTTTTGGGACAACATATGAACTATTTTGGTCCTTTTAAGATCAAAAAATTGTCTCTTCCCTTTTCAAAATTTGTTTTGAGCATTCAAGTTCTCCATTCTTCAAGCTTTTCATAAATCTATGAACTCTACAGGCTTGAAACTACGAACTCTACAGGATCAAATCTATGGACTCCACAGGTTTCTACGGACTCTATAGGTTCATTTCTATAGACTCCATAAGCTAGATTTCTACAGACTCTTTCAAGGTTAGAGAAAACTATGGACTTGGTTTCTATGAACTCTACAAGCAGGTTCATTTCTACAGGTTCAAAGGCTTTTGTAGGTGGGTTAAATCAAAATAACTAGTTTCCAACACTTAGTCATTTTTGGGATTGGTTCAATGCCTTAGTTCAATAAAAAATGTCCATCAGCAAGCATCTAAGCAAGGATCAAACCATTGAACCATTGAACTATTGAACCATTTTGGTTCAATGGGTTTAATGGGTTCAAAGGTTCAACATCATCGACGAGAGTTAAGCGCTTCAACAAAGGTTCAACAAGTTCAACTACTTCAAGGTTCAATGGCTTCAAAACACTTATCAAAGAGAAGAAGGCTTGAACCATTAAACCGTTGAACCATTGAACTACTTTGGTTCAAAGATTCAATGGGTTTAATGGTTTAATAGGTTCAATAGCCATATGGTTCAACGCATTTTGTTTGAGCGATCAAAAGACTTAGCCAAATAAAAAGAACGAACCGATTAAACCATTGAATCTTAAACCAAAAGGTTCAATGAGTTCATGGGTTCAAAGGTGGCCTCAGTCAAGGAAAGAAGTAGCAAACAGGTGGTTCAACAAATGGTTCAACCAAGGAGTGAGAAAGTTATTAAACCAAGAAGTGATGGAACAAAAGAGGCAGAATGAACTGATGAACCAATGAACCAATGTACTTTTAGCGGGTTCAAAGGTTTAGGGTTCAACATGGTTCAAGGAACTAGTGACCATTGATGGCTCCACATATGTCAAATTTAAAGTAAGGGAATATCTATTGAAATTCAAATAAAGCATGGAACTTGAAGGAAAAACCAAGTGACTAGCTAAAAAGATAGCTCGAGACCTTAAATTCTAGGAAGAGACAAAGTTGGAAAAGAAAAAGCTAGAAAAGACAAAAGCAAAAAGAGGGAAAAGCCCAAAATATCTATGTAGAAGTTATTCCAGTAGGTGGAACAATCCACAAAGTAGATATTTGAGCTTGTAAACATTGAAGGTGCAACCTATTGGTCTCCTTTGGAGTAAAGACAAAATGGACAGCTGTGTAGACATCAGAGGGGATAGACCAAATGATCTAGACCTAGGAAAAGACATATTAGATGAATAGACATGCCATAGTTAAGGTAATGCACTATTCTAGGCATGGTCCCTCTAGATAGAACTAAAGGTGCATTGAAGGTGTTGACTGCAGCATGGGTCATCCCATGGGAAAGAGTGCCAAGCCTTGCTTGGTGGCTATATATTTTAATCTCTTTTATTATTTTAAGAAGATCTTATTATTACTAGAAGCAAAACTCTACCCAAATTGAAAGGCATTACTGAAACTTTGAGCTCAGATTGTTGTTCATATCATTTTTATCTGAATGAAAAAGCAAGTTGTTTGCAGACTTTGTGCTATCATAGCTTGTATCATTCTAGGATATTGTTTTTATGTTTGTCTTCTGAATGTGTTCTTATTTATTTAATTTGGCAAGCAGAACTAGTGAAAGTAATCAGGAAGGTGTCCTAAAGCCAATGGTGGAGAGAATTTGTGCCCCCACAATTGCCTTTAGTGTGTTTTCTTTTTGTTCTTGTGTAAAGGATCTTGGGATGACTTTGTGCCCTCATTATCCTTCGTATCTCACTCTTGGGCAGTCGAGTTGGAGACTTTGTGCTACATCTTAGTCTACTAGTGACTACACCCTTGGTTACCAGTTACTTGTCACTACCTGAAAGAACTCCTACTGTTCCCTACAAAAACACTTCTAAAAGAAGAGAAGTGGCTTAAGTGTTTTCACCAAGATTTTCTCCTTTGTTTGTGAACATCATCTCTTAAAGAAGAGAGATGGATGGTGTATCCTACCCCTGAGTGTTATATTTTGCTTATATATATATAGAGTATATAGTACCTACATATTTAATAGGGAACCTCCCCTTGATGAGAGGAGAGATTTATCCCCATTGGATGTGGTAAAACTACAACTTTGGATGACCAATCTCCCTATGCTATGGTGATAGGAACTATTTTGCTCACCAGTTAGCTGGTCGACAAAATATTCACCCAACAGTGGTGTACCATAGACCTAATAGATGAGATTATGTATATGATTTGTATTTTGATACGGCTCTATGTGTTGATGATGTGAGTGAGAGACCAACTAATATATTATGACATGTATTGTCTCATTAGTGTATATGATGATTATTTTTTGGTTATGCTAATTATATCATTAACATTTCATTATATTGATGATTATGCTAACATATGATGATTATATTCTTATGTTCATGATGATTATGTAGTGATGATGTTTAGGATGACATATATGGTTAATGTTGATTCTTTAGGTAGGTAGTTGATGATGGATATTTTGGATGTTGTTTAAAACATGTTATTTTTTAATTAAGATATTTGTTGTTATTTTCATGGTGTCATATGATCATGAATATTTGATAGATAGGTTTTAATGATGTTTCTTATGAGATGATTATGACAATGTGATAGTGTGGTTGATAAATAAGATGATACTTTTTGATAATGCGGTTCATAAATAGGATGGTACTTTGCTGACAGGATGATGATTTTATGACGTTGTAATGTGATAATGGTAGGTTATAATTACTTACTATTTATGGTTTTTGATGTTGTGTTTATGGGTAGGATATAGTTTATATTTGATTATGTGAATGGGAATATAATATAAACACATAAAGTAGGTGTAGATAATAAACTAAATGTGAGACATACGACTACATGAACTAACAAATAGAGGGAAATAAAAAGTTATGATGTTTGTAGTTGGCAAAGATATAACAACCAAACATCATAGTTAGATTGACTTAGTGAACATAAACCTATTTAATGCTTCACTAGAGCATGTTTTGATTAATAAAGAGGGTGTCTCGATCACTTTGTATCAAGTAAGCTCATAGTCCCTTGATTTTAGATAAGGGTTAAAAAGAAGGGAGGTGATAGGTATAAGGTCAAGTGTTAAATAGGTAAAAAGGTAACCTGATGTGGGTTAGCTTGCCCCTTCTATAGGTGACCAAAGAACTATAATAGTTAAGTCCATGCCTATGATATGTAGATTGATCAATGCAAGAAGTCTACCAATGCCATATATATGAGATGATTATGGCATAATGGGATGATGTGTAGATTGATAAATGTGGGAAGTTTACAAATTGCACTTATAAGAGGTGATTATAGCTTGCTTACTTTAATTTTGACATAGGATTATTTATTGCTTATGTTATTTTCATAAGTTATTGAAGCTAATCAATGTGAGGAGCTTCAAATGATTATCCCTTAGCCATCCTTCAAGGGAGTGGTCTAAAATGGGATTTTTATAGCTATCCTTCAAGGGAGCAATCTATTTTTAAGTAAATTTTAATTATTAGGAAACTATCCTTCAAGAGAGTAGTCTGTAATGCAAGTGATATTTTGAATGCATGTTTAGACATGGATAAGTCTATTTAGGCTTAAAGGTTTACCTTTATGGAGGCAAGATTTTGGCATACAAGGTCAATGTTAAATAGGGAAAGTGGTTTGAGAGACTATTGATCATAGGATTCTATCTGATTAGAGATGAAAAGTATTTATGAGAACCATGCCATGGGTAGAGCCATGGTGCCCATGCTTAGGATTAGGCTATAATTGTGACAGATAATCACATGGTTCTATTTTGTAATCAATTATTCCTAAAGGGATAAGGCATAGGTAGGTGAAATAAAATCTTGTAGACCAAGGGAAGAGCTTAAGTTAGACACAAAGGTGAGTTTGATCCTTGTTTAAACAATAGAAATGATGCAAATGTGAAGCATTGAGAGGCTTAGGTTCTAGTTTGCCTTCAAGAGAGGTTAAATAATAAGATCTTGATCCATACTTATGGGTTATGATGTAGGGTCCAAGCCAATTGAAATTAAACTTGACCTTTTTTCTCTTCTCCATATTAGTTACATGTTGGTTTTCCTTAAGGACAAGGTCTCTAATGTTGCACTCTCACTCTTTCAAGTATTTTTTGTATGCATGTTTGATTCATTCTTGATAGACATGAAAATGATTAAGGGATGTGAGGTGATGTTCATCAAGGAGTTAAAGATATATAAGGTGTTTTTGATGATAGTCATCCTTAGAAAGGATTTAGTGTAAATATATATTAAGGGATGGGATTTGGAATTTGAGAGGCAAGACTACCTCAGATCCAAAGATGAGAGAGGAATTGGTAGCACCCATAGAATTTTGAATGCTAATGTGGTAGGCCCATTAAGCAAAAGGGATGTGAAAATGCCAATCTTGACCTCAGGCACTGACTAACTTGGTGAGCATTTTGATAAGAGTTTTATTAAAGGATTCTACCTATCCATTAGTTTGTGGATGGTAAGGTGAGGAAAAGCTTAACTTGATACCAAAAGTATCATATAGACCTTAGACCTGCTAGTTTTTAAAATATTTGCCATTATCAGTGATGATCTTATAAGGAACATTAAAGTGATAAATGATATGGTGATTGATGAAGTTGATAATTTTTTTAGCTTTGGTCAAAATAAGAGGGATGGCCTCCATCCACTTGGTGAAATATTTAGTGGTGGTAATGATATATTGATGTCATTGTGAATAATGGGGATTGATTTCCCTAATAAGGTCAAGTCCCCATTACAAGAAGGGCCAATAGTATTTAGATACTTGAAGGCCATAAGTAGGTGCATGATATAGGTTAACATGTTGTTGACATTCAAAATACTTCCTTATATAATCACAAGAGTATTGATTGAGGGTGGGCCAATAGTAGCCAAGGTAAAGGATATGCTTAGCAATAACTAGGCCACTAAAATATCCCCCACATATTTCATCATGCATTTCTTTGATGGCATGGGAGGCTTCATGACTATGGAGACAATAGAGAAGGATACCATCAAAGCCACATTTTTAAAGGATTCCCCATAATATGGTGTAATGATAAGTACCTTGAATAAAATATCTCTAAGCATTATTTGAAAGGTTAGGTAGGACAATGCTAAGGTTAAGATAGTCAAAAGTTTGATCATACCAAATATCAGAAGAAGATGTCTCCACATCACAAATGGTAGGGATATCAAAAATAATATATGAAGGTGTGATAAAATGATAGATGGTGATAAATAGTTTATATTTGGTAGGTTGAGATGAGATTTGGGAAGCAAGGGATGCCATCATGTCCATGAACTTGTTAGTAGATCAAGAAATTGACTAGATAGTATAACAATTGAATGATGCCAAGAGTATGTCCATGAGTTGTTTGTACTTCACTAGGACATCATTTTTGCATTGATAAGATCCTATGACCTGGTTGATGACAAGTTGGGAGTCACTAAAGACATTGATTATTTTGAATCCCAAGGCTAGGGTGGTTTGAAGACCTATGACTAGGGCTTCATATTTGCTATGTTGTTGGTACATATGAATTCAAGTTTAAAATAAAGGGGAAGAGGTTCACCATTAAGGGGAATGCAAATAACTCTATCAACCCATCTATTTTGGCATTTAGAGGCATTACAAAACATGGTCATTTGGTAGGTGGGTTCTTCTTAAGATATAGTTGTAATGAACTTATCTGGAAAGGTAAGAGGAAGAGGTTGATAGTCTGGTAGAGGAGCTTCAGCCAATTGGTCAGCAATGACCTATCCTTTAATGGACTTTTGGGAAGGAACTCAAGATCGAACTCAGCTAGGAGCATGAGCCACTTATCCATATGCTAGTTTTGGTATGGCCTTGAGTGCATATACTTGAGAGGGTTAGTGTTAGTGATGACATAGGTTTTATGATTAAGAAGATAGTGATAGAGTTTAGAGGCTATGAAAAATAAGGTGAGGTAGAGTTTTTCAGGATGGGTATATTGAGTTTTATATTTGATAAGTATGTGACTAATGTAATAGATAACTTTCTCTTTTATTTGTTTATCATGATGAGCAAGCATCACCGCTAGGGAATGATTGGTGGTGGATATATATAGGTAGAAGGACTAGTCTTCCTTAGGAGGGATGAGTATATGTGGAGAGAGAAGATACTTCTTGATTGAATCAATGGCTTGTTAACATTCTTGGTCCACTTAAAAGAGGTATCCTTCTTTAGGAGGTGGTGGAAGGGTTGACATTTATCAGATAGCTGAGAGATGAAGTGATAGATGGATTGAAGTTTGCCCTGTAGGTTGTAGATTTGGGTAAGGTTGGTAGGAGGAGGTATTTCCAAAATTGATTTGAATTTGGTGAGGTCTATTTTGATTCCATGTAGAGAGATGATGGAACCAAGAAGCTTACTCAATAAGAATCCAAAAATGCACTTATTGGGATTGAGCCTAACATGATAATAGATTAGTCAGTCAAAAATGATGGTGAGAACAACTAGGTGATCATTGTGGTGTTTGTATTTCCTAAGGAGATCATCTACATAGTCTTATAAAATTTTATGGATGAGGCCCTGAAAGATATAAGTCATGGCCCACTGATAGGTTTTTCTAGCATTTAGTCAAAAGGGTATGACCCTATAGTAGAAGGTTCCCCATGGGTTGATAAAGGAAGTTTTATGTTGATCTTTGGGGGCAATCAAGATCTAATTATATATTGAGAAACCATCTATGAGAGATAAAATTTCATGACCGGTTGTAAGATCAATAAGTTAGTCAATTTTTGGTAGAGGAAAGTCATCCTTTGGGTAAGTGACGTTGAGGTCATGAAAGTTGATGTAGAGATGAGTCCCCCTATGGAATTGGTGATGATAATAATATTAGAAACCCATTGTGGATAGTCAATGGGTTGGATGAAGTCGATAGATAAGAGATTCTGAAGATCTTTTTTGACAAGGAGGGCTATGTGAAGATGCATTATATGAAGCTTTTTCCAAACTATCTTAGCCTCAAGATGAGTAATAATGTTGTGGAGGGAAATAGAGGGGTTAATATTGGTCATATCCTGGTAGGACCAAACAAACACTATGCTATGGTCTCAAAGGAAAGAAGGGTAATCTTATTACTTGATGAAATTTAAAGATTGGCTGGTTTTGATGATATGGGAGTTATCTTAAGTTCCCAAGTTGACATTAATAGTGGATTCATTTAACATAGTTTGGTTCTCAAGAGGAAGGGATTTATGAATTGAATAATCCCCTACATTGAGGTAGGTGAGAATGGAATCATCATCCTGATGTTGGATGGTGTTGATGGTAGGAGAATCACATTTGATCATTTTAGGATGGATGAGGGGAAATGTTCTAGTTTGACCATACTTTTGATAGGTCAGGGGGCCCAAACTAATGTTGTTGATAAAAAAAATTTAGATGGGATGATATTAGAGTTAGATTTAGAAGGAGATGGGGTTGGTGAGGATGGAGATTCCTCATTAATGGTGTTAATGGGTTTTGGTGATGTGGGTTCTTCTAAGGGTACAAACCCAAGGCCTAAGAATTCACAAAGCTTCTAAGTTTTGATTATGGGTAACCCATGAGGTCCTTGTTATTAGAGGCCAAGACCAAACCCCTTCTAAGAACACTTGTAAAGGTAAGCTTTAGAAAAGGTTGGTTTGTATAGGTAGGAAAAACTAATGGTAAATGGTCAAATGCATAGGGTAGTGGTAGGAGTGAGAAGTGGCTAATCAATTACCCTATAGATGAAATATGTTTGATTGTTGGGGAGCCTAAAAGGGATGATGGTTTTGATGCCAAGATCATAGGAAGGGTTATATTTGAGGTTTTCATACTCTTATGGAGTAGGGAGAACATCTAAGGCTATAAGGTGATGTCTCCCAAGAGAAAGATGTTGAAATGTGGATTATAGGGAATCTTCAATCAAAATTTGGGATAAAGGGATGCTTGAGCTAGTTAATGCTTCATCATCATTGTAAGTAGAAGTGTTAACAATTTTTATTGGTGGGGTTGTTTTTTTATAATTTGGTTGTGAAGTAGATGGAGGGAGAAGGACATAATTATTATGATATGCCATATTTCAAGAGGCAAAGGGACTAGGATCAACTTTGATGGTAACAACTTGTCCCTCATGCTCAAATTTGACACATTAGTGTAAGGTGGAGGGCATGAAACTCATAGCATATATTTAAAGGAATATAAGTAACTCATTATATTAGAGCCCACCTTTTATAACATAAAATAGTTTTGGAATGGTACAAGGCCCCAAGAAGTTGTGGAAGACAATAGTCCCTAATGTGGCGGCCATGGTATCATTAAAGGAGTGAAGGATCACTATACTTTTCAACATGATGTTTTTGGGTAGCTAAAGTTGGTCATATGCATAGGAGGAGATAATGTTGATGCTAGATCCTCCATCAATCATAACCCTCTTGATGTGGGTTTGATTGATGTATGTCATGAAGAAAAGGGGAGGATCAGATTCTTCAAGATTAGTAGGTGATATTTTAGAATCCTAAAAGGTAACGAGGGCAACAAGTTAGAGGGCTTTAATAAAGGGTACAAGAGGTTAAGGATTATATGGTTGAATCTCTATATATTTTAGAGCCTCAATCAATGCTTGGCTATGGTCAGGTGATGTGTTGATTAATTCATAGAGGCTCATTTTTAATGGTGTTTGGTGCAATTATTTCAACAATAATCATTTCATGGATGCAAAAGGGTTGGAGGAGGAAGTTCCCAAAATGGATACTTTGGGCTTTGGTAGTTATAAAGGTGAGGGTGAAGATGTTTGGGTTTGGTTCGTGGTTTGAAGAGTTGAAGGGTATGTCCATGGGATGGTGACTTTGGCTTTTCCCTTATCTTTCTATTGGGCTTGAGATTAGGTGACCACATGAATAGTATGGATAAGGGGGTTTGCTAGGTTTGATGCTTGTTTTGGTTCTTCCTCATCTTTGGGTAGAAGTGGGAGCGTTGATAAAGGTTGGGTAGGTTGGGTTGATGGTCAATTTGGTAGTGGGCGTAAGAAGGGTTTTTCTAATAGATCATCTTCATCTAAGAGATTGTGGACAAGTGTTTTGAGGGATTTTTAGTTCTCTGTATCATGTCCATGAGTCTTATGGTAAAGGAAAATTAAATTGTTATTAAACCATGTTAGTTTAGGATGTGAAGGGTCAAAATGTTTGATTGGAGGTAAGATAATGGAAGAGGTTTGTAACAACCTTTACAAAATAGTTGAATAGGATTTAAGCAAAGGTGTTGGAGGAGGTGGGGTTTTGGTATTAGGAGTGTGAACCTTCTTGGACACATGTTTTACTATGGAGGTTGTGGTTGGAGGAATGATTTTAGTTACGATTGCTTAGTTATGATCAGTTTTGGGATTGGAGGTTTGGATATGGAAGACTTGGATGAGGAAGATTTAGCTATAGGTGAGAAAGTAGAGGTAGATAGGTAGGTTAAAAATGATGGAGAACTGGATGGTTTGATGGGTGTAGGTGGAGAAAAGGAGGACAATTTCTTAGAGGAAGAATAGGTAAATGGAATGGTAGAAAGATGGGGTCCTAAAATAGAAGGTAAGTGGGAAGGAGGTGGTATGGGTCTAGTTTGAGGTGGAGGTTTGGGTAATTCTACTTTCTTAGTTGGTTTAGTTGGATTTGTCTTTGGTGGACTGGATGAGGTTAAGTCCAACCTTAAAGGGGGATGAGTGTGATTAGGTGTGGGAAAAATGTCTAGGTTTTTGATTAGTTTGGTGAAAGAATCATAAGGTGATTTGACAATCTTAGGTAGAGGTGGTTTGGATGGTTCATGTATGGTTTTAGAAGAGGTATTTGGCAAAGAGGTAATAATGGGTTTAAGGGTGGATTCAAGGGAGGTCAATGATCCATATTTATCTTGGTAAGGGAGTCCAAGATGATGCCAAAAGGTGGCTCTATCAAAGTAAGGTTGGGAAGTGAACTCTAAACTTTGAACTAGCCTAGAAAAAGGCTTGTAGAGGGGTTTGGTTATTTGGTCATTGGTTTCAAAGCTTAAGCCCTTTGGTGGAGAAAAGGGAATGGTTTATTTAATTTTTATGGATGGTTCCAAAATTGGTAGTTAGGTAGATGAGGTAATCTCATCTTGTGGGATGGTTTTTGAGGAGGGAATGGATGGTTTAATAATAGGAGAGTTAGGTATAGTATCCTCAAGTGAGGGAACAAATAGAGTTGCTTCCATTATTTAAGTGTGCACATAAATGGAGGGTAGTTTTATCACTTGAATGGGTGGAGTAGAAGAAGGAATGGTTATAGTAGAGGTTATATTTTTTGGTGTTTATATCAAAGGAGAGGTAGATAAAGCTAAGGTCTCATCAAGTGAAGAGAGGGGTGATTAATTATTCTATTCGGGTATCTATAAGAATAAGAGGTGAGTTCACCATTTCCATTTGGGTGATAGAGGTAATGATTTGTTAAACAATATGATCGTTACTAATAACATTGATTATGTGTGCCTCATGAGAGTGTGATGATTCAGGTTGGTTATCATGGTGTTGGGGAGAAGGATCATGATTGGGGAAAGGTTTACAAAAAATATCAAGGGACTAATTAGGAGGTGCATAGGGATTATCAAATGAAAGTTATCCACTATCAATAAAATTTTGGACAAGACTCTTAAAGGTATTGCATCTATTAATTTCATATCCTACAACATGGTGAAAGGCACAGTGGTCATTCTCATTGTACCACCTAGATATGGGGTGAGAAGCATCAAATTGCTGGGATAGTTTGATTGGTGGAAGTTAGATGAGGTTGGATTTGAGAAATTTATCCAAAACTGATGCATAATATTCTCTAATGGGAGTATATTATTTTGGAGGAGCTTAGTTTTGGTTTTAATTTTGTTGACAAGGAGGGTTGGAAGAATTGGTTTGAGGTGGTTGGTTAATAGTTGGATGTGGAGCAATTTTTAGAACATCTAAATTTGTGGATGATTTTACCTTGGTATTGGATGGTTAGTGGTTTTGGTGGAGGAAGGGTCATTGGATTTAAATCTATAATTCTTGTTATGTAATTTCAATTTCCCCTCATTAATGGCCTAGTTTTCCAATTTACGTGCCATGGTAAATGCTTCATCAAAAGTGTTAAATGTTTGAACTTGAAGAGTGGGGTATATATATTTGGCACAACCCCAAGAGAAGAGTTCAATTAATTCAAGGTTGATGAGGCCTCTCCATCTATAAAAAAAGTCAATAATTGACTCATCATTAAATTGCTTAATGGAATAGAGGTTAGTAATATGAACCTTTTTAGATATATTTACTAAGAAATGATCTAAAAAGATTTGGGCTAGTTGTGAGAATGAAAAGATGGAGTGCATGGGAAGAGAACTATATCAATCAAGGGTAGTTATAGATAAGGACATGGGGAAGGTTTGAACAAGGAGAGAATCATTGTATTTGATTAAATATCAAGAATGATAGAATTTTATTAAATGTTATTGAGGGTCTTCCTTGCCTTGGAATTTGGAAAACTTAGGAAATTCCCATTGAGGATGATACACATGGATAGGGATAGACAGATGAATGGGTTCATTACAAATTTGATCGTAGGATAAAAGGTTATAAGACCCAAAGATGGATGACTCCAAGTTGGTAATTTTGTCCCTTAACATCTTGATCAAATCTAGTTGGGGTTGGGAAGCAACATAGTTAAGGGGCACATTATATTGAGGTTGTGTGGTAACTATGTTTGGGTAAGTGATAGAAGGTGCATAAGTAGCCACATATTGGTTAGTGGTGACAAGAGGTTGAGATGGTGACACATAAGGGTTGATTGGCACAAATGGTTGGGTGAAACATGTTATGTACCCTTATGGGTTAGGGACATATTCATAGGTTTTCATGGGTACTTTTTGAGGAATTGATGTGGGTTGGCTTAAATGTATGGTTGAGGTAGTGGTCCGAGGTTGGGTAGGTTGAGATTGAGTGGTGACTCTAGTGCTAATGGGGGGAAGTGTTTGAGGTATAAAAAGCACTAAGTTATGAAATGGGGTAGAAGTTGGTAGATTGGTTGAGATAAAGGGAAAGGTATAAATAGGGGTAAAAGATAACCCCATGGTAGGTGGAGTATAATTAACTAATGGTAAATTTGAACCTATATGGGAAGTGTTGGGTGTGGTAGGGGGTATTTGGTTAGAGGTTGGAATATTAGATTGGGTTTGGTAGTGGTAGTAGATGGGATGTTGGAAGAAGAGGAGGCTTGGGTCAGCAAGGGTTGGGTTATGGTAACACCCATCATAAGATGGGGAGGCATACCATAAGGAGGATCCATTGGAGGAACCGAAGCAATAGAGATATGGTTGGGTAAGTTGTTAAGATAGTGCTGAAGGGAAACTAGATTGTTGTCAAGGAAGGCAACAAAGATTGCATCACCCTAAAAAACAAATGGGATCCTAGTAGGAGAGGGAGAAAAATGAGGTGAACCCTCATCATTATAATTTTACCCATAGAGGAAGAAGAGGAATATGGTGGTTGATCAGTTTGGTTTCTCAGCTGCTACCTAGTAAAGACCATGTGAGAGAAAAGGGAATAATATGATGAAACTCACACCTCAAATAAAGAGTAATAAAAAGAAAATAATTCAAGGCAAATAATTCTTACACTAAAAGTGCATTAAATCCTAAAGATATTTTTAGATCGCTTTTGGCTTATGCCTTAGAAAGTGTGAAGAGGGAATTTGGCTCATAGATCAGGTACTAAGAGGAAATCTAAGGTTGGTTTTGGGTTGAGTTTAGGTGCTAAAGAGAGAAATCTATATTGAACTTCTGTATGTGGCTTACCCCCTCACTTCATAGTCCTACATTGATAATAGTGTTAGGTGCTTAGCCAAAATATACTAAGTTCAAAGTTTATACTCAACCAGAGAGTTGAGTTGGTTCTCCCCTTGGTGGTGAAATCCAAGTAGGATAGTCAAAAAGGGGTAAGGTTGCCTCTAGGAGATGAAATCCTAGTCAAGACTTATCTCAAGTATGTTTTGATGTGTTAATTATTTTATGGTTCAACTTAGTGTGTGATATAAAGTGAGAAAGCTATGATTAATTACTTTTCCCTCTATATTACTAGATGAACGAAGACAAGTAGGAAATTAATGTATGAAAGAGGTTTATTTTAAGCCCAAGAAGAAAATTTCATATTTCATTTGATGAGAAAATAATAAAGGAGGAAAAGGGAACTAGGTCCCACCAGGCATGCCAAAATGTTTTAGTTTATTTCACTCATTTCTTAGTTTTGCAAGTAAAGTAATGAAACTAGTAAATAGGGTGTGTAAAAGAGTACCTGATAGAGTACGTGCATGAATCCAAATGATAGTGGGAACTCCTTTTTGGTTATGAAGGAACAACCTATAGATAAGAAAGACACTCAAAAATGGGTTTGTTAGATGGATGGTTGAGTGGACTACCTAGCGGGAACTAGATCCAAGAAGCATATTGCTTGTTAGAAGGCTATTAATTCATTGTTATGACAATTAAGCTGATATAAAGTGAAAGAAAGGATACTTGCATTCAATGATATGAAAGTAAATACATGTGAGAAAGATAAAATAGATTCTTGTTTAAAGAAAATAACAAAAATAACAAAAGTGGGTCAATTACTTATGCTAAAATGGTCAGGGTCTGGTCTAGAAAATAAAAAAGTCACTATTATCAAACAAAAATAGAGAAAATTGGGTTTGACTGGGGCAAAGGGGTTGAAAATGGCTTGCTTGATTTTTATGCCATAATGACCATCAATGATCAGGTGAACTATCAATGATTGGGTCTAACCATCAGTGGTTGGATAACCATCAATGGTTGGGGTAAACTATCAATAGTTGTGTAACCATCAGTGGTTGCCTATGCAAGTCTAGAAATGATCAGAATAGAAGGTACAAATTAGATATTTGGGAAAATAAAGGTTTTTTATGGGGTTGAGGGGTGGAGAATAAGACACTAAAGGGTTTGATAGGGAAGGAAGATTAGAAATACGATGAGTCAACAAAACAAGCAAAAGATACCTAAAACTTGATAGTGGAATGTTGAAGTGATTTAGCTAGAGTGATAGTACTTTGGATTTCAAAAGTGATTCCAATAGAGATTCAAGTCTCCAATGATAGCCATATAAAAGGATGTTGAACACCTATATGTAAGATAGCTAATATTTTGGATTTTGGATTACAAATCCATTTTACTTCCTCCTCTTCTCCTTTTATAGGAGGAAGTTGCTAATTTGATAGGGGAATAAAGTTGCCAATTCACATAATTTTAAAGCAAGTTTTAAAATCAAGTTTCCATTTAGGGAAATGCTTATCTTACACAAATTTGTCAATGCTTTAGTGATTTTAAAATAGGTTTGGGGGCCTAACCATTGATAGTTAGGCCAACCATTGATGGTTAGGTGATAGTTGAGGGGTCAGAGGAAAATAGGTTAAATCAAGTTGAACTAAATGGTTGTGTTTAATATGTTAAGTTAGGGGTCAAGTTAGTAAGTGAGTCTAGTTGACTAGGGGGTCCAATAGATGCGAGGTTGAATAAGGGTTAACAATGTAGTTTGACATTGAAAGATTTTATGTGTAGTTTTTGAGTGTCTATAGTCTTATGTCCTATTTTGAGGATTCTTGTCTCTTTTTATCTTTCTTCTCCTATTCTCTATATGTAAGATAATTTTTGGCATTTAAAAGGATCCTTAACCTAAGTTGTGGCAAGGCCATTCTTAGAAAAACATTTTTACTTACCTATTTTGATGAATAAAGATAGAATTCATACCTCCTGAGAAGCTTGTTTTAGTGTATTTTCATGGTTTGTTAGGAGTTGAAAGTGATAGTTTTTGCTTACTCTCATCTTGTCTTTTCCTTCATACCTATTTTTAGGTGTTAATCTCATCCTTTCAGGTTTCATAGTGTGCTTTAATCATCTTGTTTGTATGACAAGTGAAATCTTTCTTTAGTGTCTTTGAGAGACCTATTGAACAGGTGCCTTAGATCATGCATCAAGCCTGAGGCTCTGTGTGACATATTGATGTTTGAAGACTTACATTTGAGAAGTGTAATCAAGTTTATGTACTTGTTCATCCTCTTAGTGCATATTACACAAATGGAGGTCATATTTTGGTGTAACACCCCAGTTAGAGTGGTTTTCCTTTCAGTTCACCTTCTTCCCTTTTCCCTTACAAGCTGGTAGTGTAGAGTAGGGATACTAACTAATATATCAAGGGAGATAGCTCTTAGAATCTAGAGATTCAATCCACATATTAGGATAACCATAGAATAGGATTGTCTCAATTTTAATTAAGACTATGAAGGCCTAAAACTACCTTCACAAAGGTGTAAGTCTAGAAGACAATAGTTTTTGGTATGCCCATTGGGACCCATTGGAGCTAGTCTTGGTGAAATTGCAATTGCATTAGTGTCCTTCATGAAGTATTTAGTGATTCCAAGCTCAAGAAATTGATCTAATAGTCTAGGCATATTTTTTAAGTAAGTCTATTTTTATTGCACTATCATGAATGAGTTTTGATGGCTATGTATGAGGAAAATCCCTATGCAATACTTCCTTATCAACTCTATGATGGATCAGACCAACCTTGCCATGATTTATATGAGCCTCTTTATGAGCCTAATTAGTGTTATCAGGAGTATTATCAAAGCTATGATGAGCCTTATCAAGTTTCTCATGATCCTTATTATCAAGAGCATGACTCTTACCTTCTTTATGAGCCATATTAGTCTCAAGACTAGATTTCACCTTTCCCATATGGCTATGATGTTGCATATGAGAAGCCTTGTCTCCAAGAAAGAATCGATGAAATAAAGCTCAAAATACTAGCATTTGCAAGGAAAGTTTATTCAAACTCTAAATATGAGGAAGTGAATGGTCTATTTCAAAATGTGTCTAATGATCCAAAAGAGATGAATGAGTTGTGCAATCTTATATTGGAGAAGATGGAGGTTTAAGAGAGGCAAAAAATTAAGTTAAACCAGTTATCTCAAGAGGGTTATTGTGTTCCTTATTCTAATGAAGTTTTTAACCAAGTTTAGTTTGAGACAAGAGAGCTTCCTAGTTAGACTAAAGAGCACACTTATATGCATATTCAAGAGCCTATTCAAGATAGTAAACCTTCTTGTATTTCCCCTTCTTCTTTACTCATCCCTCAAACTCAAGTTGACCATGAGGATAAAGAGTTTTCAAAATTTAATGAGGTTATGGCCAAGTGGAAGGAGTAGAATGTAGAAGTTTTCAATAGTTTCTCTTTTCCTCCTCTCCAAAACTCCCTAGATGATTCCATTACTCTCAAGATATCAAAATCTGATCATGATCAACCTCCCATGATTCATATTCCCTCTCAAATGAATGAATTTCATCACCCTCCCACCATATCCCTTCTTTAGGAGGAGCCTATTCTATAGAGGATAGAGAAAGACGTTGTAACTGTAAGCAAAGTTCTTGGAGAGTGTGAAGAGAATGTTTCAAGTGTGTATGAGGAAGAGTTTCTCATTGATACTTCACTTGAGGTTGTATTTGAGAATGAGATTACAGTTGAGAATGAGATTTTAGTTGATCTTGAAGAACATATCCTAAGTGTGGATGAGAAGGGTGGTATTGATGTGGAAGAACTTCATGAGATAGTACAAACTAAAATCATGACTGAATTTGAGATATCTCCACTTGAGAAAGATGAAAGTTTCATTTAAGCTAATTCTATTCAAATTGATCAAAATGAGGAACAAAAAGATGATTGGAAGTTGTACCTTGAACATTTTCAAGAGATTGAAGAGATTTGTAGATATGTGTTACCAATTGAAGAGTATGTTTATGAAAAATTTGATCAAGAGTCAGTCATTCAAGATCATGATGCATCTTGGGTTGACTATTCAAAGCTCCTTGAAGAGCTTGATGAGCTTGGAATAGTTGATAAGAAGGATGAGGTCACTCAAAGATAATGCATAGATGAGGTATCACTTGACAAGGTTGTAGATGATAAGAAATATGAGAAAGATCCAGAAGTACAAGATGAGTTTGACTTTTTTGGTGACTGGTTTATTGTTGATGACTCATTTGAGGAAATGTTAAGAGAGTTGGTAGGCAAGAGGAGTGGCTCTTTAGAGGTCATGATCAATAAACACATTGATTTAAAACTTGTACCATATCTTGGAAGGTGTGAGTTCATGAATTTACCTTTTGATCCAGGTGGATCATGTTTTGTCATGGTTAGTTAGATTAGTTTGTTTGTGTTTTGTCTAAATAAGTGTTTTGTTTACACATTTGCTTTGTTTAGTTAGTTTTCTTGTTTTGTGTGTTTCCTTTCTTGTTTTGGAGGAAGAAGTTGTCTTATATAAAATGAAAAGTGTACTTGAAATCATGAATCATATTTTTCATTGTTTTATGAGTCCAAAATTCATGTAGATGGTCTGGTTCTCAAGCATTGTAGGCATGCTTCCCAGTTGAGTCACCAAAATGTTGATAATTTTGACCCTATAGGTCAAAATGTCACCCCTACCATTTGTAACTTTACATACTATGCTAGTTTATCTTGTGAGTCAGTATTTGGTCCTAAAAATTCCTTGAAGAAGCTATGGTTATTAGGTATTAAGGTTTTTTAGGTGATTTAAGGTCTTTTCCTTCAGTTGTCTTGTACTTGTCTAGTCATTTCTTGGCATTTCTAAGCCATTTTCAATGGTAAAAATAGTCTAGTTTGTCTTTATGAGTGTAATAACGTGTGTCAAGGTAAATTTATCTATAAAAAATGAATAATCAGGTTGATCACTTTTTGGATTAACTCTATGACTCATTTCTATGCAAAATCTAACCTTTTTATGGCATTCAGGGAAGGTTTTGATAGTATTTTATTAGAAGGAATATTGATTACATATTTTTTCACCTCATATGAAATTTTAGAGACTCAATAAAACATTTTATAACATTTAATTCATATTTTTTGGTGAAAATAGCCTTTTTAGTGCAAAAATAAGCCTTTTTGAGGCATTCATTTTGGTTTTCAAAGTATTTTTCTAAGAAAAGAATCATATAGAATTAATTTTATCCTTACAGGGTCATAAAATTTATTTTTAGGAAGTTATGGGTAAATTTTTTCAAAAATCAACTCTACTCCAATATTGACCTTCCTTGCATACCTAAAAGGGTAGTTTTCAAATGCTTGGTACAAGAAGAGGAGAGAGAGTTAGGATTTGAAACTTTGGAAATTTTAAAGGGTATA